>MU008180.1:661883-1092075 GCA_010909165.1 Anthoceros angustus | reverse complement strand
GAGGAGGACGATCGGGAGGGATTCCTGACCCATACGTCCGGAACGGACCCCTCACCACCTGTGGAAGTATGGAAGAAATTCCCGCCTCCTCCCCGTGCCCCAACCAGCAAGGGCCCAAAGCAGAAGGCCCCGACCCCAAAGAAAGCCCACCACCACACAACCATACCGAGGAGCCCCGACTGTGAGGGAGCCAAGAGACGTAAGACCACTTATTAACGGGCACCTCAGACGGTGCCAAGATTCTACCCCGCCCACCTGAGTGGCAAGAAGCTGAGGAAGTGCAAGGAGGGCAGAGGACGCCTGTGGAGCAGAGGACACCGCAAGAGCCTGACTGAGCCGGGTCCTGCCGACAGAGGATTGCTTGCGCCCGGTGGCCGTCGGCCGAAAGTTGCGCCACAATGAGTTTGTGTTCCATGTTGACCATTTTGCTCTCAAGCATCTTGTCAACAAGGCGGACCTCTCCGGTCGCATAGCTCGTTGGATCTTGTTGTTGCAAGAGTTCACATTCACGGTGGAGACACGTGAGGGGTGGAAGCATGTGAACGGTGACTACTTGTCTCGCTTGAAGACGGAGAAGGTGGAGCGTGATCAAGAAGATCATTTTCCGGATGAAGCTTTCTTGCTGGAGGAGGATGAGGAGAGTGCTAGGCCCAATACCAAGTTGGAAGCAGTCTGACACCAAATGAGAAGGGAGGAGAAGTTTTGAGCCACCTATGAGGAGGTCTTTGATTTTAGCAGTCGGATACCAGCGGACTGTCTGATGACAGAGGTTGTTCCTATACTTCTCGGACTGTTGTTAAGCGCGGAGACAAGGTATGCTGTAGGGCGAGATGGAGTTGAGAGGTTGTGGGTCAAGGATGGTCAAAGGCCGGGTTCTCGCGCCCATGAGGAGGAGGAGGTCACTCTGCCTGGCGTGACTGTAAGAAGATCTTGGAGGCGGTATTGGTGGCCAACCTTGCATCCTGATGCTAGGGAGTTCATCAAGCGCTGTGATGCATGTCAAAGGGTTGGGAAGCCAACCAGGACCACAGAGTGGCCATTGGTCCCTATCCTAGCCTTGGCGCCCTTTGAGAAGTGGGGGATTGACTTCGTTGGGCCGATTCAGCCCAAGACCAAGGGAAGCCAGAATCAATATATTCTGGTAGCAACGGACTACTGTACCCGCATGGTGGCCAAGCTCAAGCCCTGCCCGTGGACACAGCGAATGTGGTGGCCAGGTTCTTGTTTGAGCACATCATCACAAAAGTCAGGTGCGTTGGGGGTTAGCGGCGGTACCCATTTCATCAACGAGGTGATCTCACACATGGTGAGTACTTCAACATCGCCATAGGAAGACCACCCCTACAACCCCAAAGCAAATGGACTCACGGAGAAAGCTAATGGATTGCTGCGAGGATCCTCAACAAGTTGACCATCACCTACACCTCGATTGGGAACCGGAAGCTTCACTCGGCGTTGTGGGCGTCAGGGGCGTCGGAGAAGGTGACCACACAGACCCCTACTACCTCACCTATGGGCACTCACCATCATGCCCATTGAGTTTGAAGTGCCAACGCTGAGAGTCCAGAGCATAAGAGGATGACGGAGGAGAGCCGCTTGAGAGGCTCATAGGCTTTGTTCAGCACATGGAGAACAAGCTCTTGCAACCCCGTAACGCCCAAGAGAAGAGGAAGGAATGGCATGACCTAAGTTGCAAAACACAAGAGTACGTTGTTCCGGGACTTGGCGCTGCAGATGATGGTCAGTACATGCACTTCCTCGAAGTCATCTTAGATGGATGGGTCCCTGCTGGTGCCGTAAGTGTTCGACAATGGATCCATACAAATAAGAACTTGATGGATTCTCGCTACAACTGGTCAATGGTTGGCGCGAAGAAGTATATTATTAATAAGTTGGCGGGACGCCAACAAATGAGAAGGGGAGTATGTGGTGACCACATGGGTACTCGCACTCGAAAGGAGTGTTTTTTTTGTTTTGTGTTTAAGTTGTGAGAATCGTGGTGGAGTTGGAATGTGAAGTAGGTTAGGAAAAGTCTACTAGAGCCTAGTAGGAGGAAGAGAGTCTAGTCCCCGATCCTCGATGTAACCTGGAGGGTTGGTTGCTCGACCGGTTGCTAACGCCAGTCACAGATTGCTATCAGGACTGCTATATGACAAAGAATCCCGGAGCTCGCCTGTTGTGGTAGCAACCAAGTCGGAGTTATTTTCCGATAACCGGAAAACCTATTTGGGCGAAATCACATTGGGAAAATATTCGAATCCGGAAGTCCTAGTAGCAATTAAGTCCAACAGTGAGGAAGTAGCGAGGGGTATCTTGATCCGAGCGGTGAGAGAGGCAGCGCAGCGGACCCAAACTCACGGATTCACAAGCATCCTTTCCCGGCTGGCCATCATCAGGTGGGTCTTATTTTGCCTTCATCATATGGGTAAAGGATTTTGTTAAGCACCCTTCCACCAAGTGGTACCCATGTTATAAAGTGGGCAACTAGCGATGTGCGGACACCCTTATTTTTCCATAGTTCTTTGACCAGAAACATACTATTCTAAGTGATTTTGAGACCCATGTGTAATAACTCCTTTGGGCGCATATTTAAACAAAACCCTCAACATGTATATTCCCCTCTTGAAGAAGGTTTAGTGGTGTTAAACTTCCTCTCGCTCCGTGGTGGGTAGTTCCTCTCACGGCATCCGTGAAAGCCGCCTCCCGGCATAGAAAATTAAGATCCGGTTTCTTTTTCATCCTTCTGACTCAAGATGGTCCCAATAGTATAAGCAAGCTATGATTTCTCCCTAACTGTCGGGGTTGTAACGTTGGAAGCTCACCAAAGCACATCCTTGATTGTTGAAAGACCTCTGCCACCATGATTTGTCCATTCAAAGGGTACATCCTTCTTGGTATTTGTGTTAACAAAAGGCTGCCTTCACCAGCCAAGTCACTTATAAACCTCCTGTAATACCCTACTAGTCCTACAAAAGCTCGCACCGCCACCGTTTGTGGGGCATCCATCTCTTTATCATTTCACTACTTTCTCCCTATCCGACCGCATGATCCTCGTCTTTGAAACTCGGTGTACAAGCAATATGCCTTCCCAGTCATACCAAAATAACATTTCCCCGGATGAAGTTTCCATGTTAGACTCTACGCATACGGAAACCTTTGTCTCAAATGGTCCAGATGTCGTCTCCTTTTCCCAAACACGCAAAAATCATCCAGGAATACCTCCATAAACTTCCGTAAGAAATCTCGGAATATAGAGTTCACCACACGCTGGAAAGAGGCGGGCGCATTACACAACCTCAAAAGGCCGAATAAGCCGCGTGCGCCCCCAAGTCTTAGCTCATTGAAATGTCGTCTTGTCGTCTTCCTCTCCATAGTCGAACTGGATTGTACCCCAAATATCCGTCCAAGAAACTATACATCTCATGTCCTGCTACCGTGTCCAGTACGCTGTCCATGAAGGGTAAGGGGTGGTGATCCTTCTTCCATTGGCTTTTGTTAGCTTCCACAAAAGTCTTGGCACACGAAGACCTTTTCCCTGCCCTTCTTGGGTACAATCACGATGGGAGCAACCCACTCACTAGTGAGTCTTAGGGTAAGTGCCCTCGCTTCCAAATATTGGGTCCGAGTTGATCCTTAACGACCATGGAATATTTGGGATTCAATCTGTACTGTTTGATCCTCACCGGAGTGCTGCCCTCCTTGATCAATCCGATGTATACCTAGCTCCTCAATTCTGTCGCCATGTTAATCTTGAAGGCAAACACATGACGCCTCCCTAAGCACACTCTGAACTCCTCTTTCTCTGTCCTAGATACTTAGAAACCTTGACTACCTTGCTAGGCTCTAACTCAAATCTTCTCACAGGGCGACATATATCCCCTCGGATTGCCTACACTAGTTCGGATCCTCCTCGGAAAATCACGATCATAGGCCCCACCTCCAAAAGGCTACTCCTTCCTATGTGCCTCATCCTGACTCTTCTCGACATCTTCTCGTGCAAGCGAATACACCAAATCACCCCTTTTATTTGGTGACCTCAGCGAAGGTCCCAGTGAGGCTCGACTTTGCAGGAGCTTCACCCCGTGCTTCAGGTGTACCGCCACGAGCGACTCCCCTCATAGGTTGCCTTGCTCCGCGGCTTCACGACCTCCAGGGCCCCACCTACTTGACTTGAGGTGCCACTCAATGCGAAAATCAAAGACACGAGGTACCATAAAGCCAAGGCACTATTGAAAACCTTATAGCCTAAATCCAACACGGGCCTCATCATATGTAGGTAAGGTGGAAGGTGAGACCTCCAATCCGCATTGTGCGTTTCTCAACACTCCATGGTTTCTCTCCTTGTTTGGTGACCATCCACAAAAACACTCGGTGGGTGAAACTTGGTGAACCCAAGGATGTTTCCTCATCATCAAGTTGACTCGATCCCGAATCTAATGGCACATTGCCTCAACCTGCAATCTCAACCTTCAATTTGGGTGCCCCAAATCAACAAGTTAAACCCGTTTACCTCACTAGGCTTTGCCTCCTGCGTACGACCTCGAGTTCCCCGATCATCCTTTACAATCTTGCGGGATCTGGACCGCAAGCAATTGCCTCGTGACCACAAATTGCGGTCAAGCAATTGTAAAATGGCCCAGATCTTATCGACAAGGTTTCCTCCCGTTTGCAGCCACGACCTGCGATTCCGATATTGTAAACTTCCGAATCCATGGTCCCTTGGGTGGGACTCCATGCCGTGGATCCTGGCGTCGGCTCGGTTACCTTCTTCTTCCAAATCTTTGGTGAACATTGGGTTCCTCCTCCATTCACGCCACCTGCGGTGATGTCGAGGAGAAGCGCGGACGTTCTCCCCTCATTGGCTCTTCCTCGTTTAGCCCCTACATGGTGATAGGTGCACGCCTACATGGGGTGCCTGGGACTCGCCTACCCCTCCCCCTCGTGGGGTGGGCCCTTTCCTCCCGCTCCTCGGTGGACGCCAGCGTCTCACGGAGGCCAAGGTGAGTCATCCCTCACCTTCCTCCGCTTCCTTTCTTCTTCTTCCCAGCAACCGCTTTTGACCTTCGACCCTTCTCCGTCGCTCCCGGGCCGGTGGTCACCAGCCACCATCAATCCTTCATCCGCGCTCATCTCTCCTTCTACCCCTCTTCCACGCCTCCGATGTCACACTAGAGTCGTCGAAATCGTATCCACTTCCAACGCCGTCGTAGTCACCGTGATGCTTTGAGGTTGGTCCGTGTTCCTCTGCCTTGAGGCTCCGTGAACGATCCACAGGTCCCCGGGGCCCTCATGCGCCACGCCCGAACACAGGATCCCCATCTTGAAATGTACCCTCCCGAAAAATCAAGCTAGCGCGTCGAGGCCCCAGACGAGGCCGCGACTTTACGGAGGCCGGATTCATCACAAAGGCCGATGGCAATTCCACATGGATGTTGTTATAATTGCGGAGCTCCAGGACATTACTCAAATGATTGCCCAGAGCCTCGAAAGCAAGTGAGTTATGTACCCTTTTGTCAGGTATGCAAGGAATTGGGGCATAAAAAAAAGTGTTCACATCCGGCGCCTCACAGCCAAACCCCCCAGCCATAGCGTGTGTGGTCACCAGAACACCATGCCCGCACCATGTGGAAGGAACCACCTCACCACTGAACGGCAAGTCCCCACGAGGATAGCCACGATGAGCGCTGCTCCACGCCATGAGGCGGTGACACCTCCAACCTTTGCAAAGGATCCTTGATGGCCATCAGATGTTTCTAGTTGTGCACGAAGATGGAGACATGAACACCGCCTCGTGGTGCGAACTACCACTCCACGCCCATTTAGGTTTCCGAGCTAGCTCGGCATACGTCAACATGTCCATTACATGGCATAAGGTAGCAAGGAGGCGCGGGCATGTTCGGTGAAGGCAGGGCCGCTTCGAGGATGACCAGAGAAAGGTAGTAGCGTGGTGAGCGAGGGGCAAGGTGGTGACATTTAAAGCGGACCACCACCTTCTGACCACTTGTGCCCGAGCCACATCGGGTTGCGGATGAGAGGATCTTGAATTTCAAGCTATTCCTTACATGTGACAAACCAAACATGGCGACTCTAATAGATTGAAACAATACGATGATTCTTTGTGCAATCTAGAGTGTAGAATGATTTGTTTTCATGTCTCCTAAGGGCTGGAAATCCTTTGCGGCGGCGCCATGTGAGTCAGGCCGTCACCCTAGCATGGTGCCGGGCGTGAATACATTATACGTTACGCCATGTGGCATGATTGGTGGAAGCGGAATGGGAGTCTCGAGCGATGGACATCATTATCTAGGAGAGCGGAATTGGCATATATATGGCAAATTCACATCTGACGGTCCTTCATTCATGGCATAATGAAAGGGGCATTTAGTTTGCTTGAATGGCTCTCACGTGCCACCCGTCCTTGCACAATGGTGTAGATGTTGATATAGAATAAAAGAAGCAGTGGAGCAATGCGTCTGTCGTTCAAACGACCTTGACATGGCATGTTTTCTTCCATGCCATGAGTTTTCAATTATTCTAATGGCTTGCACCCACCTTCCTTGGACCATGGTGGAGGGAGAATTTTATTTGAGAGAAGGAACCATTGTCCTTGGTCATTCCGATGGCGAAATGGTCATGCATGGGGAATGTACATGGACAAGGAATGTGGACAAGGAAGGTTTCGTGTCGCTGCACAAACACGGCGAGCGGGAAGGTGGCATGGCAAGGCAGGAGCAAAATGGCATGCATTAGTCCTACAATGGTGACTATATAGGGCATGGCTGCAGATCGGCAAACGTGGACAGGTGGTGGGGGGCATAACATGAAACACCTTGGATCATGGCGCAAGGATGCCGGCATGGCATGCCACATCCGCGGGTCATTAACGCGGATGGAAACAGTCCTGGGTCACGAAGGATGGTCCTAGCGCCAAGTGAGGTGGGCGCTCAGGAGAATGGAGAATCTACTTCACCGGATTCAAGTGGAGAGGGTGGATGATCATCGCGTGGGCGGAGGCGGCGAGAGGTGTGTGGAGGGAGCAACTTCCCAGCAAGGAGTATGCTGCCAAGAGGAGGATGATGCCGAGAAAGCGGCCAAAGGGAGTGGGTGTCTCTAATAGGTGGGAGCTAACTTGAGTCGCTTCCGCAGGAGAGAATCCAAAACTTTCGGAGGAGGAATCGCGGGCCGTGACATCCGAGGAGGAGGAGGAATTGGCGTGAGTCGAGAAGAGGATGTGGTGGTGCTGCCAAGAGCCCACTGTGGGTGAGAGAGGCCATTGGTCTTGTGGACCTTCTGCTCGTGGATGGACAAACTCAACAACGTGGGAGGAGGATGCCTGTGGAGGGGAACTGCCCCGGGAGTGAGATTGGTCTGGAGGAGGCGGTTGCGGAGGGGGCCAAGGAACGCGTGCATATGATGGTCGGGAGGACGGTGAGGAGAAGGACACCAGCAATATGATGGGGAAGCGCGGCGAGAGGCGGATGTGGAGATGGCGGATGATGAGGTGGAGACGGATACCGACTACATTGCCACTACAAATTGGAGAATTGATGGAGCATTAGTAAGCCACTAGACGCGACGCCATGTGCCGTGGTGAAGTGTACATGGTTGTGAGCGTTATGCGATGGAGGTTGGGTGGAGAATGAGGAGGAGGAAGAGTGAGGAAGGAGAGGTTGAGGAAAGTTGGTTGAAGCAAGAAGGCATAGAGGTGCCAGGAGCAAGTGGTGACATTGAGTTGGTGGTGTGTGGCAATGATGAGGGCAAGAAAGCACGAGCATGGGACCAACTTTGGTCGTGGAGCAAAGGAGTGAAGGATTCGCAATGGTGGAGGGAGCAACATGATGAGTTAGTGGGCGAAGGCATGGATTGAGAGCATGCCGAGTAATCGAGTGGTATAGTGGTCGTTGAGGTTAATGGAATGCTTGGTTGTGCAAAGGTTGGTGCGACGTGGTGATATGGTGGACGTGAGCTCTAAGTGATGTGTGCATGATTGTAGAAGGAAGGGAAAGCTGGTGGAAGGTGAAGGCCATGTCGGGAGGAAGGCAAATACATGGAGAGAAGGAAGATGGAGGAAAGGTGGCAACAGGGAGCGCTCATCAAGTGATGCCGAGGCAACGAGATGGTGGGGAACTGATGTGTGATGGCATTGCCACCGACGATCACACGACCGTTCAAAAGCGTGAGTCAGTCGCCGACGCTGGAGTCGCCAGGCATGGGTGGACCGTGATGGTCAATCGCAACAAGAGGAAATTGGTCTTCCCACCTTTGTAGCCTAGCATTTACTGGGGTCCTCCGTTAAAGTGGTAATTGAGGTCACCGGATAGGTCTAGGAAGTTGTGGAGGAACCTCAAAACAATGGTGTTGGTCTCAAGAGTCACCAAGTGACGCTTAGTTTAGAGGCACATGTTTGTATTGCATGCAAGACGCATGTTCATATCACTTGAAAGACGACATGTTCGTAGTTAAAGCCAATGGCATCGGTGGCAACAAAGTCGAAAGGGATAGAGGACGCTTGAAGTGTCCAAAATTCCAATTAATTTGTCAATAAAATCAAACATATATATATATGCAAGGTATGAGTGAGGGTTAGTACATACATATTAGTACATAAACAAGTCTTGAAGCCTATATACACATATACGTATACAAAGGATACATATAAGTACACTAATATAATATAAGTACACTAATATAATATAAGTCCACTAATATACTATAAGTATAACAGAAGGATGTGTACATATATATGTACACATACTTACATATACAAAGGATATGCAAAGGAGGTAAAATAGGAAGAGAAGGATACCCCCGGAGGAGAGAGAGGTCCTTGTTACAATCATATTACAAGAGGAAGAGGGGAAGAGTATAAAATGGTTGTGATAGGGGAGCTCCTTCTCACAGTCATGATGGAGGAGAAGAAGTAAAAGAGTATAAAAAGGGTGTGATAAGGGGAGCAATAACTAGCAGGGTGAGGTGAGAGGAGAGAGACCAAGCATTGTGTTAAGATGGGGTGAGAAGGTGGATAAGAAATTGACACCCTGAACACCAAGCCACCAAAAGTGTTGCAATTTTGAAGTGGTACATGAAGTGAGAGACCAAGCATTGTGTTAGGATGGTGGGAGAAGGAAGAGAAAAATGGACCAACTTAACACCAAGCCATCAAATGTTGCAAGTTGGAAGTGTTACATAAAATTGCAACACGTATAACAAGGCGGTGGGAAATTATTAACAATGCTTGTGAGAGGGTGTATCCATAAGGGTGAGGTGGGAAGAGAGTGAGTTCGTGTTAAGATGGTTTGCACCAAGCGAGGGAGGAACTAACAAACTTAATACCAAGCCTCCAAAACATGTTGCAATGTGGAAGTGTAACAAAAAATTGTAACATCGACTGTAACATAGGGTGCCCATTTCTAGTAGGGACTGTATAAGTGCCATATAACCACGGGAACATATCACGACCACATGGCAGGAAAGTGAACCACTATGCAAGTGCCCATGTAACCATGGGAACATGCCAGGACCACAAGGCAACAAGAGTGAGCCATATACAAGTGCCCATGTAACCACGGGAACATGCCAAGACCACAAGGCAAGAAGAGTGAGCCATGCACAAGTGCCCATGTAACCACGGAACATGCGAGGATCACATGGCAAGAAAAGTGAACAATCATAAGTGCACATGTAACCAACTTGAAGGGAACATACCAACTCGCTATATATAAAGCCACGCCCATACTTGTCTCAGATCGCTTGTTCAACCCTTGCACCGACATGCCTCCATCCCCACCACACGTGTATGGTCAAGGAAGTTGAATTCAAGATGATGTTTCACGATCTCCTACTTTTGCCCCTCAGCCTAAATGGCGGTGCACCTACATGAAGAGCAAAAACCAGCACATACCGCTGATGCATTTCATTGTTGGAAATTATCTACATGGTTCAAGGACACAACTTACCGCTTCTATAAAGTCAATATCTCTCTCACTGATGAAAATGACCTTAATGCACCAAGATTCCAATTTATACATCGCACCATGCATTATTGGATCATCATTGATACAAACAAGCTATCTTCATGGATCAAGGAAACAACGATAAGCGGAATGACATGCCAACAATCTCCGCCCGTCATTCAACATCAAGATTGCACACTCCACACCAAAACAATTTTTACTTACCACTCCACATCAAAACAACCTAAGGATCCCTAACAAAGATCATCACGATTTCCTCCACAAGGGAGTCCACTACTTGTCGAGCATCCGATGATAGGACGATAACAACTCGTCACCATCCTGCTCATGGTGGACCATGTCAAACTTGCATAGTTTGACTAACTCACCGTTGAACACCGCCTGCTCTCTAGAGGCATAGACATACCTGTGAATATTCTTCCGCAACATGTAACATCGACCAACCACCAGCCACCACCTTGATGTGTGACCGCCCAAGGGCGTGATCGGCTTGTGCTAAGCGTGCTTCACCTCACCGCAGAAGGTAGAATTCTTGGCCCTCATCTTCTTTATTGGCAAAAACCATGAAGTTGTCACCGACTTCCAAGAGGTCTGCCAAATCTGAGAGATCCATGCTTATCATCGGGAGCGCAGCAAGGAGAGTCCGGGAAGTAAAGGAATTGCTGTGCCGGGTAATCCGAGGAGCGGACCATCGATGTGGTCTAATCTTAACTAAATTCCAAAAGCCATGGAACTCTCTGCAAGCATCATGGTTGCTTTCCATACACTGCACAAAAACAAGACAGGCGCGATTTTGTTCGGATCCGCCACACTAGCCCCATACAAGCTATGCATCTTCTTGGACCCGGTATGGGTCACAAGCATATTTCACCCTCCGATTCACCTCATCCTTGCCAATAAGCCGAAACTTCTATGCACTCCATGCTGCCCGGATGCATAAGAGCTTGCCGCAGCAGAAATGTGTTCTTGCATCTTGGACAACATCACCGATTTTGCAACCTCCCCGCCGTGGGAGAGGACTCTGCACTCTAAGGGCTCTCTTCAAAATAGCACCCATCATCATGCTCCCTTGCCATGGCCACTCCCAAAGTATGACCACGATGTTGCGACTGTCAAGCTAGGGTACCGGAGATGAAGTATGAAGGTCGACATGCCTTGAATTGACTTGCTGCTCCATCTGACCAGCACCAATGCTCCCGAGGTCTTGGGAACCCTGAATCCAACATCCAGTGCCAGTGCTTCATCAAACAGTGTTGAACAAAGAGCGTGTCATGCACAAGGTCGTCACTGATGTAGAAGTGGTAGTATTTCAATGTTTGCAGCAGGTTGTCGATCTAGGGGCCATTGCCCAGAGAAAACCGTAACGAGGATGGAAACGGTCATTCTCGCCAATGCATGGAGGATTTCATCTTGGACTCCAAATGCGTAATTGAGAAAATCCATAACCGAGACAACCACATCGATGGAAACCACTCTAGGCAATGCCAACTCCAACCGCCATCACGTTGAACAAAGTCATGGAGAATGAAATCCTTCAACTTGCCCTTGAAGAACTCAACAAATCTGGATGTGTCTCCATGAAGACAAGTTTGATCCGCTTTCTTATCCCGCCCATCCACATCCTTGCCCACAACTTGGTATTGGAAGCATCTCCATTTTAGAAGAGCATTAGGTCAACATTTATAGAAGTCTCCAGATGTAACTTAAGCTTATTCACCCCACATAGGACACAGTGCCTTCCGTACATGCTAGAGCATGCCAACTGCATCATGGCATGGTCTACGAAGAAAATTCAGCATTACCTTATGCCCAATGAGTTTGTGTTTTATGTCGATCACTGCCAGCCATTTGGTGAACAAGGCATCCGTCTCAAGTCTGCAGGTGGATTCTACATGTGAGTTCACCTGAGGTAGACTGCAAGGGCGGCAACACCAAAACGCAACTTCGTCTGTGTTAAAACGGAGCCCCTGCAAGATCGGAGGACGCCTTCCTGACGTAAGAACCGTGGCGCGATAGAGGAAGAAGCAGAGGAGTGCATGACAAACCCTAAGCTTGGGAAATAACCCACAAAGAAGGAGTGACGCAGAGGGCGCTCCACCCATGCGGAATTGGAGCGTACCTATGGGAAATGGAACTAAAACGGATTGAACCGGGTCCGGATGTGCCTTTTGTGCACACGTCCTTTTAGGTTGTATAACCGCATCTTTAAGATGGGCCTGACGGCGTGGAACGAGGTACCTCCAACAAAGTGAGACGGAGGTGGTAATAAAGGGATGCACGAAGGATTGGTGGTGGACATTATAACAGCAGTCACCACCAAGAAAATCTTGAGGTGGCATCGGGCCCACCATGTATGGGGAAACGCACCAATTTGTGAAGAAATGTGATGCTTGTCGGGCCGATCGGGAAGCCGACTCCCACAACACAATGGCTC
This sequence comes from Anthoceros angustus, assembly GCA_010909165.1. Classification (NCBI taxonomy): domain Eukaryota; kingdom Viridiplantae; phylum Streptophyta; class Anthocerotopsida; order Anthocerotales; family Anthocerotaceae; genus Anthoceros; species Anthoceros angustus. Next base: position 1,079,667 of record MU008180.1, on the reverse strand, counting down.
ACAGGTGCCCACACCGCACCAGCGCCTTTGAGAAGTGGGGCATCGACTTGCCGCCATATACCTTACACAAGGCACACACAAAAGCGGTACATCTTGGTGGCACCATCGCACTGTGGAAGCAACTGGGACGACTCGCAAGCACGGTGGCAAATTCCTCTACGAAAACATCATCACAAGGCAGTAGGTGTCCGCTGTACCGGTGTTTATGATAGGGGAACTCATTTCCTCAATGATGTGATAGCTGCAATGACGGACTATTTTGGCATCACACATCGCAAAACGGCCCCCTACAACCCGAAGGCCAACGGATTGACGGAGAAGACCAACGGGCTTATCTGCCGCATCCTGAATAAGCTTACGGTCAACTATGCGCACGACTGGGATACAAAGCTACCATCAGCACTATGGGCCTTCAGGACGGCAGAGAAGGTAACTACACAGAACTCCGTATTACCTAGCCTATGGGCACTCGCCCGTTATGCCGGTAGAGTTTGAGGTGCCAACACTCCGAGTCATGATGGAGAGACGCTTAACGGATGAGGAAAGCCAATCGAGCGCTTGCTAGGGTTTTGTTCAAGACATGAGGGTCGAAGAGGCGCAAAGAGAATGCAATCGGCATGTAATCGCCCAAGCATGACACGTGTAAGGCTCCTGACTCAAGATGTGAAGGAAGGAGATTTGGCCCTTCTTTATGACAACCGCCACATGCACTTTCCTGTAAACTCCACTTGGATGGGACCTTACCAGTGCATGTATACGCCAATGGGTCCGCTCAACTCTGCTGGATGGTGAATCGCTGCTCACTCGTGTGAACGGGGCGGTGAAAAAGTATATGCCTAGTGTTGGCGAGACGCCAATGTATGAGAAGGGGAGTGGGCTATGGACTTCCCTTGGGGGTTAGGAAATAAGTGGTTTTGTTTTTTTCGTAGGTCAATAGTAAAATAAGGCGAAAGGAGGAATAAGCACGGATGGTGCTCCTGATCGGCTCGAGTATACCCGGACCGGAGTGTAACCCCGCACTACGACGAGCTCCGACTCACGCACCGGTAACGGATAAGTCCGGACCCCACCCGGTCAAAACAGATAAGTACGCCAAAAGTAATTTGGAAGTTGAGTCGTGAGGACGACTAAGCGCGCCACGTGACGGCCCCGAGTGGAGGTCGGCATGCAGCAGTGACCGATTTGCCAGGGGCCGCAGGTATTCACGCCCGACGCGCGGCGGCGCTGCAGGCACGCCAGGTAAGGCCGTAGCAGCGCGCGCGAAGGTCGAGTAAGCCATGCACCGCGCTACGGACAGTGGAAGAGGCACCTCCGCCTTGCATTTCCACCCGCGCCGACGAGGAGGTCATGCGGCGACCTCGAGACACCGCAGCCTCTGCGCCCGCAACCCGCCCGCGCTATCTCTTTGAACGCCAGCATCTGCCGCTCACCGCTAGGTTGGAGCAACAACGCCAAGAGGCGATCGTGCGGCCGGTCTCCCAAAAGCAAGAAAGGAGAAGAAGGCGATGGCACCCAAAAGGTGCGGAGGTCCGGGAGCCATGGAACCCGGTAGAGCGCAACATTGTGACCCGGGCGCTATCCGGACTTTGGGCCATGGCCGAGGAAGGCGGAGGATTAGTCAAGAGTGGCACTTAGACGTGTTCCAGCCGTCGGACGCTTTGACAAGGTCACTGTCCGGAGTTCGTCAAGATGTTGGCGGCCAACAAGGAGGTTCGGTCCAAGAACCTCCGGAGGATCCTAGATGGACCTTGAGGTCCGAGGCGGCTACAACCGCCCAACGGAGGATGGGGGCGAGTCCCGCAGCCCCTCAAGGCGAGGGAAAGATAGAGGCGCAAGGGCGGCGTCAAGTCGAACGCATGGACAACCAACGCCGGGTTGACCCCACCGCCGATGAGGAGCGTGAGTCTGATCATTGTCCATCGAACTTGCTCACCAAGGTGGATCACCTTGGTGATAATTTGCGGTGTTCCCGCATGCGCAGGGGCAAGAGGGCTGACTGGGAAGGATCATCTTCGCCACCAGAGGCCCGCAAGTCCGAGGAGCGAGAAGCCACTCCCGACTATCCCCATACCCGATCCATGTATGGGGACATTACGAGCTCCTCAAGGATGGGGGAGGTAGAGCGGCGCCCGGAAAGGGGCTGGCCCCTACCAAGAGCTGCAAGGCGCTCGAGGTAGAGGCCCGACCCCTAGGGCCAAACGGGTCCGGAGGAGGACGATCGAAGGGATAATGACTCCATACTCCGAACGACCCTCACCACCTAGGGAAGTGTGGAAGATATCCCCGCTCCTCCTCTTGGTGCCTCACGGGAGCAAAGGCAGAGACGGCCCGACAACAAATTTCACCCACCACCACAACGGCAAGAGAGGAGCCCCACGAACTCCGGCAATCAAGAGGCGGAAGACGGTGCCATCCGCTAACGCAAAGACTCGGGTGCTCAGGTTTGCCCGCCCACGGAGTGGCAAGAGGTCAAGAGGCGTGAGAAGAGCGTAAAGGGACGCCAAGGAGCAGGGGTCACCGGGCAAGAACCCCACTGAGCCTCCCTGCCGCCGACCGGAGAGGCAAGGGGCCGCCTCGAACCCCTCACCCTCCGAGCCCTGTGACAAGAGGGCGAATAAGGAATTGGCCAAGAGGGCTAAGGAGGTGAAGCTCCGACTGCAATCGTGACCTAAGGGGCCTGATTAGGTCCGAGAACCCACCGACTTACTCCGGATCGCTGGAGGTCCTTGGCGACCGCGAGATGCCCGCCTCCCACTACGGACTTTTGGGGTCTCACTGGCGGCCGTGGAAGAGACACGGTCCTGCCACTGCTACGCCAGAGCTGGGGTCTCATGATGACCGAGAAGACCTGTGAAGTAGAAGCCACCAGAGGCGATGGTGCTCCTCCAGTGAGCAGCTTGGAGGCGCCCAGAGGCAAGGAGGAAGTAAGCCTCACGCATCGAAGGGAAACGCCGGAGGCCGAAGGGAAGTCCGTCCATTCGACAGATCGACTAAATTCCTTCACCGGGTGAGCAAGGTGCATGAGGCCCAAGCGCGTCAAGACCTCGCAGCGGAGAGGGGTAGCGCACAGGAGGCAGGAGGGAGGCAAGCGGAAGGCTCGTGACTGAGGCGTCTTACCGAGGGGCCAAGCTGTGAAGGCGAGGAGGCTAAGCCGCTAAGACCGACCGCGATCACTATCGCGTGATCGGAACCGTGGAGGGAGACGGGTGGATAGCCGGCTAACTCAAGAAGGAGGCGGCGGGCAGTGCGCCACCATGCCGAGGAGAAGGAAGCGCGGAGATGGAGGATCTCCTGCCCGCGGTGGAGGTGGAGCAATGGCAGGAGATGGAAGACCGAAGAGACTCGAGCCGCAGCCCCAAGTTACCATTGAGAGGAATGGTATCTGCAGGCGTGATCACGATCACGAACGAGAAATAGAGCGGCCCATTGGGACGGGAAGCGGCCATGGAACAGGAGCAGACGCCGAAATGGAGAAGGACTGGCGAAGCACGCACCGGGCAGAGTTGCACCGGAGAGGAGATGAGCTAATAAACGGAGCGAGAGCACCGGACGCGTAAAAGACCGGGTCCGCCAAAGGAAGGAGCAAGCGGCGGCGTGTGTAAGCAGAGCTGAAACGACGGAGCCGGAGCAAAGTGAGCAACAAGCAGCAGTGAGGTGACCGAGGCCGAGGCCTCACGAGATTCGCCCGCCCAAACGAACCCGGCAGGGGATGGTCCAAAGAAGGACAAGACGCCACCCCGAGCACCAATGGCGAAGGAGTATCGGTGCTCCGGCACATGTGGAAGAGGCAATCCAAAGAAATTGACTCGGATTTTGCCTACTACCACGCCGAGCTCCTTAAGGCATTGAAGCCTCTCACCACACATGGACCCCCAAGGCCTAAGGGGATGAAGGGCATGGGGACAAAGACGGGACCCTAGTGGCCCCGCTTGGAGACGACGACGTGGGAGAAGAGCCTCGTGGAGGAGCAGACGCGCCAATACAACGACCTGTGGTAAGTCCACCGCAACCCGCCGGAGGATAGAGGCGGCCCCGAAGGAAGGAGGAAGCCAACCCACCCAAGACAAGGGCTCTGGAAGGGATGAGGACCTAGCAAGAGGTCCAGATAAGGGGTCCCGGAGCTTGGGGACCGGACTATTGTTCGACCGAGGTCCGAACCCCAGATGAGACCGACCCAGCAGACCGGACTCAGGAATAAGGCAGACTCAAGTTCGACCGGAGTCGAGACCGGACCTCGAGGTCCCGACTCAGAAGCAAGGAGGAGTCCCTCCGACTTACTGGGGAGCAGCGGGTCTACGGGGACCCACGGGGCTGGGGGACGACGCAGGTAACGGCGGCCGACCGCCGCAGAGCCCAACCCGATGTGATTCCGGAAGAGGAAGGCCCGCCGCGATCATCCGATTGCGCGCCTGCAGAATCGGGAGATTGGACCACCAATCCCGAGACGGAACCTGTGACCTTCCTGCCCACCGAAAGGAGATAGGAGGGGAGGAATAGGATGGTAGCGGCCGATGCATCGAAATGGCCACCACCGTAATAGGTGTAATAAAGACGCCGACTTGGGCGTAGTATAAGAGGGCCGAGGTCGCTCAATAAATCATCTTCTCTGGTGTTGATGCCGCTGCTTCTGCACCTTTGTGTGTCTTCTAACGTGAGTCCCGAGTCATCGAAAGGACACATACCCGAGAGATCGATCAAGGTCCCGTGACGACCCTAACGTGTGGTGGTGTGTGTGGAAGAGCGACCGGGGACCCGTGGTTCCGCAGCAGCCCAAATCGGGACCGAACGCAGTGAGCCGGAGGAACTCCGAGGGCGAGGGGTGAGCTGGACGAGAGGCCCGTTGAGCAACGGAGGAGGTCCGGACTGTGTAGCTACTTCATGCTCTTTTCCAAGGTTGATGAGCGAGGAGAGTGATGAGAGGAACGGACTAAAGGAACGAGTGACGCGGAACGACACGACGCAAACGGGTCTCAAACGCTTCACACCGGGCCTGCTCGGTGAACGTTATGAGTAGTTAGACGAAAACGATCACCATTGCGTGTTAAAGTTGAGCGACGCAAAGCAAGGTGAGAATCGGTCAAACGCGCAAACGGAGCTTTCATTCTCTGAACTGACTTACTACAACGACACGGAATATTTGTCGCCACCCCATCGGCCTCTATAAAGAACGTAGTCTTACCACAAACCTTAGTTACCTGATCGTAGATCTTCACATGGCACATCACTAGATCCAAAGGCCGCACGACACCACATGGCATAACCTGACAAAGATCTCCAAGACAGCGACTCCGCCTCGCCCATGGTACCATCACAGTGGTGATACTAATCTATGCACTTGGGTTTAGTGTTTGATTAGCATTAATTAATCTAATTACTTATCTTTAAGTAAGTAATTAGTGTTAATTAATCTAAGTGCTTATGCTAATTAAGCATTGATTAGTGTTAATTAATCTAAGTGCTTATGTTAATTAAGCATTGATTAGTGTTAATTAATCTAATGTGCTTATGTTAATTAAGCATTGATTAGTGTTAATTAAACATGGTTAGCAATAGCTGGTTGATAAGCTCAAGTAATATGCTTTGGCATATTCCTTGCATATTATAGTGTATTCTTAGGATACAATGGGATAAGCTCAAGTAATATGCTTTGCATATTCCTTGCATATTATAGTGTATTCTTAGGATATTTCGGCATATGACGCCAATAGGATATCTTAGAATATCACGCCAGTCTAGTATATATAGACCCTTCCATTGAGGATAAGCCCGATCATAGCTTGTCCTCTAGATATGCAATGCAAGGCGCAGAGGAGGCCAAAGCTATGAGCGATGTGTGAGGAATTTGCGTTGTTCCCGCGAGAGTGTTTGCACCATGTGCGAGCTACTCCTCCGTTGTTACAAGCTATGATCAGCGCTATACGCTTAGGATGCCAGCGACGCCAGGCGATGCTAGCGATGCTAGGCGATGCTAGGCGATGCCAGGCGATGCTAGCGATGCTAGGCGTGCTAGGCGATGCTAGGCGATGCTAGGCGACGCCAGGCCAAGGCCAAGGCGAGGAGGCCAAGGAGGAGGCAGCCAGGCGACGCCAGGCCAAGGCAGCCAGGCGACGCCAGGCCAAGGAGAGGAGAGGAGGAGGCCAAGGCCAAGGAGAGGAGGAGGCAGCCAAGGAGAAGGAGAGGAGAAGGAGAGGAGAGGAGGAGGCCAAGGCCAAGGCCAAGGAGGAGGCAGCCAGGGCCAAGGAGGCAAGATCAAGTCCAAGGCCAAGGAGAGAGCCCAAGCCCAAGGCCAAGGAGAGGAGAGAAGAAGCCCAAGCCTCCAAGGCCAAGGAGAGGAGGCAAGAAGCCCAAGTCCAAGGCCAAGGAGAGGAGGCAAGCCCAAGTCCAAGGAGAGGAGGCAAGAAGAAGCCCTACCAAGGAGAGCCAAGGCCAAGGGGGGAGGAGGCAAGCCCAAGTCCAAGGCCAAGGAGAAGAAGCCCAAGGCCAAGGAGAAACAAGAGTATTTTACTCTTGGGCCCCGGATTCAAGGGATAAGGGGATAGACATGGGTATGTCATCAGTCCATTTGATTTCACTTTCTGTCCAAAACTCCTTTAGCAGACCCCATCCAGGTACTGATCCACCCCACGGTGCTTAACTCGAGTTCCTATGCCTTTGCTATCCAACTCACCCAGCTCACATTTTTTTGACCATGATAGCCTGCAGAGTATTTGTATGCAATTTTAACATGCATAGATACTTAGAGGTTTCACTAATCACGATCTAAGATAGCGGGTGTGTTAACCTTGATTAAGGGTTTGATCTAGCCACTAACCGCCTGGAGTGCATGCTGGACACACTCGATCCGGACGGAGCTACCAACCGCAAGTCCATCGAGCGAATTCAAGTCCCGACCAAGAGGAGAAGTGCGAACACCTCGATTTTGGTACCACCGGGACACGGAGGAACCCACACAATCAACAATCTTTGAAGGATCTGAGTGGCAACACACAAGACACGTTAGTGCTGCCGACAACTCGGAAGCGACGAGGAGGACTTGTCTCTTGGAGTCGCCAAGATGGGAGGAGACAAGGATCGAATGGAGTTGTTCAGACGAGGCACCTTGCCACGGAGGACTTCATCGAGAAGTACGGTGTGTGCGGAGATGGAATTGAAGACCGGATACACGATACGGCTTCATCCAAATGCAAGTACTTGGGGATGAAGCATTGGCGTGCTATCGCGAGCACAAGGCGAGTGTTGAGCGGCACAACCGGAGGACCAGTGAGTAGCAAGCTCAAGGAACCAAGGCAGAGTGCACCGAGTGGGCACGATCCCATCAAGAGATGTTTGACATCTTCCTACTGGAGTTTCGCAAGCACGGATGAGAAGATCTCCGAGCCGACACTTCAAGATGAAGTCAGACTCGAAGATGGCTTATCAAGAATCGACCAGTTGGTACGTGACACCAAGATCATGAGTGACCGACGTCGCAGAAGTACTTGCATTGCCATATGCACGCGCATGAAGGTGCAACAAGCGGTGCAGAAAGGGGCAACACTACACCCTCAAGGAAGTGTACGAGATGGTGACAAGATAGGGCCCGACACTTTCTCTCGTGCAAGTGATTACTCCAAAGACAAGTAGGAGTGGTGGACGACATGACCGACGCGGAGGTCGAGTGGAGGAGCTCGAGACAAGCCACCCCACAGCCCCAAGTGACGAGCCCTGCGTGAGGTGCCGAGGGACCATTCCCTCATGAGTGCGAGCATGCATTCGGAGGAGTCAAGGGTGAGGAGCCATGCCCTAGGTGTGGAGGTACGGCACAATGAAGCGGCATGTTGGAGAAGCATCCGAATTGCGGCTCACGGGTTATCGAAAGCAACCCCGCCAATGCATCCGCCAACCTCATCCACAAAATCAAGAGCAAAGGCGCGTGGAGGAGGCACTCGAAGTCCCGTGGACAAAAGAAACGGGAAGCATCAAAGAAGACGATGGACTACGTGGCACGCCTTGCAAAGCTGGAGAAGTTGGTGCGGAAGGCGAAGATCAAGGAGAGCAGTTCATCATCGAGGACGAAGAAGATGAGCACAAGCTTGGATACATGGCGATCGTGACCAGATCCAAGGGCAGGAAGAAACCTCGCGCTACGAGAAGATAGCTCGAGGAAGAAGAGGATGTCTTGACACCAGAAGCGGAAGACACGGAAGGAAGCTCGGATCCTCTTCCGAACCTATGCCAAGATGCCAAAGTCGTTTGAGCCATTGCCAACAGGAGCAACTGGGAGCAACATCAAAGTCCAGTGGGCGATGTGGAGAAACCCATGCAGATTGTCGACGAGACGATGGCACAAAAGCTCGGAGATGCCATGTTTCACCTACAAGACATGGGGTTGAGCGGCACTGGAGGACCAGTGAGTAGCGCTCAAGCTAGCCAAAGGCACGAGGCACCGAGTGGGCACGATCCCATCAAGAGATGTTTGACATCTTCCGGCTGGAGTTTCGCAAGCACGGATGAGAAGATCTCCGAGCCGACACACTTCAAGATGAAGTCGCGCTAAGATGGCTTATCAAGAATCGACCAGTTGGTACGTGACACCAAGATCATGAGTGACCGATCGGGTCAGAGAAGTACTTGCATTGCCATATGCACGCATGAAGGTGCAACAAGCGGTGCACAGACGAAGGGCAACACTACACCCTCAAGGAAGTGTACGAGATGGTCGACAAGATAGGGCCCCTGACACTCGTCACAAGTGATTACTCCAAAGACAAGTAGGAGTGGTGGACATGACCGACGGAGGTCGAGTGGAGGAGCTCGGCGAGACAAGCCACCCCACACACCCCAAGTGACGAGCCCTGCGTGAGGTGCCGAGGGACGGACCATTCCCTCATGAGTGCGAGCATGCATTCGGAGGAGTCAAGGGTGAGGAGCCATGCCCTAGTGTGGGAGGTACGGCACAATGAAGCGGCATGTTGGGAGAAGCATCCGAATTGCGGCCTACGGGTTATCGAGCAGCAACCCCGCCAATGCATCTCGCCAACCTCATCCACAAAATCAAGAGCAAAGGCGCGTGGAGGAGGCACCAAGTCCCGTGGACAAAAGAAACGGGAAGCATCAAAGAAGACGATGGACAGCTACGTGGCACGCCTTGCAAAGCGGGAGAAGTGCGGAAGGCGAAGATCAAGGAGAGCAGCATCATCGAGGACGAAGAAGATGAGCACAAGCTTGGATACATGGCGATCGTGACTGATCCAAGGGCAGGGAAGAAACCTCCGCGCCTACGAGAAGATAGCTCGAGGAAGAAGAGGATGTCTTGACACCAGCAGCGGAAGACACGGAAGGAAGCTTCGGATCCTCTTCCGAACCTATGCCAAGATGCCAAAGTCGCTTGAGCCATTGCCAGGAGCAACTGGGAGCAACATCAAAGTCCAGAGTGGGCGATGTGGAGAAACCCATGCAGATTGTCGACGGAGATGGCACAAAAGCTCGGAGATGCCATGTTTCACCTACAAGACATGGGGTTGAGCGTGAAGGAAGTCAGGGTTTGACTCCGGATGTTGACAACCCTTGAAGACGAAGCAAGTGTCCAAGATTTGCCACACAGTGGCAATGATGTCATTGCCGACCTCGAGCCAAGCATCTCGTGGAGAAGCGGAATGTCGCAGTGGGAGTGGCTTTGGTCAACAATCGGGAGAGGCACATTGAAATCAATGGATTCGCACCAAGGAGGTGTTGATTGACACCGAGCACGCCGTGATCGTTGGAAGAAGAGTGAAGGAAGTTGGGTCTCCACCAAGAAAGGTTGAAGGAAACCAAGTGGAAGATCCGGACCGCACCGGGACCACGAGCATGTGTTGGGGTGACAAGGTACATGAAGGTTTCATTCAAACCAAGAACAGACTTCACCTTTGTCGAGGTACACCGCTTGGTCACCGATGCATATTTGATGTCTTGGGAGCGACGCTTTGTACAAACCTCGAGTCATGGTGGATTTGTGGACGGAGACTTATCGACCAGCCGAGAGAAGCCGGAGCAAAACCGATGAACGGATTGCCCGCATCCCTCTGCATGCATGGCAAGGATCATGAGAACCTCATTGCCAGCGTCACCTGTGTTTGCCAGAGTGAAGGACACGCCATACGTGCTTGAACCTCTTGGCGTGTGTCTAACAACCGCAACTGACCTGATGGAGGATTTCGACGAGGAGGAGGAAGACAAGCTAGGGTTGCAACCACCCTCGGAGGAGGTTCTTCAAGTCACGGACGGATGGTGTGCAGCAATGAGGCGGCTGGAGGATGGTGCAAGAGGACCGGTCCTATGAGCCGAGAACTCAGAAGTTCTTGCCTAGGGTTGAGCCTGCTTGTGACCTAAACACCTGTGTCATCACATGGCGACCTGAAGACGGCATAGTGCTCGTGGAACTCTTTGGAGGCATCGACGCTTGAAGCTGCAAAAGTGTGGCATCAAAGTGCGAAGATCATTGTGACCCGGATCCAAAAGCAAGGATTGTGTCGCGGCGCGTAAGAGACTTGATGGGGAGTACCCTAACCTCGACGCGGGAGTCGAAGGGAAGGTTACCGCCGATGGATGTTCGCATGATAGGGTTGTCCCATTTGAGTTGTCTTGGGCAACCGTGGACCTTGTCATCGCAGTTGGGAGTGTCAAGGACTATCCTCCGCAGTAAGGGTCAAGGTCTCAAGGATCCACGAACATTGTTCTATGACCGATGAGGATCTTGCGCTTGATCCAGAAAGGGCAAGAAAGGCCTTGCGGATACATGTTGGAGAATGTGCCAGCATGCATGAGCGTGAAGAAGCAAGTCCAGGAGGATTTTGGCATGATCCGAGGAGTGACCGAGAAGGAACGGTGTCGATTGCTTGGGCAAGCATTTGACATGGACATGATGACCGTTGTTCACCGAGTCGCCACCAACTTCAAACCAAGAAGGCGAGTGGTTCGGTGGGCAAGGAGCCCAAAGACCGATCTCAACAAGAGAAGTTTGAGGGCAAGGAGAGTAAGCGAGAGGAAGCGTGCCATCCGAGCCACGCCACATGAGTGGTTAACAGCATCGAGTTGAAGAGCAATCAACGGCGCCTAAAGGAGTTGTTGGAGGCATCGCGACATGTGTTTGCTTTCACGCTTGCGGAGATGGGGAAGTACACCACTGGGAAGTTCCACATTGAACTAATCAAGGATGAACAAGTGTTCGCAGAGGCATGTGGCTCGAAGGCAAGAAGAAAATGGCGAGCAACCTACCGGGGAGAGTAGTCCACATGACGCATGAGGATGTCAAGACAACCTCCACTCATGGACAAGGTTCATAACCTCCGACATTCCAAGAAGATTAATCGGTTTTGTGCACAATGCGCTAACAAGAGGTGCGACGTGTGTAGTTCTACTAATGATAATGTTTTGACTTAGAGTCTCACATTATCGTGGGCACCTATTAGTCGGGTTGTTGAGGAAGTGCTTATATGATATCTCAAGCATTGGTTGCACCTACATATCTGCGTATCAGATTTGTTTGCTTGGTTGTTGGTCGAGGAAGTGCTTATATGAATTCAAGTGCTTACCTCGTGCGACACTCTCCATCACAAACCGGCCATGATCACATCACACAACATAACACCGCCCTTATCCCAAAGACTCAAAGGCAAGCAGAAATGTATATTCTAATTTCCCTATTTCCGATATTCCAAATATGCCAGATAATGCCGGATATGAAGACCCTAATTACGAGGACACTCACGAGGACCCTCAACAACCCAATAATACTAATGACACGAGGGAAAGACGTCCTCAGTGTTCTAATGTTGGCAAGATAAATAGGTACTCTCCTACTAATTGGAAAGACCCTAAGAATACACTAGTTTATTGCCTTAATGCAGCAATAGATCAATTTGTTCCCGCTAGCTATCAAGAGGCGATCACCTGCCCACAAAAGGAACACTGGAAACAGGCAATCAGGTCAGAACTAGAATCCCTACAAGCTAATAATTCTTGGACCTTAACTTCTTTACCTAAGGATAGAAAACTAGTAGGTTGTAAGTGGACTTTTAAGATTAAGTTAAATGCTGACGGGAGCATAGAAAGATACAAAGCTAGATTAGTAGCAAAGGGATACTCTCAAAAATATGGATTTGACTACGACGAAACCTTTAGCCCCGTACTTAAAATAACCACACTCAGGATCCTCTTAGCCTTAGCATCTCACCATGACTATGAGCTAATGCAACTTGATATCAAGACAGCTTTTCTATATGGAGACCTTGACCACACCATCTACATGGAGATCCCTGAAGGAATACATGTCAAGGATAGGGCAAAATACAATGCCTGCCTACTACTAAAGTCCTTATATGGACTGTTAGCCTTAAAGAATTAGGGTTTACTAAGCTAAATTCCGATAGTAATATTTACATTAAAAGATCAGGCGGCCACTTTATTGTCTTAGGAGTATATGTGGACGACATAGTCCTTATGTCCAACTCTAAGGCCATATTAGAAGACACCATGTCTATGCTAGCTAAACGTTTCTCTATGACCACTTGTAGAGAACTTTCTTTTTGTCTAGGTATTCAGGTTCTAAGGGATAGAAACGCGAGAAGCATTCTCATTCACCAATCCAAGTATATTCAAGAGATTTTAACCAAGTTTAAGATGTTAGATGCTAGACCTATCTCTACACCCATGGAAATGAACCTTAAGCTTAGCAAGGAACCGGATCAACTGGATGACACCTCAGACACTACTCCTCCTCCTTACTCTTCAGCCGTAGGTAGTCTTATGTACCTCATGGTTTGCACTAGAGCAGACCTATCCTATCAGTGGGAGCTCTATCACAGTTTCTATCAGCTCCTACTCAAGCTCATTGGAAGGCAGTCAAGAGGATATTCCGATACCTAAGAGCAACCCCGGACTTAAGGTTGCTTTACCAGTCACATATTAAGCAAGGAGAGCCTCTACAACTTAAAGGCTTTAGCGATGATATTAAGCAAGGAGAGCCTCTACAACTTAAAGGCTTTAGCGATGATATTAAGCAAGGAGAGCCTCTACAACTTAAAGGCTTTAGCGATGTTACTGGGCCGGCAACATTGATGACAGAAAGAGCACAAGTAGTTATGTATACCTATTTGGAGGCACAACAACAAGCTGGAGTAGTAAGCGGCAACAAGTAGTCGCACTCAGCTCAACCGAGGCCGAGTATTGCTCCTTAACTCATGCCTGCAAAGATGGACTTTGGCAACTCCTCCAACTTTCGGAGTTAGGCGAGACCCAAAGGATTCCTAGGCTGCTTTATTGCGACAATCAAAGTGCTATCGCACTCACATACAACCCGAAGTTCCATGCACAGACGAAGCACGTGGAAGTACAATTCCACTTCATAAGGCAAGTAGTTGATGAAGGCAAATTTATAGTTCTTTATTGCCCAACAGAACAAATGACGGTGGACATGCTTACGAAAGCACTCAGCTCCATCAAACACCAAGAACACACGACAAGTATGGGACTAAGAAGAGTCTCAAAAATCAACTCTAATACTTACTAAAGTTAAAGTATACAGCCTAAGGACTAGATGCTAAGTGGGAGTGTTAAAACAAATAGCACGCTAGCCCTTAGGGCTCGTTTGGATTTTAAGTTTTAGGATCCGAAAGGGTATTCAGCGAAACGTCATGAACATGCAATTACGTTTTAGTATAACGTTTGGGCAGAGCCCTACAACTTAAAGGCTTTAGCGATGATATTAAGCAAGGAGAGCCTCTACAACTTAAAGGCTTTAGCGATGATATTAAGCAAGGAGAGCCTCTACAACTTAAAGGCTTTAGCGATGTTACTGGGCCTCAAAATATCAATACGATGAAAGAGCACAAGTAGTTATGTATACCTATTTGGAGGCACAACAACAAGCTGGAGTAGTAAGCGGCAACAAGTAGTCGCACTCAGCTCAACCGAGGCCGAGTATTGCTCCTTAACTCATGCCTGCAAAGATGGACTTTGGCAACTCCTCCAACTTTCGGAGTTAGGCGAGACCCAAAGGATTCCTAGGCTGCTTTATTGCGACAATCAAAGGGCTATCGCACTCACATACAACCCAAGTTCCATGCATGATCGGCAATGGAAGTACAATTCCACTTCATAAGGCAAGTAGTTGATGAAGGCAAATTTATAGTTCTTTATTGCCCAACAGAACAAATGACGGTGGACATGCTTACGAAAGCACTCAGCTCCATCAAACACCAAGAACACACGACAAGTATGGGACTAAGAAGAGTCTCAAAAATCAACTCTAATACTTACTAAAGTTAAAGTATACAGCCTAAGGACTAGATGCTAAGTGGGAGTGTTAAAACAAATAGCACGCTAGCCCTTAGGGCTCGTTTGGATTTTAAGTTTTAGGATCCGAAAGGGTATTCAGCGAAACGTCATGAACATGCAATTACGTTTTAGTATAACGTTTGGGCAGAGCCCTATGCTCACAACATTCTGTAGCACATGAACTTCTAATCAATCTGCCACTACGATTTCGTCTCTCGGTCAATCTGACCGCAACACCCCGCTGCTTGAACTTCAGCAAGTGTGATCTGCAGGCTGCAGTGGTTAAGACAAATACACAAAAACCGACGTTCGCACAACTAAAACGAGGATTTCACAGCTGCAACGCATACTCAGTGCAACACTCAAATACAGGACACTGAACTGCAAGGTGAGGGAATGGCCCAAGAAGGGTCAGCCTTACCTCGCAGGATTGACAAGAAGAAAAGAGACAGGCCAGCAATTGCCTTCTGCTTGAGTCATGGCCAAACGGCCTACACATTTTTTTGGTGGCCTTGCCACCAAGATCCAAGCCTACAGCTAGGCTGGGAGTCGCAACTTCCAAACAAAGTTGGACTTACCCCTATCGCTTCCAACTCTCATGGCCAACCCCTATGTTTGGAAAGGGTTTCAGTTTGGGTGGGCAGGCAGGGCCTGAGCAGCTTCACGAGGCTGCTCCTACACTCGGCATCTCAGGTTAGTAGAGATTTTCAAGAGTGCTTAGGGAGAGAGAACCCATCAAGATCAAGCATCTCTGCTCTGATACCATATAAGATCGGAGGAGATGTACAGGCTGTAGGCATGAAGGAAGGAATTCGAATATGAATTAGGTGTCAGGTGGGTGTGTTACAGCTGGTTTTATAGTCACCTCAAAGAGGTGTGACTGTTGGCATGCAAGGTGGCCTATAGACCTAGTTTGATATTCCTATACCACGCAAACCTCACTTCTTAAGGCACCTGCTCGACTTCTATCCATGCCAGTTTCTTCCAATGGAAGCTCTGCAAGCAGGGATTCACGCTCCAATGCGAACCTCACTTCTTATGGCTCCGACTGCTGTCTCGGCAGCCGGTTTGTTACAACGTAACGGACAGTCAAGGCACCTTGACTGTCCTGCAAGTTGCATGGAGCGTGAACGCGGACGCATAAAAAGGGCGGCGATGCGCAGCTGGCTCCTCACAATCTCCTTCCACATTCCTCCGGACTCTCCTCAGCACTTGCAACACCTCGAACTTCGCATTGCTTGCAGCACGGGAGCTTCTCGTTGCGCCTCCTCGGCGACCAGTAACTGTGGACTCTCTGAGGCTGCGGAGACTGAGATGCGTCCTCCCTTGATGCCTGGGGACTTTGAGAAGTGGCCTGAGGAGTGCAAAATTGAGGAGTGGGCTGCGAGCATCCTAGGCACGGAGCGGATTGCAGTGAGAACTCCTCTGTGTTGACGCTGGCAGCTGAATTGCCCTGAACTTGCCTTGCCTTTCGTGTGAACTGGCGGGTGAGGCCTGCTGGTGTTCATGATGGTGTCTGTGGAAGGAGTATCCATGGCAAGTACCCGTCTTTTAGCAACCACGGCACATTCCAAGTGGATTCGTTGTATATCTACTATGCCGTGGAGATGCGGAAATCACTGTGGTCGAATGTGCACGCTCGAAGAACCACCGTGGATGCAAAGCCATTGTACTGAATATGATCCCTTACACCACCATAGCACATTCCATACACCACAGCAAAGTCCATACAGCCATGGGACAGATGATAACATGAGACAGAACATAGCAATACAAAAGTCTAAGTCTAATCAACAGATTGTCACTTCAGAAAAAGAGTTTGGACACCAGTTTGTGCGACGAGCAGCCGTGCACAGCAGGTTGTCCAAATTTGCAATGCCGCATCAACATGTGAGACGAGCTCACAGGAGCAGCTGTGCACAGGAGACTGTCAAAACTGCAATGCCGCATCAAAATGTGAGACGAGCTCACTCGAGCACCTCTATGTGCACAGGACATCGTAAAGATCGCAATGCCGCATCAACATGTGAGACGGGCTCACAGGGGCTTGGATAAGATGGCCGCCAGCTTCGCCGCCTCTTCCGCACGAATCATCTGCTTCCTCTCGAACAAGTAGCGCATGAACTCGTAGAATGCAACCCGTCTTGCCCTAAGCTTCCACTTCGCCGCCTTGGACAATGTTAGGCCGTCGCCCGGCACCTGCATCCACAGAAAGCATCATGATCAGCAGCTGGCCTCACATTGCAGCTCACAACAAAGGCAATTCAGCGTCACCACAAGGGGGCGTCCTCATCACGATCGGATCCGGGCCAAGGATTCTCGCAGCCCACTCCTCAATCCTGAGCTCCTCAGACCTCCTCTCGAAGTCCGCAGGCATCACGGGAGGACGCGATATCTCAGTCTCCGCAGCTCCAGAGAGTCCATAGTTACTGCTCGTCTGGGAGGCGCGACTAGAAGCTCTCATCCTTCAGGCAAGCGAAGTTCGAGGTGTTACGAGTGCTGAAGAGAGCTCCAGAGGAGTGTGCGCGGGCTCCGCATTGCCGCCCCTTTTCTGCGTCGGCGTTCACGCTCCATGCAACCTGCAGGACAGTCAAGGCGCCTTGCCTGTCCTTTACGTTGTAACAAACTGGCAGTGACAGCAGTCGGAGCCGTAAGAAGTGAGGTTTGTGTTGGAGCGTGAATCCCTGCTTGGAGAGCTGCCATCGGACTCGTCGATGCAAATCGCAAATCGAGGGTGTTCAATCTGATCCCGTTCACATTGCGGCGTATTGGCGTATTCTCGAGCAAAACTGGGAGCGTCGAGTTTCGTCGTTTCCTCGGCCAAGGACGGCCCACACGACCACCCACACCCCGGGTTTTGACAGTGCCTCTGGAAACGGCAAAGGCTACTTGGTGTAGGTATCTGATTGCCCATCGTTGAATTTGGCTTAACCCAGGATAATAATCGCACTTTGAATTCATCGGTCATAACAGGTCATTCATTATGTTGGAGAGCTTCGATGAATTTGGACTGGCCACCATGAGCGGAAGATGAAGCCAAGAGATAGGTAGAGAGAAATCCGTTGTCATGTGCTGGATGTGGGATAAGGAGAGAGAAATCCTTGGTCATGTGTTGCTTTGTGTAGAAAGAAAGAGACTCACAGGAATGATGGCGTAAAAGGCCAAGACGCGCTTGCTCCATATGGAAGGACTCGCCTGGGACACTTTTCCACCAACATTTTCGAAGTGGATGCATGGATTCCTGAGGGGAGGTGCCTGATATGAGCATGGCGGCAGACAACACGGTGCGTAATAAGGGCTACTGCTGCGTCATGCTCACATGCCAAAATCGTGAGGCTGAAACCAGTGAATACCGTCAGTTGTCGTTTCAACTCGAGTTTTGCCTGTGGTTTCACACGAGGCAAATTAACACATGTGTAGGATTACGTACGTGTCCGCAAATTAACACATGCGTAGCATTAGGTACCTGTCCGGGTGGACTGAGCATTTTTTTTTAAAATTTTTTTAAGCTACTTTGAGCTAACTAGTCTTAGAACTGGTCCTTTCACTTGAGCCATATTTGTACCAAGTAGTGATCTCAATGAATGAAAAAATCATATAAAATAACTCTAAGGTAGAACCACGATTCAACTTCAGCATAGGGTTCTAAACAACATGAGCACAGGGTTCTAAGCAACGTGAACTGTGAACTTCGAACCTAAGTGGGTACAATGGCGTCATATTCAAGTTTAGCGCCTTGACAACAACAACAACAACAATTTTATTTATGTCCACTAAGGATGGATGCACCATCATGGGACGGAGATAATACAGCATAAAAAGAGGTGAAAAACTGAGTACACATATATCTGAACTAGAGGGACGGTAACCGTGTGTGATGCAAACAAGAAGGCAATTGAAATAATCAACCAACAATGTCACAAATAGTTCGAGGATGAGGCTCCAAAATAACCAACTGATCACCACAAAAAAAGGCCACCTGTCCACCTTTTCCTCAACTTTCCAGGTGAAAGCAATTTTCTTCAACACTTGCTCTCAAAATTGCAGAGAGAGATTAGTCACCCGGTTGGCAAAACCAAAGGATAAATCATTCACGGATAAATCATTCACATATCTTCGTAGTTTCAGATATCCCTGCAATTGATCATTCATAAGCCTGCGCGATCATTCATAAGCCTGCGCGATCGACACTGTTTAGACTCAATAACTTTGCAAAAAGCTTTCCCAAACCGCCGAGACTTGAGCTTTAACTCTGACCGAACAAAATGTGTAATTCCCAGATGCGAAACCGTGAAAGCCTTCTTTAAACCCTGGGCACCAGTCTTCAAGGGCAGACTTCATTAACTGATCCCTGTTAGCACAAGAAGCTTCAAGGGACTGAATAGATGCAGTAGCCGAGTTAATAGACTGGGACGTTATTTTGAAAAACAGAGAGAAAACCGCCGGGGCAACAGACCCCGGCAAGCAAGCGCCGCACAGGGCCCCACGGAAACCCTAATCCCGAGGAACGCCAAACACCTACACACCATCGCCCCGGGCCCCGCGCTGTGCGGGACCCGCACCCCCCTCACCTCCGGACACTACACACCACCTCACAACGCATCCGCAGCGCCGACCCTGAAGCCACATCCATGTTCCCCATTCCGCATCCCTCCCCACGCCAAATCCTGAGAGGCTGAAACCTGTGAATACCGGTGAGATCAACAGCGATCCCACAACGAGAGCTGGTCACTACGACTATTTAATTAGTTGTCCCGTCCGATGCATCATCTCTCAGTCCAGTCTCCTTCTCTCCTTGTTGCCGTTGAAGCCAGATGTCGTCAAATCTACATTCTATCAGCAAGCAAGCAGTTGCTCTTCAGCCCCTACTTTAAGACTTGAGCAAGCAGTTGCGACGGTGGACAAAGTCCAAGCTTAAGCCTGAGGGCATGCAGTTGGGATTTCCTCAGCCTGACTGATCCGGATTCGAAGTGACGGTGTTGACGTCATCAACATAGATGCCTGCAGGTGGCTCCTGCGACCGAGACACTTGTCCTACCTCAAACCCACCAAAGACCATCATCCATTATGGGCAAAACGATAGTGGCAGTAGTTGCATATGGGTCTGGACTGCGAAAGCCTGTGAGGAGGCGTGCAGGAACGCACACGAAGCTGGCGATGGCGATGTCGGTGCTTTGCGATGCTTTGGTCGCAGTCCGGAAGGGAAGTCCTGAGCCGGCACCATATGTACATACATACATACATACATACATACATACATACATACATACATACATACACATACATACATACATACATACATAGCTAGCCTGGCGGCCTCGTGCAGAATTGCAGAAATGGTGTTACGGTGACGTATCCTATCCCCCGTCTCCAGGGCCCTGCTGCTCTCCTCCATTCTTCCTTGTGGAAGATATTATTGCGCGCTCCAGAACGTACACACGTCTCCGGGTCTCCGAGGACGCGGAGCTTCAAACAGGAAATGATTTCCATCACAGATTCACAATCGCGAGCCGGCGGGGCGTCCAGCTTACGCATCAGCCGCGGCTTGAGGCTATTATTTTGCCCACTCGGGAAAAGGAGGAGCTATTTTCCTCGGGTGCCTTGCACGACACACGTGCGAAGCGGAAGCGAATCGTGAAACGATACCTCGTACAGTGCAAGTTGTGTCGGCAACTCCAAACGCGGACATGGCAGCCCGGAAAGCAGCGGGCGGAGCGGATTGGAAAACGCGAATCAGCGCAATCCGATCGGAACGTGAAGGGATATGTGTTTGGAGAGCGGATGGCGGAGTTGTGAGTAGGCAGTAGGGGCGCGTGCGCACCAAACCTGGCGGGGTTGGTCACCACACTGCACGACTCGCCACGTTTCGCCGTCGGAACAGCGCTTGCCAGGCGGGCCGACAAGGCTGGAAACGGGAATGATTAGCTGGGACCCGGTGCGCTGCATCACGCCATCACGCTGCGTCGGCAGGGATGTAGGAAGTTGGTGAGATCGGAAGAGTGATGAGAGTGGTCAATCTTTTGCAAAGGTAAAGGTGCATGATAATCGTCTCCTGACCCAGCAACGTCCTCCCACCTCGGCCTGGGAGATGAAATTTGCGCAAAAGCGCAGGGCCGCAGCGCTGTCACCTCCTGGTGGACCCGGTCCCGGCCCCCGCCTCCCCCCTCGCTGCTGCACCACTGCTGCCACGCCCCCAGTATAATATTCCAGCTCCGGGACGCACCGTGATCAAACGATCGCACCCCATATCGCCTGTCGTCCCGGACTGCCCTTTATCATTCCCGCTGCTGCAGCCTCCCTCCGCCATTGCAGTAGCGAGCTCCCGGCTCCAGGACTTGAGTTCGCCTGGACCCGGGCTCGGATCGGTCGGGCTGCGTTGCTCCATTGCCGAGCGAGTGTGAAGTCTGGCAGGTGCATGCTCCGTTTTCGCAGACGCAGTTTGAGCGCAGCTGAAGTACCCATATGCTAGCTTGGAGTCGCTTACATCTTGCAGCATTTTGTGGGCGACGGCTGCGACCTGCAGGTTTCCAGATGACTTGGTTTGGACGAAGAGAGTGCTAAGACATCTACTGCCCGGCCCTACAGCGATGGCTGCAAAAGATACCACACGGTACGGTCGGCATGGATCCTTGGCCTCGCCGCCCAGCTCCTCCAGGCCGAGTCGGGCTTGGAATTTGTGTTGCGCTTTCGAGCATTGAAGTTGGTGGTCGCTGACAGGAAGAATTGTGTTGTGGTGGGGTGGGGTGTTAGTGTTGCAGGTAGCTTCTAGCCTGCGACTGGAAGGTGTGCGGATTGAGTGTGATCGAAGAATACTGGAACTCGTGGAGCCGCTTATTACGCAGGAACCATGGGGACCCGATACGTCCAGATTGCGAGAGTGGCATGGGTGGTGTGCCTCCTGTTTCTGTCAGTGCTGTCTGCGCAGGCTGGGGTGCACTCAGTTCACAGTGGGAGTCGGAAGGAGCTGAAGGAGGAGGACCCTGCACCACCGTCCCGCAGACACCGGCCGCATCATGACACCGGGAAACCTCGGCGTGGCCACCACACCAAGCATCCGACTCCTCCCTCCCCCGGGCATCATGAGCCCCCTCCCAAGGGCCACAAGCCCAAACCTCCTCCTTCTCATAAACCTCCCAAGTCTCCAAAGCCTCCTCACTCTCCCAAGCCACCCCACTCTCCCGAGCCTCCTCACTCCCCTAAGCCCCCCAAGTCTCCCAAGCCTCCTCACTCCCCTAAGCCTCCCAAGTCTCCCAAGCCTCCTCACTCTCCCAAACCCCCCAAATCTCCCCAGCCTCCTCACTCTCCCAAGCCCCCCAAATCTCCCAAACCTCCTCACTCTCCCAAGCCCCCCAAGTCTCCCAAGCCTCCTCACTCTCCCAAGCCCCCAAAATCGCCCAAGCCTCCTCACCACCAAGCCCCCAAATCCCCAAGCCTCACTCACCCAAGCCCCCAAATCTCCCAAGCCTCCTCACCTCCCAAGCCCCCAAATCTCCTAAGCCTCCTCACTCTCCCAAGCCCCCAAGCCTCCTCCTCCCACTCTCCCAAGCCCCCAAATCTCCCAAGCCTCCTCCTCCCAAGCCCCCAAATCTCCCAAGCCTCCTCACTCCCAAACCCCCAAATCTCCCAAGCCTCCTCACTCGCCCAAACCCCCCAAATCTCCCAAGCCTCCTCACTCTCCCAAGCCCCCAAGCTCGCCGCCCAAGTCTCCGTCCCCGCCCAAATCTCCATCCCCTCCTAAGTCTCCATCCCCTCCTAAATCTCCTAAGCCCCCAAGCTCCCCGCCTAAGTCTCCGTCCCCACCTAAGTCTCCGTCCCCGCCTAAGTCTCCATCCCCTCCTAAGTCTCCATCCCCTCCTAAATCTCCTAAGCCCCCCAGCTCCCCGCCTAAGTCTCCGTCCCCACCTAAGTCTCCGTCCCCGCCTAAGTCTCCGTCCCCACCTAAGTCTCCGTCCCCGCCTAAGTCTCCATCCCCTCCTAAGTCTCCATCCCCTCCTAAATCTCCTAAGCCCCCCAGCTCCCCGCCTAAGTCTCCGTCCCCACCTAAGTCTCCGTCCCCGCCTAAGTCTCCTAAGCCTCCAACCTCCCCTCCGAAATCTCCATCCCCGCCTAAGTCTCCCAAGCCTCCCCCCCTGACCCCACCCGTAGAAACACCTCCCACCAGCTCTCCTCCAGGCTCACCACCTTCTAGCTCTCCTCCAGGTTCGCCACCTTCCAGCTCTCCTCCAGGTGCACCACCTGCCACACCACCCTCCAGCACTCCTCCAGGCTCACCGCCTACCAAACCACCGTCCAGCTCTCCTCCAGGCTCGCAGCCTAGCACACCACCCTCCAGCTCTCCTCCAGGCTCACCACCGACTGCCTCACCGCCTGGTACACCATCCACTTCCCCACCAGGCTCACCACCGAATGCCTCACCGCCTGGTACACCATCCACTTCCCCACCAGGCTCACCACCGAATGCCTCACCGCCTGGTACACCATCCACTTCCCCACCAGGCTCACCACCGAATGCCTCACCGCCTGGTACACCATCCACTTCCCCACCAGGCTCACCACCCACGAGCTCTCCTCCAGGCTCACCACCGAATGCCTCACCGCCTGGTACACCATCCACTTCCCCACCAGGCTCACCACCCACCAGCTCTCCTCCAGGCTCACCACCCACCAGCTCTCCTCCAGGCTCACCACCCAATGCCTCACCGCCTGGTACACCATCCACTTCCCCACCAGGCTCACCACCCACCAGCTCTCCTCCAGGCTCACCACCCAATGCTTCCCCACCAGGCTCACCACCCACCAGCTCTCCTCCAGGCTCACCACCCAATTCTTCCCCACCAGGCTCACCACCCTACAGCTCTCCTCCAGGCTCACCACCGAATGCCTCACCACCTGGTGCACCATCCACTTCCCCACCAGGCTCACCACCCAATGCATCCCCCCCAGGCTCACCACCCAATGCCTCACCGCCCGGTACACCTTCCTCTTCTCCTCCAGGTGCACCGCCTCTGGCTTCTCCTCCGGGCTCACCACCTTACGGTACTCCCCGGGGCTCACCGCCTTTCGGAACCCCCCAGGGCTCACCACCCCATGCCTCACCTCCTGGTTCCCCTTACGCTTCCCCACCAGGATCATCTCCATATGCCTCACCACCATCACCAGGCGTGCCTTACGGCTCACCACCGTCACCAGGCTCACCTTATGGCTCACCACCATCACCAGGCGCGCCTTACGGCTCACCACCATCACCAGGCTCACCTTATGGCTCACCTTATGGCTCACCTTATGGCTCACCTTATGGCTCACCTTATGGGGCACCTCCTTCCAGCTACGGCCCATCACCAAGCTATGTCTCCGGTCCGACGTCTCCCCCAGGTTACAGCCCCGGCCCTTCACCAAGCTCTGTCTATGGCCCGACTCCTTCACCAGGCTATGGTCCCGGCCCTTCGCCACTGACTCACAATGGTCCGGCTCCCTCACTAGGCGCTCCTCTCGCCGCAGGCCCGAACGTGGCAGTTCCTCCTTCCGGCCATGGGCGATCACCAGCTCCTCAGCCTTCTTCAGGGGGTGGAGGCAAAGATGGCTTGTCACCCGGTGCCAAGGCAGGAATCAGTATTGGTGTCATTATCGGTGCTGCTTGCCTAATCGGAGCAGGATTCATCGTCGCCAAGAAGAGAAGAATGGCCCCTCCTGCTGCTGCTCCTCCCCCCACATATGGCTAGATTTTATCGGCCAGGCCTACAGTTGCCTTCAATCCTTGACTAGTTGTGTTAGACAAATTTGTTGTGTATACCATTGATTCACGATTAATTTGTATAGATCGCTATCCCACGATTTGCTTCGACTGCTGACAACTTTCATGGGGGTGAGTCCAACGTTGTGTGTTTGCTGTAAGCCACATGGTCCAGCTTTGCGCTCTAAGGAGAAGTTCGCTGTTCAGTTTTTCCTGTACGTTGTTTACAGGGTCCATCTTCGAGTTCAGTTCCAAGTTGCCAATCCCTTCAGCCCACAGGGTTTAGTGAACTGCCAGAACCCGCTGTGATTCCCCCCCATCACGGTTTCAGTAGCATAGACTACGCGGACTTTTCTAACCGTTTGAATCACTCTGGATGCGAAGTAGTTGCATGTGATTCACTTCCCGAGCACCATGGAACAGTTTGCTTTGCACGGAGAAAATAGCGAAAGCAGTCTGAACCTCCCTTCTTTGCATGCGAACGCGTGGCTGACACGGCCTCTTCCAATCCTTGAGGCTAGAATATGGCAACACCACCTACACGGAGATCATTAGACCTGTCTCGCCCCTGATCTCCAGCCGCAACTTAAGCCTCACAATTCCCCGCACTCCGGGACGAAGCTCACACATGGACAACGGCAGTGTCGATGTTCTCTTTCACGAAATTGCCAGATAAAAGACCAAGAAACCCTGGAAGCCCTTTTGAACTTAATACATACTTCATATCCCTACTGTACATGATAAACCTTCCAAAAACGCCCTTGGGGCTTTTGAAGTCCGTCCGGCACCTTGGTTAGTGGCAGGCAGAACACATTTGGACACCTTCTCCGTAGCGTCGACTGGAAAGCCGAACCGCTTCTGAATAGCTAGCGTGAGCTCCAGAATGCGCCTGCCCCTCTTCAAGGACCTTCCGACATTCCATGCCAAGTCGCTTTTGACTGTGATCTCGGTTCTCAAGAGAGAGACACGCACTTGGACACCACCGAACCCCTCCATCATCACTCGACTCTCTCGTTAAGAAACTAACTCCGTTCAGCAAACCAGACTCCATCCGCCACAACCTTCCGCTTCTCACATATCGGTCCAGACATTGTTCCCACGTGCTAATATTCCTTCGGAGGCGCCTGAGTTGGCAGCAGTCCAAACCTCTTCTTCAAGGTGATGCGCTGCTTGGAGAACTTATCATCAGGGGAGAACCGCGCTGCAGCCACCCAGCAACAAAGTGCAAGCAACCCATTAGCAGCCGGTAATTCCCGCCAAATCCATGATTGCAACAGAGTCCCATAAGCCATGCAAAACCAACAGAACAAGGACATTCCATACCAGGATGTGCCGATTGACTTGGGGTCCCAGCTGGGTCTTCCTTCTGCAATACAGCACGAGAGGAATTGAGCACAATTTACAAAGCGGGTGCTCGGAACTCCAAGTGCAATCCTGTGAGACTTACCTTCAGTGTGTAAACCTTCTCACCGTTGTCGTTGATATAGAACATGAGATACATGGTGGGAGCAAAGGGTTTAGGGTTGAGCAGAAAGGAGGAGATGCAGAGCAGAGCAGAGCAGGGCAGGGCAGAGCCCGGACAGCAACAGTAAAGCAATCCTCAGCAGGACGACACGAAGAGACCGAAGGCCCTACACGCAGCCTCCGTCTAGGGCTTCTCTTCTCTGTTCAAGTAGCAATTTGGTCTCTTCTTTTCCGCAACGACAGGCGGCGTGTTAGCAGAAGTTCAGGCAGACTGCAAACTGAAGAGAGTTCCTTCTTCTTCCTCCAAGGGTCTATCAAAACCCTAAAACGTTCCGTCAGGAAGTTACCTCTTGAGACTATCTCTAAACTCAGAAGGCGAACCGACTGGACTCAGATTGAGTCCTTCGTTTCTGCTCCTTGATTGTTTTGCAGTTCGTTTCAAGCTCAGGGAAATCTGAGCAAAGTATGATGAGGGACTTTCGGCCGTGGTCTATTTTTTACATCAGAAAAAAGAATATCATGAATCGACTGCCCTGGAACGGCACAACCATACTAGTTCGGCCTTGTGTTTAGCAAAACCATGGTGAGACGGGCATCCTCGCTCCCCTCACATCCCGTCATTTTTTCACCCTGAAGCATCCCCTCATCTCCTCGGGTTTTCACCCTGAGCCATCGCCTGCAGGCAATGCCTGGGCCAGTGACCGTGACCAGGGTCAAGTGGAATATGCGGTGGCCAAGTTTTTATGAAACGTGCAAACCAGTATATGAACCAAATGTAGAGCACAAGCAGCTGGCAGGCCTGTTTTATCATATGCGGTTGTGTGTCTCTAAGGGAAATATTTTTTGTGACCTTTAATTACCTGATTTTTCACTTCTAAAAATGTTTCGATCGGCTTGGGAGCATCGGACTTGGCCCATTTTCGGCAGCGTGGTAGCTGTGCTTCTAGCTTTTCCGTAATGTGTGCTCAACGAAATGAATACTTCAAGTTGTAAACCACATGAAGATGATCCTCATGGTGGGCATTAGTGGTGGACAGCCGAGGTGGGTTTCATATTTTCCAAAAGCATGTGGATCTAAGTATGCTCTTAGCTGTGGAGGCAAGAGCAAGGGCGATCGGATTTTTCTAAAATTAATTATATTAAAAATAATAGATAACAGAAAATGGCCAATAAGCAAGGCTTGACATGTCTAAAGAAACTTATTTTCTACTAGGAACTTATTTTCTGAAATCCGAGCACACACTTAACGGCATCAGATCGGTCCAAGTTAGAAGTGGAGCTACACAGTTTCTCAGATCTTGCTTTCCTCCTTGCTGATGTCGTGTGTCTCCGTTGGCTGCAGCGCCCTGATGGTGCCTGCTTTGGGTTCTCGCAGATAGTGACAGCGAAAGGGCAGGGCTTGGCAGATCGCCATGGCGCCCACCGAGTTCTCATCTTTGCCGATTTCCTCGGGTCCGAGGTCTGTGGCAGCCTTCTTCGGAGACGATGGCGACTCGCAGCCGCTGTGGTTCAAGAAAGAGGCATTCTCGGCGCCCACGTTCGACAGCGAAGCCTACATTGCAGGGCTGCGGAGGTACGTTCCCTTCGACACGCTGAGATCGGAACTGAAGAGCCATCTGGCAGTGCTGAAGAACGAGCTTGTGGAGCTCATCAACCGGGATTATGCCGATTTCGTGAACTTGAGCACGAAGCTGGTGGATGTTGATGGCGCGGTTCTCCGGATGCGCATGCCTTTCAATGAGTTGAAAGTGAAGCTGCTGGCCGTGAGGGAGAAAGTGGATGAGTCTCTTGCGGCCCTCCAGGATGGGCTCAAACGGCGCGCAGAGGCTTCCTCATCGAGGGAAATTTTGGAGCTGCTGTTAGATACTTCGCACGTGGTGTCCAAGGTGGAGAAGCTTTTGCTGGAGCTGCAGAACACGCCTGAGGATGGACCTCATGTGTCGGACAGTGAGGTGATGAGCAATGGGAACGAGGTGGCTGGGGAGTTAGGTTTCAGTGATCGGAGCCGCCTCTTGGAGCGGATTGCCAGTGAGATGAACAGGTTGAAGTTCTATGTGGCTCGTGCGCAGGATCTGCCTTTCATACAGAATATGGAAAAGCGGATCCATGCTGCGGATGTTTCTCTTGAGGCAAGTTTGCGAAGATGCTTCGTGGGGGGCTTGGAGAGACTTGACAGGGACATAGTGTATCACTGCCTTCGTGCATATGCTGCACTTGACAACACTTCAGGTGCCGAAGCTGCATACCGGTCAGCTGTTGTTGCACCTGCCGTTCAGAAGATCATCTCCCCTGATCCGTTGAAGAATGTTGTTGGAGGCGCTGGTGACCTTTTAGAAGAGGGGTTTGAGGAGTTGAAGGACGTTATCGAGACAGATTGCAAGTTTCTGTTGGATCTTGCAGCTGTGGCGAATTCTGGTCTACACATGTTTGACTTCCTCAGCAACTCTATTCTGAGGGAGGTTCACTCTGCAATCCAGAAAGGGAGGCCTGGGGCATTTTCTCCTGGAAAGCCTGTTGAGTTTCTCAAGAACTACAGATCCACCTTGAAGTTTTTAGATTTCCTGGAAGGGCAGTATTCCTCACAAGAAGCAGTGGCAGAATTCCGCTCAAAGGATGCGTATAAGGACTTCATGAAGCAGTGGAATGTGAATGTGTATTTCACTCTCAGGCTCCAGGAGATTGCAGGCACTCTGGAGAAGGCCCTCACCTCAACGTCTGCGGCTGCTCTATTTGGGGGCCAAGCACCGTACCAATATGGAGACGTTTCTTTGAGACTTCAGCCATCCATAGCTCTGTGGGAGTCGTTACAAAGATGCTTGCACAACGATGTCTATATGCCATCGTTAGCGGACAAATTTCTCCGTGTGGCTTTGCAGCTTATTTCTAGATACTCAACTTGGCTGTCCAACGGCCTTGCTACAAGGAACTCTGCAGCAGGTGATACGACAGGAGGACAATGGGCCTCAGGAGCAGCTCCTGATGATTTCGTTTTAGTGAGAAACGACGTGGAAGGTTTGGTTAGGTTGATAAAGGGCCCCTACGTGGACCACATCTTAGAGCTCCTCAGTTCAAGCCCGGAAGACGTGCTTACAGTCGTTCGGATGAGCATCTTCCAGGGAGCTCAAACCCTCTCTGACTTGGTGCCAGCTCTGACGGATGTGTTAACTGATGCTCTGGCTGAGCAGTGCATGGAAGCTCTGAAGCAGCTCAAGGGCATCTCAGCAACCTACCGAATGACGAACAAACCTGCACCTGTTCGGCATTCACCCTATGTCGCCAGTCTCTTTCAGCCACTGAAGACATTCATGGATGGAGATAGCGCAAAGCTGCTCAAGAGCGGAACACGATATGAGGTGCTGTATTCAGTAGCTGAGAAGACCACTGCTCGTTACGACGAGGTAGTCAAAGAGGTTATCACAACGGCAAAGAAGACAGAGGAGTCACTGCGACGTCTGAGAGACAAAGCCAAACAACAACAAAGAGGAGTGGGGACCGACACAAGTGACAGCAATGTTTCTGATACCGAAAAAATGTGTGCCCAACTCTTTCTGGATGTGCAGGAATATGCCAGACGGTTGAGGGAAATGAACGTGTCTGTGGAGCACTTACCCACGTTTGTTAGTCTGTGGGAGAGTGCGGCTCCGGCGGACAGGAAGTCCGACATAGAATTTTAGGTGGTGGATACTTAGGATGTAATTACATTTTGTTCAAGTGCAGACAAGCAAGCAAGCAGCAAGCAGCTTTCTGCTCTGAGTTCTGCCTCTTCCCAAGAACTGTACAATACTTGTAAATATCTGTGGCGTAAGGCCCTACGATGGCGATAAGTGTTGACGAACGGCTCGTAAGATGTCGGAGAAGGTGACGATGCCAAGCAGACAAGCTTGTTCATCAGTAACCCAGACGTGATGGACCTGCTTATCCAGAGCCTCAAACATGACCTGAGCGAGGCTAGCTGTTGGCAAGCAGGTGACAGGGGGCCTGGGCACAGAAGCTCCAGTTGCATCCGCATTCGCCTGATCCTGAGAAGCAGCCCCCAGCCCATAGCGCATGGCGATGCGGGATCTGCTGAGAAAGTCCAGCACGCCCATGGAGGACCACATCCGCAGGGCGTCAGGCCCGCAACCCCGCAAGTCGGTGGCGGAGAAGGTGCCCACTATCCGCCTCCCGTGGCCGATGCTGAGATGGGGATCCAGGTTGCAAGCGGGCGCGGGCTCCACAATGGCCACCGCCGACAGCTGCGCGTTGCGCATGCACTTGGCGGCGTTGGTCACCGTCATGTCGGCCGGGATGGCGAACACCATCTCGTGCACAGCCCCCGCCTCCGAGACGGTGTGCGAGGAGAGGAAGTCCCCCAGCTCGCCATTATGCTCCCACAGGAAGCGCACCACGTCCGTCTGGGTGAGCATGTGGTAGCCGGGGGAGAGCTCGGTGCGCTCCAGTCCGCTGACGTGCGCGTGCGCCTGCTCCGGGTGGCTGCTGCAGACCGGGACCAGCACCCGGTGCACGCCCTTGGACATGGGCTCCATGGCCTCTGCTAGCCTGGTGCTGGGATTGAGTGCCCACAGGTTGAGCCCCTCCAGCGAGTGCCCGATCACCGTGCTCGCCGGCGTCGACAGCCGGCTCTCCACGTCCGGCAGCTCCTCCTCCTCTGTCACATGGATGAAAATGTCAAACACCGTGACCATCCCGATGTAATGCTTCCGGGCCGCTCCTGTCACTCTGTCGGATTCCTCGATCATGGAGCCTCCTGCTCCGATCCATTGGCCCGGGGGCGCTGCCACCGCCACTGCCACGATGTGGTTGGCCAGCAGCGCATTCAGCGTGTCGCCCACCGTTGCTGTGTACGGAACTTCCACCAGCCTGCTCTTGCCTTGCACCAATTGCTGCACAGTGGTGCGTTCCAACAAGCTACCTCTCGCCGCCTCCGCCTCCATCTTCCACAGGATGTTCGGAACCAAGGCCACCAAGATGGAAGAAGCAAGAAGCTCATCTGCCTTGCCCTGCCCTGCCCAGTGACCTCAGCCAAGTGGCAATACCGCCACGCGTAATGCCTTCATTCCATCAACCACCAGCTAAAATGCTCTTCACACTTATCTACACGCTTGCCACGTTGGGGCTCAACCATTACGTTTTGTACGTTCTCGCACAAACATTACTGTTCAATTTCACAGGATCGAATGACAAGTGTATGCACTATTTCACGGTTTCACCGTTCACGTACCAAAAACTAAGATCTCACAAAAAATTACAAGTTACATGTGTTCTCGAGTAGGCCAAATTTGCGAACCCGATAAATATGTACATCACCTCTCCAACCGGCCCGCGACTCTAAACAGTTTGCAGAGCTTGTTCCCGCTTAAGTTGGAACACAGCACTCAAGACATCTTCGATAGCCTGCAGACACAACGACACAACATTATCACGCTACACTTGGAAAACCTTCTGTAGACTCAGGGGCACGCAAAGCACAAACTGAATAAAAAAGGTGAACTCTGCAGAACATACCTTGTCGGGCGTTGATGCACCCGATGTCACACCCACAGTGATTGGTCCAGCGGGCAGAAAGTTTTCAGTCTCGACCAGCTCACCGTGCTGTTGGATACACAAGACAAAAACCATTTAGAGACTGAAAAGAAGAGAATACACCCTCTGCAAAGTAGCATGTGCAAGAAACCCAGAAAGCACAAAAAGAAAGTTGGCCCATTCGTGCTCAGTTCTACTTACATTCAGCCTGTGGGCTATTCTGTTCCCAGGACCGATGCGAGCCTCCGTGTCAATCCAGTAAGAAGGGATACCCCTAAGTTCAGGAATCTCCTGAAGGTGGCTTGTGTTGCTGGAGTTCCATCCTCCAACGACAAGCATGAGGTCCACTTTCTCCTCCACCATTTCATACATAGCATCTTGTCTCTCCTGTGCATCACCACATCCGTAAGGTAAGCCTCCTTTGAGGTGAAGTTCCGATGGATCCATCAGAACTGATCTGAGTTTTACTTGCCCGGGTAGAAGAGACGACCAAGTACCTGAGTGGCATCACAAATGGTATTGAAACTCATGTAGTGCTCAGTCGGATTCTCTACACCATACTTCTGCATCATCGTCCTTTCGAATAGCTTTCCTGAAGAGGAAAACCTTATCATGTGTTGGAGAAAATCATTAATTGAACAATAGAATCCCAATAATTGGTGAATAACAAGCCACATACCAATTGCCTCCGTTTCTCCTTTCAACATTGTAGTCTGATTGGCTACGCCAACTTTCACGAGATCAACATCAGGGTCAAAGCCTTTGGAGTGAGCGAATTTCTGCACAACAGCATGATGTAAGGAACCAGTTGGAGATCAGCTCGTGCTAGGCGCCAGAGTATCTCAAAAGTAGATGAGGTCAAAGCAATAACAAATCCTGAATAAGTGCTGCTACTAAGAGTCATGCAGGCTTACCTTCAAGAACTCCTCCTTTGATCCGCTTGATCCGTCAAGCTTTCCTCCCAGGATGTAGTCACAGACGTACATAGCCTGCAATCCAAACATCAACCAAACCACCATGAAAACCTGAATATTGAAGCCTATGTCCACCGTCCAGAACCAGAACTGTCACAGCTCTCACCTCTTTCATATTCTTCACTATGACATACGTTCCAGCAAAAGAAGCTGTGGCAATTGTCTCCTCGTGTTTAGCCTTCCCGTGGATGATTGATGTGTATGTTCCCTTCTTCTGCTTCTCAACTGCATTCCACACCTGCAATTCAGCCTTGTTAAAACATCTCCCTACGTAGTTGCCTCAACAACAGAAACTCCCAGCAGGCAAGTTGATCTAGCATCCAGGCCATGTTCGTACTTTGGACACCCAAGGGCAAGTCGTATCAACAATTTGTACTTTCTTGTCACTTAAGACCCGCATCTCCTGAACTGATGCTCCAAAGGCAGGCAGAATCACCACGTCTCCCTTCTCCGCAACACTGAAATCCTTGACACCATCAGTGACAGGGATGGTCTTGACAGCCATGGTTTGCAATTTCTGCAAAGATCACGAAGTAAAACCGCAAGCGGCAGGGCTTAGCCCCAAATCACACCCTCGAGTGCCGCGAAACAGCAGGAACGATGAAGATACAGCCCGGCACTTGACAAGCCGAAACAAAATCTCACCTCATTTATGCTTGGATTGTGAATGAGCTCATTCGTGAGCCACAGCTGTTCCGTGGGAAACTGCTTCCGAGCCTCATAAACAATCTGCACAGCTCGTTCCACCCCCCAGCAGAAGCCGTAAGCCTTGGCAAGCTTCACGGTAACATCACCCCACGTGTATACGAAGTTGTTCTCTTTCAGAATCTTGACGAAGTTACCTGAACACGGCCAAAATTCACAACACGCACAACCTCAGTCTCCACCTTCATTCAAGAGCGTCAAATCCCAGGCAGAATCCACAGACGCACTTACTCTGGTACTCCTGCTCTATCTGCGCGAGAACCTCCTTCTTGTGCCCGAATCCGTTCCTGTTGTACTTGTCACTCCTGGTCAAGTTATGGCGAAAGGACTTGGTGTCAAAGACCTCCGTGGACTCCTCGGCCTCCGGCGGGGCAGCGCCATGACACCGAGCTCCAGCTCCGGCTTGGCTCAGCCTGAGCCCCGACAGCCTCTTCCCGCCGCACGCGGGCAGCCTGACGCCCGTGGAGAAGGAGGAGTCGGGCCTGGCCGCGCCTTCCGCCCCGGCAGGTCCAGCAGCAGGGAGCCTCAACACCGAGAAGGCGCAAGTACTGGCCATGGCGGAGCCGCTCGCCTCAGCTGCAGCAACAGGCAGGCAAAGCAAAGCAAAGCAAACAGGCCGGGCAGGATGGACGGGAAGAATGCGAGGCGAGAGAAGCAGCCGCGGCGAAGGATGCCGAGGCCAAAGGTGCGCGCGGGGCCAGACAAGGCGACAGCGTCCGAGACGGTAGGAACGAGAGCCGATTCACGAGACGGTATCACAAGGCAGCGGAAGCGAGGATCGTGGCAGAGATGCGAGCAAAAGGGGACAGCGCCTGAAGCCGCGGACGCAGCCCCGATGGTTATTGGCTCGGAATCAGGCTGTGACCCGGGACAGTGGTTAACTGGTATGCAGCGGTCCCGGATGCTCTGTTCCTTTCAATCTATATGACAGTCAGCCCAACGGCCATGGCAAGCAGCATGCTCCATGGACGATCCCGGCAGCAGCATGGAACCACGCGACACCAACCTTGACCATGCCCTAATAACTTGGGTGGTTGAACACGTGCTTACCCAGGGCCGATTCTGCGGCCAACCAACTCTCTCTGGTTTACCATGTTGTTTCTCCAGCCAATGGGGGTGCAGGATGATTCCAGACAGGAAGATGCTCTCACTTCCAGTGCTGCAAAGTTGGAGCATTTACAACAGTGATTCACTGAAATACATGCTCAAGAGATCCAACGTAGAAACAACTATGCGCATCAAAAGCCTGGCCTATGAGCGTAACTTGAACTCTACCTCACGTCCAGTGCTTCAACGTTGGAGCATTCACAATACTGCTGAAAAAATTGTCTCCTAAGACATGCAAAAGAAACAGATGGGTCGACACTACCGACTCTAAGTGAACCCATCTTTGCCCGGGCTTGGCTGCCTTCGCCTCTGTTGGCAGTCATCAGCCTTTTTGCTTCAGGGTGATCTTGTCACCCAGACTCAGAGCTATGCCCTGTGTTTTGCTTCTGATTCGGATGTAGCCGCTCAGCTTCCCGTCCGGTTGCTGCTCCACACTGACATTCACCAGGGCGTCTTCACCGAATACGCTTTTGGCATAGAGGTTGGCAGCCAGGAACCCGCAGTGCTCCTGGAGGGCAGATGCCGGAGTGAGGCATTTCATGTTGGTTGATGCCACAATGTGACTCAAAAACTCCTGGACATCTGTGATACTTGTGTTCACGGCGACCTTGTTCTCCCACTCAAACTCAGCCCACATGTTTCTGAAGGCCACATCTGGACAAGAAGCTGGTGAGATGTAGTCCATGATGTCAATGTGGATGTCATTCAGAACCACCACGTTCCGATCCAGCACACTTGTGGACTCGTACACAATGTTGCCAAAGATGACTCCTGTCTCTGTAGATGAGACCTTGATGTTGGCCCGGATTTGTTTACTTGAACCTGCAGCAAGAGTGTAGTTTTGAGGACGCTCCACAAGCTTGAGGTCACCCATGGTTGCCAGCTCCAGACACAGGTTCTGCAGAGTCTCTGCGGTGCGATTCACAACAGTCACATCCAAAACAATATCGTACTGGTGAACCATAACATAAGCTTCTGCATACACCGGATCACTGAACCCAGTAAGCTGCAGCACCCTGTTCAGCTTTCTCGTGTTGTCAGCTACCTTGGTGAACTCCCCGGTAGCTCGCTTCAGGTCTGTTTGGACCTCATCTTCAAGTTCCAGCTGGCTCATGCCCTTCCTGCTCTTGAGGTGGTAGAAGTCAATCAGATCATCTGGCTGCGCGTTGCTCACTTGGGCCTTCGCCTTGGTCTCTTCTGTTTCAGACTGCTGCTTTTCTACGATCATTTTCACAAAACTTGCACGGCATTCCTGAAGCCAGACTGCCTTCATCACCTTATCCCTGCTTGCAAGGATTCGTATGCAGAGACTGATTCTGTTGGATGAATCATTGTCAGTAGGATGGGGCAAAGCTGATGATTGCCCAAGCCTCAGAATTGAAACCAAAATAAGGAGAACATCAGCTGTGGCTCTATTCAAGGCCACCTTCGACGGCTGAAGCTCTTCCAGCCGCAATACCAACTTCGTCAGGGTAGTTGCCACCACAGCCCCCAAGAAAAAATCACCAGTAAGAAGAATTGACCTCAGGTTCGCAACCAAAGACTCCCCTAGCGAAGCAGTCGGCGCTGTGTTTGCTATCTCCACAGCAGCGCTCTGAGACGCATATGTTCCATCCGCAAGAACTGCAGGTCTCTTGGATGACGCAGTAGACACGGACAAGGCAGGAGGAACACGCCCCGCACCAGCAGATGACTTTGTGACTGATGAATCCACAGTATCACCCTCCTCTGTAGCTGTGTATAGAGGCAACTCACCAAGCGATTGCTTTATTGTCAAAATGCCTGCCTCAACTTCTGAGGCTGAAAAGCAGTACTCTCCAATAATCCAGAGCGCACAGGTACAAACTCTTGAAGCACGGATCTGATAGAAAATGTCGAGCAACCTGGCAATAATGGACTCCCGGAGCTTTGAGTTGGTTTCAATTATCTCCCTCACGAAGAAAACAACATCAATGGCTGATGCAGTGTTTGAGTCGCCTAAAAAGTCCATCAGAAGATGCACAACGCTAGATGCCACTTCAGGGAACTTAATGGCGCATGAGTGAATAGCCTGAACCAGCATTTGCCTGTACTCCCCATTCTTCTCCAGCTCCTTGCTTTGTGTCTTCACAACCTCCTTTTTCAGAGTCAACACCACCTCATCAATGTTTCTCGGTGTGATCAGATCCAGCGCAATATCTAAAGTCTTCCTTCTAATATCAAGATTGGGACTGGACAACGCCCTCAGGACATCCATAATCATGTCCACCATAACTTCCCTGTGTGCAGCCTTGAGCTCCTGCAGCCGGTCCAGGACTATCAGCTTCACATTGTTGTCACTCTGGGACTGGAGCAGCTGACAGTAGGTATTTGCAGCGGCTCTGATTGCAGTGGGTGCAGAGGACAGTGACACAAGAGTCCCTGCGCACTCATACATCACAGCTGAGGAGGGGCAGTTGAGCAGAGACAGGATGATCTTGATATACTTCCCCTTCTCACCTGGGTTAGTTCTGCAAACCTTCCTGATCAGTTCAAGAACAACCATCTGCAGAAGGTCTCCCCAGTTAGGGACAGCCTCCAAGTGGCTCAAAAGATAGTTCACCGCCCTTTGCTGGGCACAGTTGTACAGCATGAGAAACGCATTCCGTCGAGCTGACAAATCCTGCTCTGTTGACAACACTTTCTCAATCAGATCGGGCGCATCAACTAGGAGAAGCTCACCCTGTGGAAGCTTGTAGATTGACATGATGGCTAGGATGGCATTCCGCCTTACAAATGCATGTCGATGTTCCAAGTTGGTCACAATCGACGGGATC
This sequence comes from Anthoceros angustus, assembly GCA_010909165.1. Taxonomy (NCBI): domain Eukaryota; kingdom Viridiplantae; phylum Streptophyta; class Anthocerotopsida; order Anthocerotales; family Anthocerotaceae; genus Anthoceros; species Anthoceros angustus. Next base: position 1,043,074 of record MU008180.1, on the reverse strand, counting down.
AAGGGCTCGATGAGCTCCGCCTCATTCAACCTGGAGAGAAAACGGAGAGTGACACCTCTTATATACTCGTTCGGGTGCTGCAGGTTGTTCCTCAGGTTCTGGCAAATGAGAATCATTTCCGGCAATATCTTCCCCTGCGAGTCAGTCTTGTCGATTATCTCCAGATACAGAAGCAGCAGCTTCTGCACAGTGTGGTCTTCTGAGGGCAACACATATCTCACGATCGTGATGAACAGCTGAGGTAAAATTTCACCATTGAGCAGCAACATCACGGCCTTCTTCATCGCGTCCACTTTCCGCTGCACATCATTGCCTTCCAGCGCCTCCTTGATCTCATTGGCAAGAGCTGGAGTACCCTTGTCAAAATGGACGAGCAAGCTGCACGTTTTGTCCATGGCTTCAACCTGCAAGAAAAACCCCTATTGTTTGAGCATCAGATCTGTTGGCAAAGCTGCAAAATAGAGTGACCAGCATGGAGTTCAACCTTGCCTGCGACGGCACCACCCGCGGCACGATCTGGAAAGGAAGCACAGGCAGAGGTGCCACGGCCGCTTCGGGCCCAAAACCTCAGATCTGGCAGCCGACTGGCCCCAGTGTGGCAGGTCCGCAGATCTGAGCTTCCCTTCACACAAAACCCCGCTCCTATTACAGCGGCCCCACCAAGCAAGCTACGTTTCCCCGATCCTTTCATTCACTGCCGATTCATTCCTCGTATACTTGATTGGTGCTCGAATGTCCTGCTACAATATATGTAATAAACGGATACTATATAATAAATACATACTTAAAATATTTTATATAAACTTTATTAAAGAAAAAAATATAGGAAGAGCCCTTCTTAGGTACGTGTGTATGCTTCAAGTTCAAGTTTATTGAGAAAATGTCTTGCAGGGAAGCGCGCATATGACATAAATACAAGACTCTTTATATAATATCTAGGTATAGGTATAAAGGTTCTATAATTTTTATTAACTCACTCGTCAGCTAGATTCATTTTGTCAAGTATCTTACTTTCACCTCTTCGGAATACCAAAACCCTTTGCTCATGAGCCACGATTCTCACGGATGTTCATGTATCAGCTCTGCGCCCCATTGGTACCTCAACGTTCCTTCAAGTGTCAATTCAGGTGCCTTCTCCAATTCTGCACAAAGTACTCTATAAGCTCCCTTCTCTCTAGTTGTCCAAGGATTCTCTCGGTCAAAGGCAATTCTTAGACTTAGTTGAGATATTAGCAAAGCCCGCACAAAGATATGATCTTAATATAACTAGCAAACTGTAACAACTTCTCTACATAATAGGCTGAATACCGAAAACGGCTACTTGTTTGAACTATGAACCAAATTTGATGCTACCTTGGCTGACTAGCTAAGTTGGGGGCTATAAATAACACGCGATTTCTAAGATTTTAGTCTGACCCCAACACCCTATCTTGCTACATCATCATCTTATCACCTAGCTTCTCACACACAGTCCCGTGCTCAGCCCACGTGGCTAAATTGAGTCCCATTTCTATGAGCCACAAATGCTGGTCAGCAAGATAGGACGCGTCCTTGCTTGCCTCTGCGGCTTAGCAAGGTTGTTCTCACGGATTTTCCGCATACCACATTGCGGTCAGCCAACTTTGCTGACCTCGACTCTGATATGAAAATATAAGACTAGGAAAAGCTGGCCCCATAGTCTGGGACTCCTCTTTTACTTCACTGTCGCGCGTAGGCAGCATAGCCGTCATGATGTGATAACCATATAGACTCTTTGCACATGTTTGTCAACCTTAAGCTGTAAACCTATTCTAGCCAACAAAAGTCCATCTAGCCTAAGGCTACCACCTTGAACATCCCCCTTGGAAAACTTAGTGCTTACAAACCATGGCCCTATAGTTCATACTGGTCCTTGTGGTCAGAAAGAAAGTTCTCAAATACCTCTCATGGTGCCTCTCCACGTGCACTAGGAGCAACTTCAGCTCCCAAAATTGATGGGACGTTTGGGTAGATCCGGCTCATATCTTTGCAATTATGGAATGTCTCATTTTGCCACCGTAGGGCTTGGAAACTATAGCCTCCCACAAGATGCGTGGTAGTTAAAGCGTTCTTCCCACCACCACCGCTCAGGTCACTCGTAGTGCAGAACCTCTCATTCCCCTTCTCAACTTGACTGACGCGGGGTGCGACTCTCGTTGTAGCGTTGCGACACTTCGAGTCCATAGCTTGCCGAGCCCCCAGCTTGAATACACCACTGATGAGCTCGCCCTCACTCTCCAAGTCTGGTAGCCCCCTAGTAGAAGAGGCCCACACTAGCCTTAAGTGCCACATCACTCGTTGCTCCCATCGCGCCGACCGCGTCAGTGGTCAACAGTTCGAGTTTTAAACTTGAGGCTGGTCGTCTGCTTGAGGCCAATGTACCAATTCCCTTTGCGAATGTTCTCCAACTGTGTTGCCAAGCAAAAGGTATGGTACCCTTTAGGGTCCTATTGCATATCCACACAGCTCGCATGTCTTTCTAGTTAGATTCACAGCCATCGAACTACGTGCACTCGTAATTGAAAGTTGTCAGAGTCATTCTTAAGACCCTTATGGATTGCCAATTCCATCAAGCTGATGTTAGTTCAACTCAATAGTTCAATTCTTTGAACCGTATGTGGAGTGAACAACTTAGTTTCGATTTGAACATTTTAGTTTGAAAATCCTCCTGGACAGCCTAGCAAAATGTACAGTGGCTTCTCAGACAAGCACAAAAAATTGAACTGACAGACAATTATGAAAAGTAAAGTTGACGTTGGTGACTAATAAAAACGAAATGTGCAATACTTTTTTTTCATCCCGGTTGGTCCAAACTGTGTATAATCTATTGCGGTTCAGTTCGATATTCGCCTCGTCTGGAATTGAACTGAACTAGTCGAACTGAGCTCCCAAACTAGTAGTGGGTAAGGGTCCTTGAAAAAGCGTTAGAACTGTTCTGGATCAACAGTCTAGATTGCTTCGTTGAAAAGAATCTATCAAGCCGAACCACATATCTCAGCTAATACAAGTCGCTTCCGCGAAAGAATAAAACCTGTATGGCAGCCAAAAGAAACATCATGGTGGAGACCTTATTAGTAGCACCTTCTCCAAAATTGAAGTGACATGTCTGACCACGAAGCCCTTTAGGCTACTTCTCCATATATTTTAGAGCAGTTGACAGAGTGATTGCAGAAGCAAGGAATGAAGCTACACTGGCTTATTGACCTTTTGATCATCCATATTCGTACCCACCCTTTTGCACTATCTTGTTATTTGTTTCATCTTGCAAGTGGTATGCCGGTTGAAGTGCCTAGCTCTGGTTGTGGCTCAAGATTCGCGACAACTTAACCAACAACAAGATGTCATGTAAAGTGAAAACCCGATTTGAGATGAAGAAAGGGTGATGAAATTTGCTAAGTTACGATATGGTAACTAAATTGTCGGTATATATGGAAAGCAACTCTCGTTGTCATGTGGGACTTGCATGCCGAAACCCGAATAACGGTCGTAGAGCAACCTTTTTGCTGTATTTTGTTATATTTTAGATATATAGATATCTAGGTAGGTCTGTATATCTTAGATTTATATGAAAAAATCAAATAAAAGAGCTTAGACATTCGGAAGTTCCATATCTTTGTACCAGAGGTGAATCCCAAAAATCCTGTTAGCTATTCTAGGTAGATTGTCTATGTCATGTCATGTTCACATTTGCGAGCGAAGGTTTTAGTGGAAGGACAGTTCGCCCGAGCAGTTTCTTGTGCGTAGGCAGCTAGGGTGCTGCTTCCAAAGTGTTGGTCAGCAAAGTAGCTCGCGGGAGGAGATGGGGATTGTAGATCCCGCAACGCACAGCCTATCCTGAGAAAAACTTGTCCCTGCCGTCGGCGTTGGGAGGCTCGGATGCTGGGAATTGTGTGTACGCGGCACTGCTGGCGCCCGCTTGGAAGCAGCTCCGGAGGTGTAATAGCAAAAGCAGTCGTGAGTCTTGGGATGCAGCTCTTCTTGCCTTGCCCTGCTCTGGGAAGTCCTGTAACCGTGTTCGGCCAACGCACGAGTGCATGAAGCTGCCGAGGGTGGGAAGCGCGGTGGTGTGACCTGACCTGCGGCGGGAGACATGGTTAGAGGGATGAGCGGGGATGATGGCAGCGAGCATCAGCTGGCCGGGGGCAAGGGAAAGGTGCCGGGCTGGGCGGAGACTGTGGACCGGCTCCTGGATGCGTCCCCGCGCTACAGCGCAGCCTTGCGGGCCGCTTTTATGCACTTTCAGTTGCCGCACCCGGTGAGCCTGCTGCCTCCGCAGCGGCTGCTTCCCGCGCTGGAATACTTCCTGCAGGTGCGTGTGGGAGTCTGGTTTAATGTTTGCTTCCCAGCTTCCGATGCCTATCCCTGGCGTGACGTGTGTCTAGACGTGTCTTTCTGTGTTTGTGGTGTGACAGAAAATTTCTCAAGAGCTGGACCCTAAGGCAGGGAAGCTCTGCCTGAGGCCTGTCACTCAGGAGGACATCGATGCCTCGTTACGGCTGGAGGAGTGCGCTGCGCTCGAGCGGCCGATCAACATCGGCCAGTTTGACAGGATTGCAAGGAACATACTGAAGCGGGTGGCGTTGGATAGAGGAAAGCGTCTTGGCTTGTTCATGTTGGGTGGCATCTTGGTGGTGCACGTGACAAAAGGTGCGGTCAAGAAGATTCCGCTTATTGGACCTCCGATTGGTGCCTTCGTCAACATTCTGGTACCTACCATTGTGGCAGGCCCTGCTGTGGGAGTTGCGGGAGCGATGTACTTGTAGGGATGCATTCACACACTCCAAGCAGAGCTTTACTTTGCAGGGGCCGGTCCCTTCGGTCATTCAAATGACCATACAGCTTTGGCTGAAAAGTTCAGACATCTGTATCATACTGACCCGATTTTTCGCACAGCCTCTAGGAATTTGTGTACAGTGTAGACATCATGATGGTCATTCTTTCGGTAGCAGTGCTTCTTAGAGCCTTAGAAAAGTCTGTGGTAGTATAGACTAGTACAGGACGAGAAAACCTACCAGGAATCTATCGGCAGGAGTCAGAGATTGAGGTAGCTGCGGTGGTGTTCTTCCAAGGAGCTACGAGCTGAGCAATCACTTCCGCGGGTGCCCTGAACGCCAACTCCAACTCCAGGCTGGGGATTCCGGATGCCAAGAGCCCTTTGGACAGAGAAAGTGTGCCGGGATTTGAGCTGCTGTAGGCGGCGATGGATGTGGCCACTTTGGTGGACAAGTTGATGTGGTAATGCATCAAGCCCTTGGGAAACACGAACACGTCACCCTGTTGCAAAGTCTGAGTGTAGAGCTTACCGTTGGTGTCCACCAGTCCCACGTTTATGGTACCGTTGAGGAGGTACAAGAGCTCCGTGCCGCGGGGGTGTGTGTGCACAGGATCTGTCGTGTTGGGGAAGTACTGCAACATCGTAAACGAGACTCCAAGGCCTCTTAAAGCCGGAAAGACGTGCTGATTTGCCTTGGAGAAGTAGAAAGTGCCTTCAGCAGCCGCAAAATTGCGGAAGCCTGTGAAGGTGAAGTAGTTGCCGTCCACCTCTGAGTCCGGTGGCACTTTGAAGTCCGTGGTGAGCTCGGGGTCGGATGCCTCCACCGCAAGCAAGCAAGCCATTAAACCCAAACTCGCTGCCATACTCCAATAACGGCACATCGTTCTTGCTGCTGGCCACCAAGTCCAAGATTTCAACAGTGGCTGCAGATTTTCTGATTCCTGCGATGCAATTGAGGTGAAGCGGCATAGGTGAAAACGCGAAGTGGGAGGGAAGTGGTCCTTCTGCCCACTAATCTTGAGGCTGATAGTCTCTGAAGGATGCAGTATGTACACATTTAAGGTGGCCATGCCGTGAGAGCATTAGCACCGTCAGTCTCCAGCATTTGGCGTGTGCAGGTAGGCAGTCTTGATTTCCAAGCCCACACCGAGATCATGAGCTCATGATAGCCAGCTCAACTATGCCGTTCACAATTCTCCAGCACTTTTTGCGTTTGCCGTGTCTAACTTATGGTTGTTTGTTCAGGTTTGTTTTGGTCAAGAACTGTGTTTCGTCCCTCGGGGGCGCGGTCTTCTGCCCTCACTGTCCAGACTCCAGAATGGCCTTGTAAAGCACCTCTTGAAATGTGTTCAACCGCCCGCATCTCTGCCAGTAGAGTTGCTAGTTGTTGCTTGCTAGTTGTCGCAGGGATGTTGGAGTTGTGTTGTCTGGAGACATCATGCGCTCGCAGGCAGGACTACCCTTGATCCAAGGCCATTACTTTACATTCAGCTGAAACGAGAAAATACACTGCGACAACGCTACCTCTGGCTGATTTACTCGAGGCCGGCATCGATCCTCGGGTCCCCGCGGAGCCTCGCAGGTCACCAGCTGTGCTTCCACAATCACAAGTTACAAAAACGTGCACATCTGCTCTATCTTGCTGCAAGCTGAATCCGGCAAGCGCAGTCCCGATTCAGCCCCAGCGCAGCCACGCAGCCCCTAGAACGTGTGTATATGTACGTACATAAACTGCACTTTAATGTGAATCAAGTTTTCTTAACTAAATGTACACGGATTGCACTTCCTTCATGCTCTTAAGTAAACGTACATGGATTGCACTTTCTTGCGCAACCTGGCTTCGAATTCACTTGGACTATTTCCGAAGTGGCCTCCGTCCACAACGCTACATCTTAGTTGTCTTGCGCGCAGTCTGGCGGCTTTATCCTGAATTGCCAATCGATAAATGAGAAACAAGCCGGAACAAAGTATCAAATACATTTCAAACAAATTATCGCAGATGGTCTCGTACCAGATGCTGCTGCCATCCCCTGCGTAGCCAGGCCACGCTACTTGCTTCATTGTCCACTTCCCCATCAAAATCTTCAAACGTTACAAGCCAGGGCAGGCCTGTGTTTCGACGCACCCGGTTATTGAAGGGCGCGTTTGCGGTGCGTCTGTTGTGTTGTAGGAGCTCCATGGCTCCAGTCGAATTCAGATATACACATGTGGCTGCAATCGAAGTCCAGATAAGTTAGATCACTCTCACACCAACAGGCCTGCAATTGGGTCATGCTTGGTGGACAGGGAACCCACCTTCGCATTTAGAGCGCTTCCACGTCCCGGCCACCTCGCTCACGGTTGAGGCTTTCCTCTTTTTGCTTGGCTCCGGAAGGAGTGGAGAGGGAATGTGGGCAAGTGCAACAGCCTCCATGGCCTTGATCGCGTTGTTCTTCTCAACATGCTTCCCGGCATGAGTCAACCGGGGTGGGTGGGCTTCTCTTCTGCCTGGGCGATCTCTAGGATTCGAGAGATTAAATTGTGCTCTCTCTGCCTCACAAGCAACTGCTGCGCTGTGATTGGGACTCAACACCCGAATCCGTAGAGTGGGACTATGTACACGAGACCCTGAACCACACAGTCAAAGGAGGTTCAACGACGGACTGCTGTACATTACCGAGAGTTACATACATCCAACAACTTTTTGAAGAAAAACTGGTGAACTTACCGTCTGCCTTCAACTGAACGCAAAGCGGATCTAATAGACTGTACTCGACTAAAGGCATTCTCGACGTAGGATCCTGCATTTCCCCTCTGGAGTTAAAAGACACGACCCATGGGAAACAAGGAGCCCAAAATTGCAAATGCATGCCATGAAGTATGACTCTGTTTAAACACATACGAGAACTTTGATGCTTCCTTGACTTCTCTGGAGCGTTGACGATGGCAGTAATCTATCCTCTCCATCATCCTCTGCAGGAAGTAGGACATCACCTTTTTTGGTCTGCACAAGAGAGCCAGCTCTTAGAGGGACCTGACGCATTTACGTGAGACAGTTAAATAATATGCTTAAACGTTCACAAAGATATACCTGCAAATACACAGGACCTCTAATATCATACTTTGGTACAAACACCTCAAGCCCCTTGGGGAGTACTCGCAGAACCTGCACGATTTGAATTGTGTTAGTGGTGGAGTTGGTCAAACATACCCAGGGAATATTGGCGTGGCTAGAGAACTTACAACCGCATGCTCTGCCTTTGCATACTTCTGAAGATACATGAGTAGATAGAGCTCATTGCACTCCTTCTGAGCTACCTTGCTTGATCTATGCCGCTGGTTCAAATGGTTTACTGTCTGCAGGTTCAAGCGTTTGTCAGAAGTATTACCCTTCACAAAAAAAAATAAACCTCACTGTCATAAGGATTAACCTCCACATGTTGTAGTGTCCAAGAGTACCTCTTTCAGGTCGTACGTCTGCCTGACACCAATAGACGAAGGTCTCTTCACTGCGCTATGCGAATTGTCTTCAACAGCCTCCAGCAGCATACGATGCACTAGCACATCAGCATAACGCCGAATGGGGGACGTAAAATGTGTATAAAACCTGTAAACCGTTAAACAGTGTCAAAATGTGGATGAAGAAACATTCTCCTCGTCAAGTAAAGATAACATTACTATTACTCAAGCACATCTGATGTGTCTTACTTTAACGCCAATCCGTAATGGTAGAAACTACTTGACTCAGAGACCACTTCAGTTGCGCAGTACATGGCCTGAAAACCTTACCCAGCGTCAGACAAAGAATTGCAGATGAACTCAAACTTCATTGGTTTTCAAACAGTTTAAGCACATGCCTGTGTACATGCAACTTACTTCTGACATAGCTCGAGTCACCAGAGCCCTGAATGCATGCTGCCAAATTTAGCATCCAACACCAAACAAGCCCATTAGTTCAATGTACAGAACTGAGAGGACAAGCGATGGAAGTTAAGTGATGCAGTGACATTAGGCTAATGAGACTGGACAAAAGATCATCTTCATACCTCAATGACAGGATCACTGCTTTCTCGCATGCTGTCCAGGGAAGCTGCCAATGACTGTAAGTTGACAGCATTGTGAGGAGATGGCTTTCTTTGGAGCAAAAAAACCGCAAATACTAGAGACAATTTGAGTGCCTGTACCTTGTTACTGGAGGCATCCAACGCAAATCCTCTGGCTGCACAGCACTGCGGTTTGCTGAGCTGTTAGTGCGCTGCTGCAAAACAGACGAAGAAACTCCACCTGGCAAAGCTCAGCAAACAAAGGCCTCGCTCTTACCTCCAATAATAATGTGAAGCTGTCTAGCTTTGGAGGAGCATGCTGCCGTAAAAGAGATGACATAGGGAATGACCTGCAAGCTCAGGTGTTCAGGACAGAGGCCAACAGTGGCAAAAAGTAACAAGGAAATGGGTGGTTTTCCCGACAACTCACAAGCTAAAAGAGCATATCTTACTGATAAATGCGCTCAGCCACAAATGCATTGGCCAATATCATCAGCTCTGCTACAATTGAATTCATCTGCAGGAGTGAAAGTGTGTCTGAGATGACCATTGAAAGAAAACAATTAATTAACAAAATAAACTCAGCACTGACTGGGTTAAACATCATCTTTTCGTACAGGTAGCTCAAGTTTTGCCTCGACATTCACAGGGTTTGTTACTTCATCCACATCAAACTTCAACTCAGCATTCGAGAGTTCAACTGCTCCATCTGCTTTCCGAAGTGCTCGTCTTATCTGCAGTTGAAGTTAAACAGCAGAAGCATTCAGCCACAAGTGCACTGCGGTAGATACAAAAGGCGGGAAACTACAAAAGACACCGAATCCATCAGTCACTGGAAAAACACAAAATGGATCTACCTCACAACTCACCTCAGCGAATTTGGCAATCACTGCCAGTTCTGTCTGCATTTGCCTCACTTCATCCATTCCACCAATTATTTCCAAACCGACAGGAAGTGGATGGCCATCCAAAATACCTTGAGCTTGAGCGTACGACATCTGTCCAATGTACAAAGCATGGTCAGATGATCATTTGTGTACCAGCTACGCAAGTTCCAAGTTTGCCTCGTTACTTGTTTAGTACCTGATGCTGAGAATTGATGATGGTTCTCCCAAACCATACATCCACTATCTCAAAATCGTTGACAGGGTTGACTGTCCAAATGACACTGACAGCCAGTCGGTCTTTTCCTCCCAGCAGTGAACATAAGTCCTCACTGACAAATTCAGAAGACAACAGAGTATATAGAAAAATTGTATTTACGGACTGATACTAAGGCCATGAAGAGCCAGCTCTTTACCTCAAAAGGCGTGGGAGCATTGGCCAATTCCTGCCAACCATATACACAGTTGTTCCACGGTCACGAGCTTCCATATCTAGTAGGCTTCCTTGCTTCACAAAGTATGACACATCTGCAATGTGAACCCCAACCTGTATAAAACGGCAAGAGATGACACATTAAGATACTTTGGACCCTGCTAGTTTCTACCAATGCGTTCATACTTGACAACAGACAAAGAGCACCTCAAGTAGACCATTTTGCAGATGCCGGACTGAAAGCGCATCATCTACATCTTTGCTACCAGGAGGATCAACACTGCCATTCACAAAAGATTTAACATTGCTCCAAAGTTGTGTACATCATAGTACTGAGCCAGCCTAAAATAACAGCCCAACAGCTGAAGAAGTAGGCACGCTACACCTGAATGTCCTGTGCGCAGAGCGGAGATCCCGGCGGAGAGAAAATTCTTCTTCTGGAATTGTCCATGGTCCATCTTCAGAGCTTTGTGGCAATTCCTGAAGAGCCCTGTTGTTGATCATCCACATTCTGTATCAGAACCTCAATTTATCTAGGGCCTACTGGCCTGTGCCTCGAATAGATGTTTAGTTGGCTACAGGATAACTTACAAGCTGTTGAAAGCTGAAATGTTGATCTCATTCTCCACCAGTATGGCAATAGTCTCAGTGTTTAGATCGCCAATAGGCCCCAAAACACGAACCAGATGTCCTTCTGGATGCTTTGAGTTGCACTCCCAACCTGTTATACGGACTACAAACCTCTGCCCCACAAGGAGCAAACCTTGCCGGGTTGTGATACGAACCTGGAAGAGCACAATGAGATGAATTATCTGCTTATGAGAACAGGATGACATATTGAAGCACAAATTTGAGGAAGACAACAAACCATGGGAATACGCCTATCTCTTGGGAAGCATAGCAGCTGCCACAGCCTGCATCATGCAATCCATGTACATTGAGAAACTCAAGGCTGCAGATACTACAAGTGCAAGCTCATATGCTAAAGGAACAAACGGAAAGAAAACTCCCAGGTAACAAAAGGAGAACTTACATGTCAGACCTTGACTGCAGAATCTCACTCTCAGCCTCTTCTGTAAGGCAAGCAACATAATCCCTTTGTTTTCTTTGCAAGATACCCACTACCTTGCCTGTTGGAACAGTCTGCTCTGCAGCAGACGTGATATCTGCAGCACTTTTCCCAAAGGACTCCAGGCTGCCATCTTCACGCAATTCATCATCCTCCAGGCTCGGAGACTCTGGGTCACTGGATTTCAGCGTTAGTTGACGCAGGCCTTGTTTTGGAGCTCTCCACTCTGACTGAGATAGCAGATGCACCTATTCCCGAATATAAATGACTATCAGACACTGAAGTGAAGTACAATAAGTTAGTAAGTCCTCTCTGGCAAAGCAACTTACCACAACGAGATCTCCGGGTAGCGCCCTATTCTGGAGTGATGATCCTGGAATCAATATTTCCAGCTGAGATGCTTCGTTCTTGTTGCTGATTGGAGAAGCCCCCACACAGATGTCAATCTAGCTATCTGCCGCATGAATACTCTACCACTTATAAACACAGTGTCCTGTAAATCCTATTACTTGTTGGCAACATCAACCATGCTGACTGGTATCAATAAATACCTGGGTCGCACAAAGCCCTCAGCCGGATCATGTTTGCTTACATGAAATACACCTACCCGAAGTGTTCCATCCACAAGCCCTTCTTCAATCATGTGGGCTGCCAGCAGAGTCAAAGAGCATGTCAATGCAAGGCCCCAGATCCCCCTTTCAGGCAGGCTGAGGGCGTGACAGGCCCAGAGTGCAAATGTGGATGAAAATGCAAATTTTCAGATCAAGAAAAACAGAAGGTGACCCTTTGACCTGAAAAATGCTCTTGATAAATAGAGGAGCTTTTTCGATCAGCTCTTGAGCTGATCTGTAATGTGGAGATACCATCCAAAGTCCTTCCGACCGGATCCACTCGCGATTCTAACTGGTGAGATAAGAACCTGGTCAACCTCTTTCAGATAAAAAAGGGAAGCAGACATTCCCGAATGAGGCCTCACAACGTACCAAAGTATTACACAATTCCATCACTGCTCCGTCATCAGTCCAGAAGCTCTGAAAGTAGTCCTTTGTACTCAAAACCTGCCAAACAGGCAGCTAAGTACTCCAAAGGACGAGTCACAGACAGAGAGGAAAGTCTTTGAACACAGAGAGGTCAGCTCATATTGCAAAAGGAATATCAACCTTAATGGCTTGATCTTCTTCAGGTTCAAAGTCAAATGCCAGTGTACGGTTGAATTGCTCCAGCAAATCAGCTTCTTCATCCTCCTCATCGTCATCATCAAACGAAAATGGGTCCCTTTCTTTGCCAGTCCACACAACGACAGGCTTGTGTTTTCCAATATGCTCTGAGTACCAGGTTGCAAAACCTTTGGTACCTGGATGACAACCCAGCGTCAAAAACTCATAAGACCCATTAAAAACAATGGGAGGGGACAGACTGATTAGCATCAATTAGTCACCTTTCGGATTTGAGGGTATGGCTTCCGATGTATACAGAAAATGTTCATCATCAAAAAAGAGACAACCTCTCCTAGGGTCTGTGCATAGTGACCTGCATACATTCGTGCACTCACTGTTGGTCATCACAATCCACCAGAGGATTGCTGAAACGTAAAACTCAGAATAGATAGACAAACTCCAACCACGAGGGCGCACCTCAATCTCCTGTATCTTTGCTTCGACCGAGCCATAACCTGGACAGAGGATTTGCAAGTTAGCCTCTAGCGAGACACCAACATAGATACTTCAACAGCAACACTAAAGCCACGAGACACAGTAAAAGTAGGACCTGCTTCAAAACAGATGTAAGACAGATGACACCGGTAAATTGCGGCAGCTCAAAAATCTCAAGGAACTCAAGAATGGCATCTGCATCCGGCACCTGCATCCTTACAGAAAAGGCTCAGCTGGTCTGCAATTCTACACAATCCAGCGCAACGCACAACCGCAAATGCAAGAGCTTGGGGCATGTACCACATAATGTGAAGCATTTGCTGGTAGTGGTGGCATTTCCTGCTGACAAAACTGGCATTTCGCATAGCCACAGGGAATATCATCCCGCAAGTAGGCCTCTTCGGTTTGAATCCTGACAGTTCTGGTTCTTCCCAGATACTTGCACTTCCTTTTAACCTGTTCCCAATCACGAGGTCCATCGTTCAAACAACAAGCTCGACAACCATCAAATTACATGGCGGTTTCATGGACCACTCAGCAGGATCGCATTTAGCCATTCCCTTAGCTCCGGTTCCAACAACAAGCAGTCAGAGCCATTTCAACGCAGGTGGAAAGACGAAGACAAGAGAGTTCAGAGTTCACGTCTCACCCCTCGTGCTACCCACGTGCTGGCCATATTGCAGTCTCTTGTTCCCAAACTTCCCATACGACAGCTTCCAGCAGATATCTTGATGCTTATATGTATGCTTCGACTGTACCACGTTCTTCTTCTTATATCCCCTGCAATCTCCCAGACCTGCTAAGCTGACTTTCTAAATCTACCACGGCATCCAAGGACTTTTCCAAATCCAGTGCCTTTTGCTCCTGCAAGCCTTTATTTTGTGAAACCGTGGCTTTATAAAGGTGTACAGTTACAAAACAGGCCTGGAGCATGAGCACAGGCTGGAGCTAGATAGCTAGGCACTAGAAAGAGCAGGGAGAGAAGACACCACCCAGCCGGGGACTAACCTGACGGCAATTTTCAAAACAGGGCTCACCACACCGGACTACTACACTAGCACCATCACGTCCACCCACTCCTGCATACGATGCAGGTAGAATGGACTTCCCCTTGAGCCAACATGATGCACCGTTAAAAGAGGGTTTTGACCGCATCCCTCCTTGGAATATCAAGGCAGCGCTCTTGCCTGCCACGACGAAGGAGCAAACCCCTGCTATACTGCTCTTGAAACCAGCTCCATGTCCGAGGGGTAGTCTCCAGCTGTTCTTCAAAGCTGATAAACGCCTTGTCGAGCAGCCTCTGCCACTTTGCCTCGAGGGCAAGGGTTAAACATTGCACCCATCCCAGTTGCTCAATCACCCAGAATAACACAGACAGATGTTCCTGGCCCGTGCCTCCCTGCTCCTTGATCGCAAGAAGCAGATTTTCCAGCTCTCGCAATTGCTTCAAGCATTGTTCCAACTCACAAAACTTGTCAGCTAACTGGTAGCCGACTTGAGCGCTGCCAAGTTGGGACTGCAAGCCTTCGCTCCGTCGAATCGCCTCTCCAACCCGATGTTCTAAATTAACATATGTATTAAACATAATCAGCACGTTGAGGGATAGCTAACGCAATTGCCCGCTGGCGTTTGGGTTGGTTACGTGGGTATGGTAAAAAGAGAGTCTCATGAACAATCTAAAGGACTCATAATGTGGAAACATAGCTTCTTAGTGTGTCTCGGGGAAGATTTTATTGATGTCTTTTTAGTGTGTCTTTGTATGTCTTCTCTTCTTATGCACAGCCACCGAAGTGAGTGCTATATTTCATATTTAAATATTAAACTTTAATTTAATAATTATTAAATAGAAAGATAAGTTAAGAAGTTGGTGGTAGTGAGGTTTTGCTTAGGAACAGTTGCTTAGGAATGAAGTAACCCTCCTTATATACACAATGAGGTTAGCTCATTGCCTAGTTGGGAAGGCTAGGACTGAGGTGTAGAGAACCCAGGGAGCTTAAGCCCGGGAGAGAGCTAAGTACATCTGAAGCTTACGGCGTATTATAGATCTACTCTTTGATCTATCTTGTACTCTTGCTATAGTGAAGAGCAGCACCAGAGGTGTTGTTTGTGAGTTGTCCTTGGGAACCCAGCAAACTACTTGGAGGCCTAGTGCTAGTATGTATGTAGTGATTTCTCTTGTACTCTTGCTATAGTGAAGAGTAACACCAACGATGTTATGTGTAAGTTGTCCTTGGGAGGACAGTAGGCTACTGGTAGGTTTAGTGCTAGTGTATGGATGTTATGTGTAAGTTGTCCTTGGGAGGACAGTAAGCTACTGGTAGGTTTAGTGCTAGTGTATGTTGTTGCCTTTAACTGTGTGCATGCATGCCTTGCTAGAAAAGGGATGTTATTTATTCCTAATAAATTAAGTATTATACTTTACATATTTTATATCAAACTTTAATTTAAAATTTTTTTACTATTTCTTTCATATGGTGAATAAGTCGATTATTCATATTCTACTTAATTTAAAGGACCCTGAAGGGCCTTTCAACAATATAAATAATTGTCTAAAAAGCACCATAAAACCTTACAACAATAACCTTTTTTGCAGCCGATAGACAAGGAGAGGCTAGAAAGGGGTAGAACGGCTTAACAACAAGCACGCCATACTAAGAAGAAGAAGTCCATTGTAGTCCACTGGGACAGAATTTTCATGGCTTCCAGGGCTCCTTAATACACGATGTCTCTTCCCGTCCTTACTGGACTATAACATATGCTTTTTTTTTTCCTGTCTTCGTCTCCGCTTGCAAAAAGCGTTGTTGTTGTAAGCAGTTGTTAAACTGCCCAAAATATGATCTCTATCCACGATAAATCCCTCTAACGGCACTCAGTACAATTGCCCCGCCCTCTTGGGCGGATTGCAAGAGGACCAGCCTTAAGAGCAGATCCTTGCAGCCTTGCCCGGCCCTCGTGGGCACTTTGCAAGCGGCCTAGCCTTAAGAACAGACCCTTAAATTGCTTGCCCGTTGAAGCAAAGAACAGTCCCAATGCACCTCGTGCAGAGGTGGGGTCCCAAGGGGACCAGAGTCCAGGGGCAGCAGACCTCCCTGGAGAGCTTCTGAGTCATGGGGCCTTCTTACCCTTGAAGCCATGAAACCCTGCAGCCCGGCCAGGGCTTCCTCATCGGTGGAAAGCTGGGTGGGTTTGGGGGGTGAGAGCGAGGGAGAAGAAGGGAGATGGGGGGAGGAGGAGGTTAGGGGACGTGGTGGTTGGAGGGGGAAGGGGGCCGAGATATCCATGAAAATAGCACGCCCACAAAGGTGATAAAGCATAAGCTTGCAAAACTGTGCCCTCAGCACGCCCACAAATGTAATAAAGCAGACGCTTGCAAAAGTGTGCTTTCCCGCAGGCTTGCTTGCGCGGTGGGGGAGGATGCTGCGCGTTCCGAGCCCATCGCGGATGCAGTGGGGTTCGCTCTCACGACCCAGGGCTCCGCTCCCGGCGCGGCTGCGGACAGCCAGGAGATGGTCGGGCCAAGCCTTGGTCCGAGCTTCAGGCGCCCAGGTGCCGTGGCTGATCGTGGGTCTCGGCAATCCGGGGTCCAAGTACGCGGGCACCCGGCACAACGTCGGCTTCGACATGATCGACGCGATTGCTGCGGCTGAGGGCATCAAGATGTCGGTGGTGCAGCACAAGTCTGTGGTGGGGAAGGGCAAGATCTCGGGGACCCCGGTGCTGCTGGCCAAGCCTCAGACGTACGTGAACGTGAGCGGGGAGGCGGTGGGGCCGATGGCAGCCTACTACAGGATCCCGGTGGAGCGGGTGCTGGTGATCGTGGATTGCCTGGACTTGGATTTCGCGGTCATGCGGCTTCTGCCCAGAGGGGGCCATGGCGGGCACAACGGGGTGAGGTCGGTGGTGAAGAGCTTCAGGGGAGCACGGATTTCCCGCCTTAGGTGGGATCGGAGGCCTCGATGCACGTGAACGTGTTCGTGCTGCAAAGATTCAGCCCGGAGGAGCGGGAGGCTTTGGAGTTCTCTTTACAAAGTGGGCTGTGAGGATGGTGGCCGGGCAGGGCATCGAGCATGCGGCTAGCACGTGGAACGAGAACCGGAGGGGCCAAGACTCCGCAGTCTTTGCTGGAGCGGGATGCCGGTTTGGAGCAGGGCGGTAGCAAGGGCAGGGTTGGTTTTGCTTGCGCGGTGGGGAGGATGCTGCGCGTTCCGAGCCCATCGCGGATGCAGTGGGTTCGCTCACGACCCAGGGCTCCGCTCCCGGCGCGGCTGCGGACAGCCAGGAGATGGTCGGGCCAAGCCTGGTCCGAGCTTCAGGCGCCCAGGTGCCGTGGCTGATCGTGGGTCTCGGCAATCCGGGGTCCAAGTACGCGGGCACCCGGCACAACGTCGGCTTCGACATGATCGACGCGATTGCTGCGGCTGAGGGCATCAAGATGTCGGTGGTGCAGCACAAGTCTGTGGTGGGAAGGGCAAGATCTCGGGGACCCCGGTGCTGCTGGCTGCCTCAGACGTACGTGAACGTGAGCGGGAGGCGGTGGGGCCGATGGCAGCCTACTACAGGATCCCGGTGGAGCGGGTGCTGGTGATCGTGGATTGCCTGGACTTGGATTTCGCGGTCATGCGGCTTCTGCCCAGAGGGGGCCATGGCGGGCACAACGGGGTGAGGTCGGTGGTGAAGAGCTTCAGGGGGAGCACGGATTTCCCCCGCCTTAGGGTGGGGATCGGGAGGCCGCCGGCCTCGATGCACGTGAACGTGTTCGTGCTGCAAAGATTCAGCCCGGAGGAGCGGGAGGCTTTGGAGTTCTCTTTACAAAGAGGGGTGGAGGCTGTGAGGATGGTGGCCGGGCAGGGCATCGAGCATGCGGCTAGCACGTGGAACGAGAACCGGAGGGCCAAGACTCCGCAGTCTTTGCTGGAGCGGGATGCCCGGTTTGGAGCAGGGCGGTAGCAAGGGCAGGGTTGGTTTGCTTATTCCAGCGTAGCTGCTTTCCTCACGGTAAAGAAGGTTTGACAAGGTCTGGGTTGCAGCTCCCAGCTGCTCATGGTCCGCCTGCCATGGTGCATGTCAGTAGCCTGCTTGGTGTGTTGTTGAAAGGATGGGGAATGCTCCTTTCTTGACTGGGTAGGGCATGCTTGCGCTGCAGCTTCTTGCCTTCCCTACTCACCTCAGTAGCCTGCTGAGTCTGCTGCTTTCTGTGGTACAGCACAGATGTCCCTTGAACTAATGCCCGTCACCTGACTGGGACTTCGGGTTGTGAGGCCGTCATTCCGTACACTGGTAGCTTGGAGCTTGCATTCAATGCGTAAGTTGCTGCAAAGTGGCTTCATTCTGACGATGCAGTGCTGGAATGTGGAATTCCTTTCTTCTTCCCTTATACCGGTGGTCATGCCATGAATCCAGCTCTTTCAGTTTCCCGTGGCTTGCAGCCGATTTGGAAGTCTTCATATCTACAGTTATGTCAGGTTCCTGGAGTTATGTCAAGTTCCTGGGGAAACTGTAGTCTGGAACGTCTTGATCTGAGACTCATGGCCGTCTACCCTCGTTTAGCCGCACGTCTAGAGGACAGCGGTCTACTTCGGGGTCATGCCTCTGTACAGTTTCAAGGCCCGCGCATATTCAAATGTGTATATTTGTTTCCGAAGGTATCTTGACAGTTAGATTGTTCACCTAAATATTTTATGGACAATGCAAAAGAATCAGGAATCACTCTATACCTGTAGAATCTTACATTACGTATTCATGTAAATTATCTGTAATAATGTACAATAATAGCATCGGTGCTTATAAATCGCAAGAAACTGTTTATTTAGTATGAGCTCCTTGTCCGCAAGAATTTTCATTTTTTCTTCAAATATATGTAGATAATAACTCACTTAACCAATTAATCATCTACAATTTTGCATCTCTTTAAGAAAACCAAGAGATCGATGTATTTAAATTTTCAAAGTTTTACAACTTCTTTTGTTAAATATGTCATAATAATGATCCTTATAAGTAAGATGGGTACCATGAGCGACTCACAACCTCTTCCTCCTCCTAACATTTCCGGACTCTATTACGAGTGTGGAAAACTTATTGCAGCCAACGATCCAGCTCTTGTGTTTATTAAGCGTGCATTAAATATGTACTTTGAGGACGGAATTGATAGAATTGAATTTGCCATTTCTTCTCCTAAATATGTTGTACTCAAGTTGCAAGTTTATGGATGGCAAATTTTTCGAATGTTAATAAGTGTTGCATGTTATGGAGAGAGAGAGACAATGCAATCAAAACTTCAATGTCGAGAATGTCTAGATTTTTTGAAAAATGAAATTCTAAATACATTGTGCCCGTCGCATAGAAGTGCGGATAGATTAGCAGTTGATTGTTTCTTTAGTTACACAATAGATAATCCTACATTTTGTCGGCCTATACCGCCAGATCCTCTCCAAAAAAATGAGAAAAATGATATTTGTCCAAAACCTCCATATGCTTTAATTGAGTTACCCTATATTAACTAAATTTAGTTTTTCTATTTTATCTCATATCAAAGAACTAAAAGCTTTATAATTTTGAAATTACTACATAGAACAAATAGGTATTTCTACTCTTCTTCCACTTTTAATGTGTTGAATGCAGTTTTAATGTCCTATGATTTCATTTAAAATATATAAGCTAATATTTATCTGATTCAAAACTGTATACTAAAAGAGTCTTTTCATTTGGCTTATTTAGCCAGTTTAGGGCCATAGCTTTAATGCGAGCATAGCTTCGCGTGGTGACATACCTAGGAGACAATATCAAAACTACACTAACACTCCGCTCTTGGTTCAGGGCTATGGTAGGGTGCGATTTTGTCTTATATAAGGATTCATTTTACCTCAAAGTGTTCCGTTTCCACACCTTCCAACTTCCGGGGCATAATGCCCGCAGGTCTGCTTGGGAGAGATGGCCGGAGGCGCCACACGAAGAAAAGGAAGAAGAACCCGGGAAACTTTTTGTCGCTTCTATTTGTGACAGATACAGATTCCAGAGACAGATTCCACTGGAGCAAGGCAACCTCAGATTAAACCGCGGACGAACTTTTGGTGGCTTTGGTTGCTGACTGGTGTAGATAAGATATACATGTTGGTGCATACCTTTCACTAACGACAGACACACTGAACAGCCGGATGACGACAGGTGTTCTTGAACAGGCAGCAGTGCTGTGAATGTGAGCAATACATGTTAGGATGTCGGGCAGCTTTGATTACTGTTGCTTGGTGCGACACGGAACAGGTGACAATGCCGACTTAGACCACAATGGAGAAGCTCGGCGAGCGTTATGCGATGATGCACTGGAAGCATCGTATGGCTTCAACGAGTCACGGTCCATAGCTTTCAGCTGTGGTGCACAGTTAGGTCAGTATGTCAGCTCACGGAACTGGAGCAGCCGATGCTGTATGTGGGAATTAGACGGATACATCACACTGCCAGTCTAGGCTCGTGGCACTCGGTAGTCGAGGAATGCAGGAGCTTCGGATGGACCCCGGAAGCCTGGGGTGGAGGCTGCCAGTTCCAGCCTGAGGAGGAAGCGGGAAGGGGAGGGATGTCAGGACCAGCACGGGGCTCGCTCACGGTGCAGCTGCAGCGAGCTCTGGCGCAGGCTCTGAGCAGGACCAACGGTGGCGGCCAATCGCAAGCTCCGCCTTCTGTTCGGCAGAGGCAAGTTGCGACTCTGGCGTACTTGGAGGATGTGCTGCTGTGGGATGAGTCGGGGTTTGGGGACCAGTATGCGATGGAGCTCCCTAACTTGCTTGCCTACCAGGCTCTGCACAGCGAGCTCGCGGTGCTCATCGGCCAGGCGGCATCCGGCCTGGAACCGGAGCCCGGTGCCGTGCGGTTGCAGGCGGCTGCTCCGGCGCTTGCCCGTGCTCTTCAGCAAGACTTGAGCGTGGGCGCGGTGACGAACATGCTGTTGGATTGTGCTGCGGCAGTGGCTGCAGACGACTTCCGCAAGGCCACGGAGGCGGTGAACTATTTGAGGAGGTATACCAATCCGGCAGGCTCTTCCTTGCAGCGTATGACGCATTATTTCGTGGAGGCATTGGTGGCAAGGTTGCACGGAACAGGGGCAGAACTGTACACCGTGGAAGGCCGCCTGTACGGGTTCTATTCTCACAGAGCCTTCCAGCTCTTGTTCTCAAAGCTGCCCTTGTTCTCCATGGCTTACCAGTTCACTAACAGCGTCCTTCTGGACGCATTCAGTGGCGCTCGCCGAGTGCATGTGATCAGCTACGGTATCCTGAATGGCCGCCAGTGGCCGAGCTTCATCCGAGAGCTTGTCCACCGTCCCCAAGGTCCGCCTGAGCTGCTGCGTATCACTGGGATAGAGTTCCCCCAGCCTGGCCTGGACATGGATGACCAGTTGCAAAAGACTGGGGAAAGATTGTCAAAATTTGCAGCCAGCTTGGGGATTCGCTTCGAATTCCAAGGCTTCGCAGAGCAGTGGCAGGATGTGCAGGTCTCCTCTTTACGCCTGCAGAGGGATGAAGACCTTGCTGTGTGCTGCACCTACAGGCTCCGGCATCTGCTGGACAGCACGGTGGTACCCTCTAATCCCAGACGCACTGTGCTGGAGAGAATTTGCAGCATGAATCCCAAGGCTTTTGTCACGGGATTCAACAATTGTGCTTCCAACGAGCACTTCTTGGTGAGCAGGATTCCTGATGCTGTTGGCTACATGGCCAACCTATTCGACTCGTATGGCCACACACTGAGCCATCATGAGGAGGAGAGACTGATTCTGGAGAGAGATGTTGCTGGTCGCGCTATTATTAATTTTATTGCCTGCGAGGGCTTGGATAGAAGGGAACGAAGCGAGTCCTACCGTCAGTGGTACCGTCTGCTTGAGAATACTGGGTTCAAACAGATACCTTTGCAGGAGAATTGGTTCCGCAGCACTGCTCATATCATGGAAGGCTACCACCGGAATTTCACCATCCGTCGTGACAAGGAATGGATTCTTCATGGATGGAAGGAGAGAGTTCTGTGGGCCTTGGCAGCATGGAAACCAGCGCAAGCCTCTGAGTAGCTTGCTTATTTAGTACCAAAGAACCCCTGCTAAATGGCCTCCGTTTAAGCAGAGACACTTCAAAGTTCACAGCGGCAGGACTCATGGTTTTCATGGTCTCTGATACTCCCAAATTTGCCCGGTAGATTCAAATGCATGTTCCAGACCCTACGTGCTAGATGAGCGTGCAAGGGATAAAGAACCATTCGCGGTTACAACATCATGTCCTGTGTATAACATAGGTATGCATACCAGTATTTCAGCAGCGTCAAATACCAGGACTAAGGTGCAAAGGATTGGGACTGAAACAAGACATAGGGCTCTTTCATAAGGGTAAGGAAGCAGCGCCCCCGGAATAAGACCATGGGATTGAACTAAGAAATAGGATAGATACCGTAGGACATAGGTAAGACCATGGGATTGAACTAAGAAACAACAGAACAACGACGGTTTTTGATACATCCTCCATTTTGTTTGCCGACCTTTTGAGTTGGAGTGGGCTGTTTCGCTAAAAATCTCTCAATAAAATGCAGGCCGACAAACATGAAGAAGAGAACTTATATTGTTCAAGCTAAGCCGTAGCTTTAGTCAACCAGCAAATATGATTTTTCTGAGCATACCGGATAAGCATAATGTATAGTGGGTTGTGTTAAAAAAAGTTACATATATAACTATCATAATATATAACTCTAGACTTTATAAGCACTCCCTGGCCTGGTCGAGCTCACCTCCGCTCCTCCTCGGGGAAGGGAGCATGTTCTTGGCTTCTAGCTCGACCTTGCATCCAAGCATTTCAAATCGCACCACCCTCTTTTCCTACTGCGCTGAGGTTCTGCTAGGGTTTGATTTTATCTCAGGCCTGCTCTTTCCTGACTTGCAAGTGTGGGGTCCCCTCGACGACTCTAAGACCCATCATTGTTACTTCGGGCAACATTATACGCATGGACATCGCATCATGTACTCGTTGGCTAAGGAGGGCAAGCTCTTTCCCTAAAAGGAGCACCCTTAAACTTTGCTCGATAGTGTTTCTCCCACGATGGAACTGTTTTTGGTCCGAGGGGACTAGGTTGATGTTGCGGATGTGGTTGTAACAGACCTTACCTGGGACATCCTCTGCGAACATGTTATCATTAATCCTCCGGGTTGGACAGCGGAGGGATGTGCAATGACGAAGGTCCACAAGTACTCTCCCATGCTAGAAGGTCATGCCTTCATCCTCCCTGCCATCGAGACTCATGGGGCCATGGGCACGGATTTCCCCGTTCATTAAGGCCTATGCCAAGACGTACGATAGCCCCAAGAATGGGGTTGGTCTCCTCCTTTCCTATTTGATGGCTTTCTTCATTCAAAGGGTCGGCATTGTCCTACAAAGGGCATTAGCAAACGCAGTGTACTGGATGGTAGCAAGCGCGATGGATGCGGCATCTTCGCCCCTAGTAATGGGTAGGCTCTTTCATATTCTCGACCATGACATTCGCGGCGCAATAGATAGTTTCAAAATGGGTGATTATGGAGGCTAGCCCCCCTTGGCCAGGTATCCTCCTGAGGTTGTTCTCTTTTTTGCCTCGAGGTCGATGGGATTTTTCATCTCTTTTTCTAACATAAAGTCTCTGTTTTTCTCTAAGCACATACACTCATGACAAAGTAGCCTTCTTATTTCTCTTATAAATAGCTGGAAAACTACTTGCACTAAAGGATGCAATATTATAAGACAATAGAAACCATAGCTATAATTTATTTTTGTAGTGAATCTTCTACTCAATCAAACCTGAAAGTACAAATGAATCTATAGCTCAATTTGATTACTCGACGACTCTGAAAGAGTCAATGACATATTGAGCTGACTCCAAAAATATAGGCAAATGTTAATAGACCCCTCATTCGGCGCAGATACGTCTTTAAAGTGTCTAAAATCGCTTGCTGCTCCATAACCTTGTCAGAGTAACAAATCAAGGTCATGGGGCATAGAGGATAGAGCTTCATGAACATGTTTTAGGGGGTCTTAACACGCTGGGGAAAGCCCTGGTCCTTGACATGAATTCCCAAGAGAATTCATCTCATAAGCATTTGATATAGTAGCGGAATTCTTCAAGTCCTCTTAGAGAATTTTTCTCATGTGTCTACCTAATTATGAACTTGACATGCCGCACAAAAGCCCTTATGGACTAAAAAAGATTTGTTGTTCTTCTTCTTCTAGCTCTTCACTAATTATTTTTTAAATCGTATTTTGGAGGAGTTTCAATATTTTTGGACCGATAATATATAATACCAAATAATAATAATAATGATAATAATAAAAATAAAATTTTGGTAGCCAAATAGTTTTGAATTTTGATTTTTAGAGATAATGTAGGTCTTTGCTTAGAATATTGTTCAATATCCAGTTTTGGAAACAATAGCAATTTTTGTTTTTCAAATATCTTTTTTGCATGGTTATATACTTCAATATCTAAAGCATTAAGCTCCAAAATGTCATGGATTGTAGAGGGTAATAACTTACTCCTATGCTCTCGAGTAAGATTCAAAGAAATTGATGTAAGACCAGATTGAGTACGCTTATTATGTCCAGCTCTCACCCTTTTCGTGCAGTTAGTATAATTCTTCATTATTTCGTCCATCCCAACAAATTGGTTTGTAGGTATAGAATCATTCCTTAGTGACTCTCGATTCTCTTCAAATTGATAGTGTAACAACTTGTCTTGAGTTACAATTTCTGCAAGCATTCTTGCAGAATCTTCTTGTTGATCTGTTAAGCCTACAAAAAACATTTGATCCAATCGCCTCTTAGCCACAGAGAGAATAATATTTCCTAGTGAATTATATTGTTGTGCACAATGCCGCAAACTTTGTGCATGACTACTTATGGAATTATTGGTCAACCCAGCTATTTGAAATGTAGCTCCATTATGTACAAGGTCCAATGCTAGTGGATGCTTTATAAACTCATGAAGAGGTATAACAATATCTGACATATTATAAGGATTATCAATGAGATTTGTATCTTCCTCCTCAAGTGTATCAGCAAGTTCATTCACATCAACAACCTCTTTACCAATTTGTTGTGTGTGACGTCTACGTAAATCTTCCTCAAAAAAAGGACATAGAAACTTCCAAGGCCAAACAGTAAGTACACTTCCAGGTTTCGGGAGTTTCTTTTTACCACTTTCACCAAGTTGCTCCTCAGTGTGCCATCTTTTATTCAATAACCCTGCCTCTTCAATTGCAAACTCATAAGAACTAAGAACTCGATCAAGTGGATGCCGCATAATTACAAAAACTGAAGTTTGTTCCTGATCTAATCTTGTAGTGATGCTATAATCATCATGACTAGATATCAACCTACACGTGGGCTTATCAATATCAAAGCGCCACTTGTCATACGAATTTGGACATCTTTCTTTTGTAAAAAGCTTGTGTAACATGCAACGACTAAATACGCGGCCACTGGTACGAGGAATATGCAAAAAAAATAACAGTTTTTTCATCTTGGAAGGAAATTCTTGAGATTGTACCCTGGTGTCATTCATCTTTTGATATTCCTCTTGGGCCCAAGACTCCACAACATGACGGCATAAAACATAATTTGCATCTTCAAGATGTGGTAGGGCTCGTGACATTAAACAAGTGCGTAGTAAGAGGATGATACAAAGAAAAAAAAAGTTTCTATACGTCATATTTATGAACATCAATATAACACGTCAGAATCGTGTTTGATTTCTTTTCCACATAATTACATCATAGATATTTATATCCAAAGAACATAGATCTCATGAATGTATTGGCTTGAGCCCTACTCTTGTAGGGCACGGCTGGAGTCCCTAGGGAGAGACATGCACCATAGAATAAACCCACTATCAATCAATCAATTGTGCAAATATTAGCACAAAGAGGGTCTTGTGTTCCCTTATGTAGGGAGTATATTCTCCTAGATTAGAAGCCTGTGTTTCTAGTTTCGATTCTTAGCATTGAACATACTATTGTAGAATGATGAGTTGTTTGAACCTCCCCCATAACTATATTAGGAGCATTGTATTTAGAATACTGCAACTTATATCATCTTCCCCACAAACAATATTAGGAACAACTTATCTTAGAATAGTGCTATTTGTATCATTTTTTCCCACATAAAATATTAATCTAGTTTCTCTCTCCTTCCATTTTGGTACAAAGCAACGAAGCTTGTTAAGTACAACAAAAAATAGACGAGCATCAGCGGGTGACATTCATCAGAGGATTAAGTTTACGAACCCAAGCAAAGGTCGGTGATTGTTTAGGTTCCTATGTGATAAATATTAGTCAAATGTTATCACTACTCAAAAACTTTATTAGTGAGTAAAATTAGTACCACTTTATACCTTTTTTCTTTATTTTTTATATCTTCTAGTAAGATTATTTATTTTTTGAAAATAATAATAATTCATGATCAATGTCATTGTTCATAATTCAAACTCTGCCTCTATATAGGTTATATATTAGGGGAAAGTAGAGTGTGAGCACGCAAAGGACGAATCTTACAAGTTGGTATGCCTTCCACTTGAGTTTGGAGCATAGCCAACATGTTCCACATGTATGACTCTCGGTGTTTTAGTCCAATGCCTGGATGCTGGACCGAATGGCTTAGGCTAAATGGACACACATTTAGAAGGACATGGTTGCTAAGTATCTTGAGCTTGGATTGGTACTTAGATGAGATAGACTGTAATAGACTTTTCTTCTTCTTCTTCTAGACAGAGTGGATGCCCTCGATGCTAGGAGGTTACACACACCATCTGCAAGTTGTCCAGTTCCAAGTCCCTGATGAAAGAAAAAATTCCATCCAAGTGGACTATAATAGACTTCTTCCTTCTTCTTCTTCTTACATTAAAAGACCAGACACACTTGCCGAGACGTTTTCCAGCAAGTCCGTTGTACATATCACAGAGTTCCTTTTTAGACGGCAATCAGGGCCAAGGGCATGAACACCGAAGACTGAAGCCGTGCAAAGACGAAGGTGTTGTGTAGTGTAGGGTGCGCGATGATGGGAGGGTTGGTGTGAGCCCCCGAGTTGGGTTGCGTCGCGTCGCTCCGGCCATCTCCCATCTCCCTCTCCATCTTCCTCTCCCTGCGGCCTGAGGCAGGCAGGCAGGGTAGCTTCCTCCGCGGGCTGCGGGTTGCGGGGCTGCCGGCGCCGGGAGCTCTCGACTGGCTCGGGCCTGGCAGGCTCCATGGGGTTCGTGGATAATGGAGACGACGAACTGGACTACGAAGACGAGGACTTTGGCGAGCGGGGCCCGGCCGGGGCCTCGGGCTACGCGGGCGGGGCAATTGCTGCTCTGGCTGACGAGGATGTGGAGGACGAGGAGGACTTCGATGACCTGTACAACGACGTGAACGTGGATTTGTTCCCGGCTCCTGTCGCTCCTGCTGCAGCCGCTGGTGCTGGGGTTGTGAGGCAGTCTTCCGGGAGGTTCAAAGCCGGGGAGAACGGGGTTGCTGCTGCCGGTGCGTCTGCTTCTGCTCCTGCTGGTGCTGGTGCTGGTGCCGCTCCTGTTGCTGCTGTGCCCTCTTCCGCTGCCCCGGCCGCCCCTAAGGTGGAGTTCGGGGAGGAGGAGTACGAGGATAGGGCGGGCGACTCCGCGTACGGGGACGAGCCGGAGGCGGTGTACTCCGCGCAGGAATCAAGAAGGGCGGCCCAGCAGGGGTTTGGTGGCAGAGGGGCGGGCAGCGGTGGCTGCTGCGGCGGGGAAGCCCAAGGACGAGCCGGTGGAGTTCGGGGATGAGGAGGGGCTGGGGCCGGGCAGGCTGGAGCAGGGCCCAGGCAGAGGGCTCTGCCTAAGGGGAATTTCGGGCAGGGGTGGTGGTGGGGTGTTCTGGATGGGAAGGAGCAGCATACGAGGGGAGGGGCAGGCGCAGGGGCAGGAGGAGGAGGTGGTGTGGTGAAGGTGAAGGACGAGGTTGATTTTAATGCTGGGGGCAGCCAGGCGGAGGAGGTATGGGAAGCCTGGGGTGGGGAGAGGGGAACGGGAATAAGGGAGGTGCAGGAGTGGGTGGAGGCGTGAATGGATCCACCAGCAGCGAGGCCAGGTGCTGGGAGAGGGTCGGGAAGCCGGGGTGCTTGTGCCGCCTCAGGGGCAGACTTGGGGAGTCCTGCAGGTGCAGGATCAGGTGCAGGAGGGTGTAGGGGAGGTTGGGCAGCAGGGGTGGGGGCAGGGCCGCCCGGGCCTGGGGTGGGGCTGTTGGGCCTGCTGCTGCTGCTGCTAGGGACTCTGCGGCTGTGGCCAGTGACTATATGGCTAAGCATGGAGGGTCTCACCAGCAAGATGCTGGTGGTACTATGTTGTTTGTCGGGGAGCTTCATTGGTGGACAACTGATGCCGAGTTGGAGGCATTGTTGTTGGAGTTTGGTAGGGTAAAGAATCTCAAGTTCTATGAGGAGAAGGCTAGTGGAAAGTCTAAAGGGTACTGTCAGGTTGAGTTTTTCGATCCGGCTGCTGCCCGGCTGTGCAAGGAGAAGATGGATGGGAGATCTATTAATGGGAGGGCGTGTGTTGTCGCCTTTGCATCTCCACAGACCATTAAGCAGATGGGTGCAGCGCAGGTGGGGAAGAATCAGCAGGCCGGGCAGCAGTCTCAGCAAGGGCAGGGGCAGGGAAGAAGATGGGAGACGGTGGTATGGGAGGCAGGGGTGGAGGGGTGCGGTGGGGACGGAGGTAGGGGGAGGATGGGAATGGGGGCGAGGAATCAAGGACCTGGTATGGGTGCAAGAGCTGGCCAAGGTCCTGGTAGAGGAAGGGGCGGCATGGGTGGAAGGGGAATGGGAGGTGGTGCTCCCTTCGGTCAGGGACCGCCTGGTCCGATGGGTGGTCCTCCAGGAGGTATGATGCCGCCACAGGGCATGATGGGTCAAGGGTTTGATCCCGGTTTTGGCCCTCCCATGGGTCGTGGTGGCTATGGCATGGGACCTGGTGGTGGTTTTGTCCCGCGAGGTCCTCCTGGGCCGTTTCCTGGGATGGGGCCTCCATTTCCTGGAATGGGGCCTGGTCTTCCTGGAGTGGGTCCTCATGTGAACCCAGGGTTTTTTGGCAGGGGACAAAATGGTAACGGACCGGGCATGGGGCCTGGGATGGAAGGACATCCCGGGGCTTGGGGGGAGGGTCCCATGCCCGGTTGGGGCGGGGAGGACCTTGACAGGAGAATGGGTGTGTATGGAGAAGAGATGGCTGCAGATTACGGTTATGGAGGTGAGATGGTACCGGACAGGCTCAGGGTGGGTAGCTCGAGGGACAGGGAAAGGGGGACAGAGGCAGAATGGCCAGCTCCAGAGCGCCGAAGAAGAGCGGAGGAGCGGGATGGGGATTGGGTGGACCGGGAAAGGCACAGAGAACGGGATAGGGAAGGGTATCGTGAGCCGACACGAGAACCCCGGGAGAGACCCCGAGAGCGTGAGAAGGAAAAAGATTGGGAGGAGCGTGAGAGGCCTAGCCGAGGACGGGAAAAAGCAAGGGCAACTGATGATGATGACCGACCTCGATCTCGAGAGGATGACTACGGGAAAAGGCGGAAGATCAGCCAAACAGACAGGAAGATGGATCGATAGCATGGGCATCATGATCAGGAGTTTAAAGTGTGAAACAGCATCTGGGTAGCTTCTAACCTGTGCATGGAAGCTCAATCGTCACATGGGTGGCTGTCTGTCCCCTGTTGGAAGGCTGAGCTAGGTGCTCTCTCCTGGCTTGGGTTTCCTGGAATCTTGGTCTTGCAACCCGACGAGGTTCCCTGCAACTGTTGTTTATGCACACACAGGAAGTTTGTCGTGTCCTCGGCGTGGTGGAAATTGAGCACCCAGCTGTGGAGAGCCATGGGATGTTGTTTTGCCAGTTCTGGGCTATTGGATGGAGTGACGCAACTCTGGCTTCATGCCCTTGGAGAATTGACTTTGTAATCTAGTCTGATTTAGCAGACTTTTGCTCTGTTCTTCTGCAAGTTGTCTTCTTGCAAAGAATTTGAGACACCTCACACGACGTCTAGGACGTTGTTGAACCAGCTTGCTGCAGACAGCTCCCGGCTCTCTTTCTTACTTCCCCTAGGCCGTCCTCCTTACGGAAGGTATAGCTGGGCTACCTAGTGCCATGGTCAGGTTCAAGTTTGTTACCACTGAAGCGGCCCTGGGTGACCAATCTGAGCAACTTCTGTCGAGACCTGCGACTTGTATAGTAGGGAGCTCTCTCCCAGTAAGTTGCAGACCTTTCTAGTCCTTTGGTGCGGGTCCGTGGTTCTCTTCCTAGGTTGCCCGAGAGCCGGTGTAGTTCAAATCGATGTCTTTGTGAACACGCTCCGCGATGCACCCGGAAGGCAGTGAACGTATCATTTATTCTTTATGTTCTGTAACGCTTATTATCTTTAATTTCATATATTACTACTACTACGCTTAGTATGTGTTTCCCCTGCGATCCCGCCTGCCCACCTCCCGCGAGAATTGAAATCGTTGGCTTTTGGAATTTGATCAAAGGAAATAGAGTATTCAGGATGTGATCGGACTACGCTTTCGACATTCGCCATGCCTCCCAAGCGCAAGGCACCAGAAGGTGTGGAAGCCCATCTCCCCCACCGGGTATGTTGCCTTCTCCTACCCGCAGTGCAGAAAGGAAATTGCCCAATCAGCTTGGATGGTGATTCAATGTGCCCCTCTTTCTCTTCGTGCAGCCCCTCACCCGAAGAGCAGCCGCAGGTCTCGCCAAGGTTGGTTGATGCGGTCTCTGCAGTAGCACAAGCATTCAGTGAAACTTTGAGAACCTGTTGTTGTTGTAGCCTGGAATACTATGCACTATCACGTATGTTCTATGTTTCACCTGGGTGCAGCCAACGGAGGAGCAGCGTTTAGAAGCCAGCTCTCAGAATGCGGTACGATGACCATTTGTTTGGATCTGTTAGCTGCAGATAACTGCACCACTTTCAGACGCTGGGATCATATCAAAATATGCTCCTAATTCTGTAAACTATTAGCAGTCCGTTGGGAAGCCGAACTACCTCAAAGTCACAGTTGTACTCGACAACGATGGGAGCACGATGGACAGATACGTGGAGGAAAGTCTGCTGGCCTTTGTAGATTTCTCCCAACCGTATTCTCAACCATCCACAAGGTTCGACCGTGGGTCGGGCCCATCTACTATTGCAGTAAAGAGGGAAGGTGCTATCGAGGACAAAGTCGACGACAGTATCCAATCACACCTTGTTCGCTGTCCGACCACATTGTTCTGTCCTATGTTTTACTGTAGGTGCAAGAGGTTAGGAGCAGAGTTTCTATGCATGTATATGGAGGGAAATGCTCTTCCTTGACTTTCTGTGCCTAATGTAGCACTCATGTTCTTTGAAGAGGTTTTCTGTCATTCGATTGGGCCTGCTAGTGCTGCAGTTCCAACAAGGTAGTCCTTTCAACTCTCTCGCCTGGAACCATCCTTGTTGAATTCGAGAATGTCAGATAGCTTTCCGCAGTTCCTTTCACGTTTTCACTAGCAGAACTGACGTGGAATGATGCAATCACTGATGAGTCTGGCTTCCGGCACTCTAATGCACTTGGATCTTCCAGGGGGATACAAGCTGCTGTGTTTAAATGCTTGAAGGAAAGTAGGTCTATCGAATTGGCAGTGAAGAGCTTTAAGCTTCTCAATGAGTTTAGAAAGGTAGTTAAGATACTGCACATCGTCTCAACCGTAGGCATTACCTTGCGTAGCCTTCGGACCATGTGTTTGCGGTTGACATAATTTTGACTTTGTGCTCTCTTGACAGTGTGATTTTGACTGTGGTATTGCATGGCCGCAGACGTTCCCTTGTATTAGAACAAGGGAAACATCATCCTCGGGAGTGTTAGAGCTTGTGCTCAATGTCAAGGTGCATCTCTGTCTAGCAGATACCTTCGCCAAGTTTCCTCTGCAAGCCTAGTTGTTCAGCTTATCCTTGGCGCATTCCAGGCGTGGACTCCATTTCAGAGTTCTGAAGGGGATGACTGCTTCTCGGAGAAAAAATTTACATCAAGTGGCATTGAGGAGGATCCATCACACCAGGCAGCTAGAGCAGTACTGCTTTCTGACCACATGACTGACGAGCACCTGGTACTAACACCTGATGACCGTCCTTCAACAAATGTGCTGCTAAGGGTGTCGCAGATTCTAGCAATTTGATGTATGAAGCCTGTGGAGTACTGCTTTTGGATGTGTTCCTCTGACTGTTGTGTCGTTGGTTCAATTTAGAACTGGCATGAATTCTTCAGAAGGATTGCAGATTGTATGGAGGCATATGCTGGGATAAGTTCCCCCAAAGAAAAGGACAGAACTGCCCAAATTGACAGGAGTAACCTGATCGAGGATGAAGTAAGATGTGATTCACCAAGGTTCAGAGCTTGTGGACTTACTGGATTTGGTAGAGAGGATCGAGTACCGGCAGGGCCAGCCTCTTTGTCCTGACTAAGCTCATTCCTGTGCAGCTAGAGCTTGGCGAGTTCTTGACATTCGAATATGTTGTGGATATTCTGGAGATGGACTTCAACTGCCGACTCATTCATTTTGAAGGTTTGTTCTGCATAGCGCAAGTGTTTCTGCCCTTGACTAGCCATCTTTTGGTAGATCTGAGTGGCCTTGCTGGCAAGCTCTTCAGTAAGGCCTTCGTTGGTTTTGTGCAGCTAATCATGAACTCGAAGTTCTTCAATGCTCTTATGTTAGAAAGCTGTTAAAGGTACAGCTCTAGGACTGCCATAAAATTTTGCCCTGCACGTTACTGCTGATATTTAAGCACCAAGATTTTCTTCTGGGGTCTATGTCAGGGTTCTGGCAGGAATGCTGCAAGAGAATTGGTTGGACATTTACTACGGATCATTTGTGCACGTGGAAGGCAAAGTGGCGGCAAAATTGCAAGTCTGCCTTGCGTCTCTGTGAGGCATATTTGTGAATTGGCTAGAAAGTTGATAATTATGTTTACAAAGCTTGGGGATTGCGAACAGGACGTTCAAAGGTAGCAATTGTAGCGGGGATCATTCAGATGTAATCACATCTGTTTAAGTTTCTTCCCATTCTGATGCTGATTGAGAGCTTGATTTGTACCTGCAAACAGATCCAACTTGAAGGAGATTGTAGACGATTTTCCAGATGATGCAGAGATGCTCAACAGCTTCTTGCAGGTTTCTTTGGAGTTGATGTAGTACAGAGAAGTTCACCTTCATACCGGCATGCTACTCATGCTACTCATGGTCCTGCAGTCAATTCAAGACTCCAGGCACAAGATGGACTTCATCTTAAGGCAATTAGCCAAGAAATGGCCGAAGGTCTCTGCGGGGAAACTTGCTGGATTTTGCGTTACATCTTTCCCAGTGAGGAAGAGCTCACGCAGTCAATTGTTTGTGTATGTATTCAGCAAGTTCAAGTCAACCATGGGCTGGCAGATCTCCTGGGCTCGCTGGAATGTCTAGCTAACAAGGCCCAAGCCAAACTAGTACGTAGGGCGTTCGGTGCAGAAACTTTGGAGGTTTTGTTAGGACATGCATTTCAGGTGCGTATGATCCGAGCCCTCGAAGCCGTATGAACGTGAACACTGTCATCTTTCTGTATCTAACATCAGCCCCCTGCCTTACCCATTGTGAGTGGCCACACCTCGTTCAGGCAGCGTTATGGCTTCAGGAGTCCTGGAGCGAGAAGAGCACCCATGATTTGTGCCTAGCATTTCAGGCGGCTGTAGAGATGCACCAAGTGCACCAAAAACTGAATCTGTAAGGAAAACTAGAAAATAATTCCCTGCCTTTGTTTTGGTTTTCTCCCTTACATGCCTGGCAAACTAACTGGATGACTCTTGGATGTCCAGAGACGAGTTGCATCCGACAGTCACCATTGCCC
Source organism: Anthoceros angustus (assembly GCA_010909165.1). Lineage (NCBI taxonomy): Eukaryota > Viridiplantae > Streptophyta > Anthocerotopsida > Anthocerotales > Anthocerotaceae > Anthoceros > Anthoceros angustus. The sequence goes on along the minus strand of MU008180.1, from coordinate 1,009,333 downwards.
TAGTTCTGGCGAAGAGTGTGTGCAAATAGGATTTAGCTAACGATGGCACTTGAGTGCAGGTAACCGGTGAGTGAAAACTCCCCCCGGCACCTGGCAAGGTAGAAGTAGCACCCGGCCTAGAAGGTCCTGGAATAACTGCATACTGAGTGCGATCTACAAAGATATGGGAAGTACGTGGCAGATCTCTACCTCGCGGGCTCTACGTAGGCATACGGTAGGTCCTCGACAGGTGAACACGCTTCGACCAAGATGGTACAGCCACGCAGACCGGACAGAACGACAGAACGGAGTGCCCCGCAGCCAGCAGGGTAATAGACGTCAGCGAACTGACTCCAGAGGAAGAAGAGAGAGTTAGTCCTTCCGTTATTCAATAGGAAGAAGGGATGCACATTGCACATGCCGGATTTCATTACAACTCAACACAAATGTGTTCAGCTGTTGCGCGAATCCCTTGCGAACAACAAGCTGGAAAACTGTACAAGCTACGATAAACCTGCGGAAATGGTTTGATCTCCTTGTGTGGCAACACAAGAATCCAAGCCGTAACCAGATGCCGCCGGCTACAAAACTGGTGAAAACAGTGCGAGAGAGTGATGAATTCCTGTCCTCTTGTCTAAGATGAAGAACCTGAAAGAGCACACTGGCGAAGTGACACAATGCACAGTTTCTGTTTGAAGAGCTGTTGCTGAAGAACCTCAGACAAGACGAGAGGGGAAGGTGTGGGAGATCTGGCAGTCAGTGATTTCATTCCGTAACCGGAAGCAGCAGCAGCAGCAGGATGTACAGACATGTCCTTGGGCAAATCGAAGGCGTAACCGGTGTTGGAAGAGGAGGAGACGGCTGGGGACTGAGCCTGATCAGAAATGTTGCCGAGGGACTCAAGAATATTCACCTGGAGCTGCAGAAACTTGACGTACTCGATGGCCTCGTCGAACATGGATGCTGTATCCATCTTGTGACCGCCAGGGATGAGTTGCGCAAGGACATTCACCCGTTCTGTGATTTTCTTCCTCCGCTGCCGGGCTGCCACGCTCTGAGGCTCGACCGAGGTGACTGGAAGCTTTCGGTAGCAAGTCTTGGAATCCACCACCGTGACGCAGTCTCTGTGATCCAGGAGGCTGGATTGAAGGGGCCCGGGGTGATGCCGAGTTGCTACATTGTCCTGAGACTTGTGAGCTTGCTGAGACAAAATCCTGAAATCCCTGCTGATGACGCCGGCATCCTTGTATAGAGGCTGAGCAGGCGCAGTGGCTGGCATGGACGCACGCAGGCGCGTTGTCGACTTGAGAGTTGTGGTCGGACTCCCCTTGACGAGCGCCTCCTTTTTGAGATGCAGGTTGACAGCCTTGGAGAGGCTTTCCAGCGTGTAGCACGCCACTCTCTGCCGCTTGGAGGCTGAGGCATGAGGCTCCTGGATGTCCAGCTCGTCCGGGTTGGAGATGAGTGCGTCCAAGGTGTGGAGTCCCGGGCCCCGAGAATGCGCATTCCTCCAGAGTCCAGAATCAGGATTGTTTGCAGCTTGGACTTGCTCCTGCATCGATCCACTGCTCTCCGAGTCGGATGCCTTGCATTGCACCATCCAAGAAGCGCAAGACAAGGTATCGATCGGGTCCAGATGCGGCGCCATTCTGGAGTGCACGCTGGAGTCAAGATTGTCGGCGTCGTTGGCAACCGAGGACGACTCATCCGGCAGCTCCAGGCTGTTGAAGTCGGGCGCAGCAGCAGTAGCAATTGTGTGCATGCTCTGCATGCCCGCGACCGTCACTCCATGCGTGCTCCAGGTGTTGAAGAGATTGGACGCGGATTCCGCCATGAGGTTGTCGCTGCCGGAGGAGTGCGCCTCGCGCACGCAGTCGGCGGAGGAAGCAAAAAACGCCTGCTGCTGCTGCTGCTGCTGCTGCTGTTGCTGCTCTGCGATCTCTGCAAGAAAAAGCGGAACAGCATAGCAACCTTGGTCCGGCGTGGCGTCGGGCTGAGCATGGAAAAAGTGGTTGGAGGAGGAAGCGGCGGCGGCGCGATGGAAATGGTGCGCGGCAGGCTGAGCGAGCAGCTCCACATCCCCGTCCTCCTGCTCATGCTCGTGCTCGTGCTCATGCTCGTGCTCATGCTCATGCTCATGCTGCAGCATGGTCGGCAGCACCGCCGTGGTGACGAGGTGCTGGTCCATCCCGACGTAATTCCAGTTGTCCAGCGGCAGAGCATGCGGCAGGCCGGACCTGTGCAGCGGCATGAGGCATCCGGAGGCGTCTTCTTGCAGCTGCATCATGTGGTGGGGGGGCGTCCACAATCCGCACTGCGCCAGCGCGATCTCGGACGCGATCTCGGACTGCGACTGCTCGATCCAAGACATGGCAGAGCAGGCGGGATTGGGAAGCATCTGATATGAGCAGAAGGGAGGCAGGCCGAGCGAGGATCCCAGCCCGTAGTCCCCACACAAGCCAAATCCATCCATTCCAGAGGCGGAGGCGGACCCCGACCTCTGCTGCTGGTGCTGCTGGTGCCGCTGGTGCTCCCGTTCATGGTAGTGATCCGTCAGCATCTTCGCGCACGATTCATGCACGCAATCCTCTCTACAGCATGCTTGGCGCAAGATCTCTCACAGACAAGGCGCACAAGCGCACCGGCACACACACACGAGAGACGAGGCACGCGCGCGGGCGCAAGCAGGGGAATTGGCGAGGCAAAGGCAGCGGCAGCGGCAGCGGCAGCGGTAGCGGCAAGGCGAGGGAGGCGCTGGCTGGCTGGCCTGCAGGCTGTTGCGGGCATCGTGAAAAAGGCGGGAGGTCGGCAGGGCAGCAGGGCAGGCCAGGACGGGACGGAACGGGGGGCGAGGCCCGACGGTGGCGGCCCCGTAATCCGTAACCCGTGCCCCGTGCTGGGGACATGGGGCAATGCCGATTTACCCGGTAAGACCGTATGCCGCATGATGAAGGGCCCCCGGGCCCGGGCGGCTAACGATAACGACTGTGTCCGGGGCGGACGAGGGCGTTGGGCGTTGTGTTTCAAGAACGGGGGCGGTAAATCGGCGCAGTAAAACCCGCATCATTGTAGAAATCTTGCTCGACGCTCCGCCCCCGCTGTTATACGCGTAACAGCGGAGGCGATGGCGCGGGGGGCTGTTAAACACGCCATGGGCCAGCTTGAAGGCGGTCAAAGGCAGCCATTAGGGCCACTAACTTGGCCTACCGTTGTTTTTCAAACGGGAGCCTGGGCGGCCCGGGAGAGGCGTCGCCCTGGACCTGGGCCTGGGCCTGGCCCTGCCCCCGTCCCTGCCCCATACGCGTATCTAGATACGATCCTAAGCGCGCGGGCCCCATCATTATGGCCCCACTAATTACATAATTAGGCCTCCCCCTTTCACCCACACGTTTACCAACCGTATTTCACACGCCCGCTTTTACTGCATACACGCAGCTACAGATCGGTCGAGTACGTGCCATATCGGCCCGCACCCTGGAGTTAAACTCGCTCGCCGCAGCCGCAATACCTTAACCGCGGTTGCCCCGGCCCCGTCCTGTCCCGCCTATGATGCCCTGGATGTACGAGACGTGTGTGGCGTTGGCCTCGCTCTTGTCGTTTCGCGATTCCAACAGAAGAGAGCTGCCCGCTGCTGGTTCGTTGCGGTTGCAACTCTCCGCTCGCCTCCTCCATCTCATCACTGCCGCGCGAGGGGATGGCCATGGCCGCATGCCGCTTGCCGCGTCGCCACATACGCGCTACTGGCAGGACAGGGCAGCATTGCGATGCCTCTCATTACTCCTAGCGCCTCCTACTAATTGGATGGCACTGCCAACCGCTGGCCATGGAACATTCAAGTACGCCACACACTCACAGCAGACAGCAATCAGACAAACTCCGCCGCTGCGCAACCCTGCTGTGCCTGTTGCCTGCCCTACCCCGCTACCCTGCCCGACTCTTGTTCTATCGGTTGACTACCGGCTCACGCCCACCTACTTGCCTCCATGTACATGGGCCTACGGGCTTATGTAAGTGTCACAATGTTCTGGGCTCCGTAAAGAAGTCGTGTTGTAGGGCTGCTTGGGCGTCGATCCGATTGTCTGGGTTTATCTGCAGGCACTGCTCCAGGAGGTGGAAGACGGTGGGAGGCCACACCCGCTTCACCTTGTCTGGTTTCTTCGATAACCGCATGCACAGGGATTGCAGGGATAGTCCTTTGTGTTTCACCTCGGCAATCCCCTGCGTCACAAAACGATGCGATCAGTTGCTGCGCTTGAGAGAAGCACTCATGAACGGACGGGGCCGGCGGGATATCGATACCACATGCGTTCAGTTCGCCCCCACGCTTACCTCGGAGATGGGCCTGCCGTGCTCGCGGGCCAGGGTAACAACCTCGTGCACGCCTCGGAGCTTGGCGATGTCACGCAGAGCCCTGCAAAATCCCAACCACAGATCGGGTCAGGGCGGGTCGGGTGTGGGCGTTGGGTGTCACGGGGAACCGGCGAACAGTCGGGTGAGGGATGAGGTAAAATCGACATACTGCTCGCTGTTGCTCGACGGGAAGATGTTCCGGCCCACAATCAGGTTCATCAGGGTTACGCCTGCTGACCACATGTCCACCTTGGTGGACTGATAGGTTGATCTTAACAGCACCTGCACATATCCAAACGGAGACAGCATGGATACAGGACGGAACAGGACGGAACATACACAGGACGGGACGGAAGGCTGGAACAACTGGCAAGGGTAAAAGGTAAAACGGGTAAGGGCACATACCTCCGGGGCGCGGTAACCCTTGGTGCCGGCGAACGGCCCAGCCTTGGTTGCCTGGCGAGCCTCGGTCATCCGCTTTCTGCTCTGCTTCAACGGCGGGAGTTTCACTTGCGGGTTGGGATGGCGGTTTTCAGGAGACGCGGCCTGGGAATTTGAGCACCCTGCCTGCTGCTCTGTGGCGCTGGTGCCAGCTTGCTCTTGAGCTGCATCGGGGGCAGGCCCTTCGCCCTCCAAGCCGCAGCCTCTGTTATCGAAGGCTGCGTCGCACTCCGGCGTCGGCTTCGACAGTCTCAGCACCTTGCAGGGGGGTTCCTCGAAGTTCGGCCTTGGTGCTTTGTCTTGAGAAAATGAGAATTGTAACATGCTAGGTTTCTTCTTGGCGCCGGCCTTGCTCAAGAGGCGTAGTGGTTTTCCTGCATCTCAACGTCCACACATGAGTATGCAGGACCAATTCTGACCATTTGCAGCACCCATGTACGATGCCACTACTACTTACTCGGCATACCCATCTTGCAGTGGTCCTGCACACACAACATCCCGCTTTTCAACTGTCTGCACATGCGTCTGGAATGGGATGGGCAATCACTGTTCTATGCTTGGAGGGTGAAACCACATACTAGTCGGAATACACAAAGCTGGAGGTGCAAACGTTTCTTGTACCAACGCCAGGTTGAAATCGATGAGGCAGCCCACATCAGACTCCCTTGAGAAGAGAAAATTTGCTGGTTTTATATCCCGATGCATCACATTCTGCCAAATCACGAGATTAATAGACCCCCTTAATGCACCCCACTATGAAGATAGAGGCAAGTGCCCATGGACATGTCGTTACCTTGTCATGTAAACACTTGATGGCATTGAAAAGGCAGAACGCGTAAGACCTTAACTGTGACACCGTTATCTCCTTCTTCAGGACCTGGTGACCACAAAGCACGACGATCAGGTGGTCTCATTGTAGCACAAACGGAAGCCCAGAATCCCAAGTCCTTGCGTCTGGAACTACCTCAGGCTTGTCGTGAGGAAAGTATTCCATCACGATGTTGGCTTTTCTTCGTTCATCATCAAGGACAACACTCTCACATTGCACTATGTACTTCTGGCCTCTACATCGCAAGCCAGGATAGATGGAGGCAAATAAGATAACCTGAATTAAAAGTGGACACACAAAAATCTCACACCATGATACAACGGTTGAAGGAGTAGCCATACTTGAACTTTTGAAGCATGTCGATTTCATTCTTCACATAGCAGTCCACAGTTTTCTCCAGGGGACCTACAGCAACAAAGGGGATGACGTTAAATGACCAGCACACACCAGTGCCTTCAGCCGTGCTTGCGGAAAGACACAGAGCATCATTGTGTGGCGCATATAGAATGATCAACTACTTACTACTCATAGGCATGCCTGCAATTCTGAGCACGCCAGTTCAATGACTAGGACACAGGCACCTGCAGAAGCAGTTTTACATCAACTAACCTAACTCATGAAGGCACAGAGGTTCTTGCATGCAGCAGCCCTATTGATGCAAACTGTTCCCAACTCTCCAGGCACACATCCAAAGGACGAAGAGGGATGGAACGGGATTTCAATTTTTTTTTCACAAGGGTACCTACATTTGATAGCAAAAATCTTTCCATCAGTCTTGCGCGTAGCTTTGTAAACTGTTCCATAGCCACCTTCAAGTACAACAAGAGCCAAATCAGAATGTTAACAATGTGTGAAAACTTGACTACATATATTCGATGGGAAAAGACTTAACATGCTGATTTGTTCTACATATGAAACAAGTCAGTGTGCGTTAGGTGCGAGGGAAACGAGTGCATTCAGAATACAAACCCTAATCAAGGGAGCAAGCTAGTACCAGTGCTTCCTTCGCTCTCCACGACGTATTTGGCAAAAATGGGAAATGGAGCGACGGCAGATATATGGCTCTCGTCGGTTGCGGCTTTGATCTGCATATTTTGGATTTGCAGCACTTTAGCCAACAGAATCCACATATCATTTGGAGACAAGCAAATTCTGAATTTGGAAAACGATTAGTTGCGCATTACCTCACTTGGAGTAGACACCGCACAGACTGTTGCAGGAATGGAAGGTTGGAGAGGCTCGGTAGTTCCTGGTAGACACGTTTCCACGCTCAGAATCAGAGACCCTAAAATAAACTGTCCCAACTTACATCCACAACTGGAAGGTAACGCACTAGGGGATTCTGTCGTCTTTCTCCGGTTGGCCACATTTTCCTTGTTGGCAACCAGCAAACCTCTCTTTGAGAGGAGCGAGGGCAGCATTGGTTTGGAGGATGGACAGCATGAATCGCATCTGGATTTCACCTGTTCCTTCACCAGTTCCACCTTTCCCTCTGCAGTAATCCGAATGGGTGCGCCCGGCGAGGCGCAAAGTTTTGAGATGTCATCCGCTGTGGCATCCCCATTGCACAGCTTCGCCAGCTCCCAAGGCGAAGCAGGATGGCCAAGGAACAGAATCAGTCCCACCACATTCCAAGTTTGCCTCATGTCCGCTCTGTCCGCTCCTGCCCGTGCTTGTTCAGACCCTATACTTCCCATGACGACTCCTTTCCCAACCTCAACGGGAATTTCACCTGTTTCCGTTACTTGACACATCCAAACCGTCCAATATTTGCCGCAGTTCCACCATGAACACCAAGCGAAATTGCGCCTTCTTCGCCGTCAGAAGCTCTTGGCACTGGCAAGCACCGTCACCCGAAATGCTCCGACTGTGTTCCTGAGATTGTACGCCGCAATATCGGTGGCATTGGATTGCCAGCTTCCAGAAACAAGCGATGAACATGCCGCAGAAAATGTGTGCGAAGTGTCGGGACAAGCGAAGACGCGCAACTTGTGGCAGTCGGGAAGCAGGCCGGGCGGGAAAATGCACCATCAACCTGAGTGGAGCGATGGCGCGTTTGAATTCAAATGTGCGAAGGCAAGGCTTTAGGGCAACAGAAATTCATGGGAGAAAGGCGGGTTTTAGCGACAAACAAAAAGGAAGATGGACTGGGTGGATACCCAGGTAGTCATTATCCCATTCGCAGTCTGAAATCCGTCAGACCCACGTCCTCAGGCAATAACAGGCCTCTGTGGACACGAAGAACGTCGATTAAATTAGGTGCCTACTGCTTTGCTGCATAGCGTGTGACAATGGAGGCCGAGATCAGCCTCTCTAGTCTTATGGGAACAATAATCAAAGGAGGAACTCTTCTGACCTCATCAGGACTGCTCATTCCTGCAGTTCTCCGAGGATACAAGGCTACAAGGGTAGAGAGCAGAGCAGGGAAAGGTTATGGGGCCAAATACTTTGGAGGAGCTGCTACGTGATTCGAAAGGGTGGTAGGCTTGGTTGTCCTTTCAGCCCGACGCACTACTGTACAGGGCTACAAGAATGTCCGCCCCTCAGCTTCAATAAATTGGACCCCTCTCCCTCTCTCCGATGCAAAGAGGGACATTTCAAACAGACTTTGATATCAAGTAAGAAGAAAGAGAGAGCCCTTGATTTCTTATCTTCCGGTTGTAGATCCATGGGTTAGGTGTGGCGGCTTCTGCTTGGCCAATGTTCCCCATGACTACATACATCCTGCAATCCTCTGCTCCAAAGTTGAGCAATGTAGAGGAGCAAAACCAGGACGTGATCGTGGAAAGGAAGGGGCTCCAGAGCACCTGGCTCCTTCGTCAAGAATAGGTTTGGTCAGTCAGCTCATGTTACAACAAACAGTGTCTCATCCCTCCAAACCATCTTCGCCGTCGCTCTCCAAGGACACCAACTTCCTTGCATCGGTGGCGATATTTGAAGGCACAGACTCTATCCTCAAACCCTGAATAAGCCGAGGAGGAGGCACAGGCAAGGGAATCCTTGCCCCGCCTTCCAGCATGAGCACCACCACCGGCATGGACGGCCTCATCTCCGCTTCATCCTGAAGACACCAGAAGGCAGTTCGAACAACTCTAACCAACTGATCCTGGTCAAAAAGCACACCCAAGTTTTCATCCGCCAAAGACCCGAAGTTGGATGCCTCCAACTGCTGGTATGCCCATGCCGGAAAGTTCCACTGCTCCCCTTCCACAGACGGATCAAAGCTCCTCCGCCCACTCACAATCTCCAGCAAAACAAGCCCGAAGCTGTACACATCCACCTTTAAAGTAATGGGCAAGCCGGCAGCCCACTCCGGCGCCAAGTAAGGATGCCTGCCCTGCATGTACGAGATGATCCGTTCCCTGTCGTTCCCCAGAATGAGCTGAATGAGCCCGAAATCAGTGACCCGAGCCTTAAACTGCCCATCCAAAACGATACTCTCAGGCCGAATGTCACCATGAATGATGCCGGGCCGACACTGCTCGTGCAGGTGAGCAATCCCATTCGCAGCCCCCAGAGCGATATCAAACCGAGTGGACCAATCCATGAGGTTGTACGACGACTTCCTCTGAAACAGAAACTTGGCAATAGACCCATTCTCCACGAAATTGTACACCACCAACCTCCTCCTCCCCTCGATACAGAAGCCCACCAGCCTCACCAGATTCACGTGATTCACATGCCCCAGCTCCTCCACCCTCCCCCGAAACTGCTGCTCCTCATCCCCATGAAACACAGTACTCTCGAACAAGACAGTATCCGGAGGCAGATTCACAGACGCATTCCTGGACAAAACCCCGCTCAACCCCAACTCCTGGCTAGTCCGCAGCTCCCCGGAATAGGGCACTCTCCTGCTGGACGGCTTCTGGCTCGGAACCGAATACCTGATCTCCTCAGGAGCCAAACCAGTAAAGAAGGAGCCGAAAGCCCCGCTCCTGGCAGCGGAGTTGTTCCCCAACGTACTCGGAAACTCCTTGGAGTCGTCGGAATCCACATCCATCCTGGGATTACCCCCCACATACCTCGCCGTGGTGGTCGACTCGAACCCGGGAGTCGCGAACCCGAACCCGGCACTGATCTGCCTGGCCACCCCCAGCCCCAGCCCCAGCGACCTCGACTTGAACCTCCTGGCCTTGCCGCTGGAAGCCCTGGACCCCAGGGCTGCCAGATACGCCGCGTCCTGGCTGGAGCTCCGCACAATCTCCCGGGGCAGCAGCACCTTCTCGTCCTCCGACCGCTTCAAAGCCAGAATGGCCGACGCATCCGAGGCCTGCGCCCTGAGCACCGGCCCGCTCCCCGTCTCCACGGAATTCCTGGGCGCCCTCATCCCGGACGCCAGAGTCTCGCTCTCGGAGGCTGCCGCCGCAGCCGACGCCGCCGCATTCAGCCTCCTCTCCGAGAGGTGCGCCTCCCCGACTGGATCCACAGGCACCGGCTTCCTCAGAATCCGCACCGCCACCACCGTCCCGTCGGGCAGCACTCCCTTGAAGAGCGGCCTGAACCTGCCGTCCCCGAGCGGCTGGTCGAAGCTCTTGGTCGCCCGCCGCAGCTCCTTGTACGTCCAGGGCCTTGCGCTCACGTGCTCCCCGCCCCCCTGCCTGGCCGCCGGCCTGAGCGGGGTCCCGGACTTGGACTCGGAGCTCACCACCTTCACCTTCCTCTTCTTCAGGCAGCAGCAGTAGCACGTGAGCACCAGGATGAGCAGCGCCAGCACCGCCGCGCTGGACCCGATCGCGATCGCTGCCACCTTCCACTTCTTCCCGTGGTGCTTCCCCCCTGCTCCCTCCACCGGAGGCGGGACCGGGGAAGGCACTGGGAGCGGGACCGGGCCATCCAGCTGCCCTACCTTGAAGAAGATGGTGGACGCGGAGCTCGCCACAGTCCCGAGCAGGGCGGAGGAGTAGAGCTCGCATTTCGAAACCAGCGAGGCATTGGAGAACATGACAGCCGCGCAGGAGCAGTTCCGGATGCACACATCCTTGCACGCATCGGCGGAGGAGGCGTTGAAGGCGGAAAAGCTGCTACCACCCAGGAACTCTGCCCCCACTCCCTCGCTGAAGCTGCTGTCGTTGCTGCCACTCCCACTCCCACTCCCGCAAGATGAAGCCGGCACCGGGGCCCTGCAGGGCGCGTCCGTGGAGAAGGCCTCCGCCTGCAGGCCTGGTGGGCAGGAGCAGACGGGTTCCCCGGCCTTCCCCGCGCTGCACAGCCCGTTCGTCCCGCACACTCCGTACACCCGGCAAGGCTCCTCCACCGCCTCCCACACCACCCTCCAAGCTCTACTCTGCAAGGACCAGCTCCACATTTTGAAGTTCCCGTCCACGTCCAGCGTCATCCTGCGCAAAACCGAGCCCCCGCTCCCGGCATCGCTGCCCTGCCAGGAGAAGACGTCCCTCGAGTTCTTGTCCACCAGCGCGAACCTCCCCCCCGCGTCCAGGACGGCGTAGAGCGGCGTGAGCTTGGAGCCGCGGGAGGCGTTCCGGAACACGCTCACATTGGCCTGGTCCGCGCCGGGGGAGAGGAAGAAGGGGGCGGAGTAGTTCCAGGAGATGGCGAACCCGCCGTCGGATCGCAGCACGGCGGAGTAGAGCCCCGGGGCGGGGCTCCCGTACCCGGCCGAGGCGTTGGATGCCGCGAAGGGGACGTCGGGGAGGGAGAAGGAGGAATTGGGGAGGAGGAGGATGTCCTGCGCGGCCAGCCACGCCCGCAGCGTGTTCCGCCTGGGCAGCGCCTGGCCCGGCAGCAGAGTGTCCGTGGGAAAATCGAAGCTCTCCCACACCACCCCCGAGCTCGCGTTCAGCAGCTGCAGGTTCCCGGACTGCAGAAACCTGGCCTCCACCACGCCGTCCCCGGTCGTGTTGCTCTCCCACACCACGCTCCCTGCCTCTTGGCTACTAAACAGCCTCAGATTCCCCTGCTGGAAGCGCAGGAGCGCGCCCTCCCCGACCGAGCTGTTCCGATTGGCCGCCCACACCACCGTGAGCGGCACGGCCCCCCGCCCGGCGCCGCCCAAGCCCGCGTACCACATCCCCAGCACATACGACGACGGGGACACCGGGAAGAAGCCCAGCTCGAAGGTCCCGTTCCCGGACAGCCATCCCGGCTGCCCCGGCGATAGGGTTGCGTTGAGCGAGATGCGGAACCTCTGCTGCGGCTGCGGCTGCGGCTGCGGCTGCGGCTGCTGCTGCGCGCTGCACAGCGCCAGCCACAAGAGGACGATCCCCAGCGCCGCGGCCCTCATCTCATACTCAGCAGCAGAGGAAAGGAAAGGGATGGGGGGAAAGGAATGGAACGGATGCAATGCGCCGCGCCCAAGTGGAGTCCAAGGAAAGCGCAGAAGTTGAGCGGAATCGAAGATGCCTGCCTCCTCTCCAACGATGAATCAATCCGCCATAATTCCCGCCCGCTTCACCACAACCATTTCCTCCTCCACCTCCAGCTCCGTGCGAAAGAAGGCGTGGAAGAAGAAGGGAGCAAGGGCCTGCATTAATTGCACCTCCTGAGGCGTGCGGAATTGCGCATCCCCGTCATGCTGTCGGCGCGTAGAGCACCGCAGTCTGGTCGGTCGAGAGAGAGTCTGGACGGGTCCAGGTCAAGAAGATCTCGGGAAGCACGTCAGGGGAAGAGCAGGCGGGATGGGAACGGGGGCGGGGATGGGATGGGGTGGGATGGGATGGGATGGCAGTGGGAAAGGAAATGGGAGGGAGGAAGGAATGAAACGGCAGGTAGCGGGCGGGAGGCCATGGATCTATCCGTCCTCCTGCCCAGGCCCAGCAGTCCAGCAGTCCAGCAGTCCCGGCGCCCGCCGCGCAAGGGAATTTCGTCAACCTTGGAGGCGGGGAAGAGACGCGGAAGGCGCCCGCCCTGGGCGAGCTGGCTGCAGCCGGGAAGGAAGAACGAGAGCCGACCTGACCCGACCCGACAGGACCCGGCCCGACCCGCTCTAGAGATGTGGCTTGTCAACTCAACCCTAGCGGAAGACGCGAGACGCGGTTCGTGCTGTTTGCAACGCGGTGGGCTGGCTGGGCTGGCTGCCCGCTGCCCGCTGCCCGCTTGCCGCTTCCCGCTTTTAACACCAAAGCTACCGCGCACCCTGAGGTTAGGTAGGTGCGTAAAGGCGACAGCCTGGTGCCGTCCTTGGAAACGTTCCCCCCTCTTTCCCCCCTTTCTTTTCCCTGCTTCGAGTTCGAAGTCCGTGAATAGGTTTTGGATGTCCTTGACTCACCCAAGTGCCCATGTGGCTACTACTATGACCGGGAAAAAGCCGTCCAAGTGGACTGCAATCCACTCCTCCTTCTAGTGTACATATGTGGAATGTGGACACACATCACAAACCCTAGGCCGGCCCAAACACCTAATACAGGCCCGAGCGTGGGGCCACGCACGAATCCAGCTCACTTACCTTCCCCAGCTGCCATCACCAGAAACTGTGCCGAATTTGTCCTCTCTCGGAGGACCCGATGCTCTCGGCGCATCGTGCAGCCATGGGCTCCGCCGTAGATAGCATCCCACAGCATAAGCTCACCCGTAACCCTGTTTCCCAAACACCAAAGCTGTGGACCGGCTTGACTGCTGGTTCAACTGGGTCTTTGTGGGTCTCACCGGGCTGCAGCTTCAGCTTGAGGGCATCCTTGCAAGGCAGACCAAGCTCCTGCGATGGGATCAGGGTGATGACGCCGGGCTGATTCCTGGGGTCAACTCATCCATGCCGGATTCACACAGGCACGCAAGTGGACATTCCACACTGGACACCCAAGCCGTCGGCTACAGGCGCCAGCCGAGCAGAGCCGGCCCCGGACCCCGGGCTCCAGACTCCGCAGCGGCCCTTTCAGCAGGAGGCGATAGACTGGATATGGCAGGAGGTGGGGACCTGGAAAGAGCAGCGTCGCCCGACTCGCAGGGTCGGTCGAAGCAGGCAGGGCGCTGCAGATTCCCGGCTCCCGGTCCTTGACTTGGTCTCCTCGGGCGTCATCGCATGTGCGCAGTATATCTGGAGCGCGCTAGCACCGCCACATGGTGCCGCAGGGCCGCAGACTGTTGCGCCTCTTCTGGGACTCCATCTGGGCCATACGCCATGGCCTGCCCTGGGCGATGGCTCATGGGGATCCGCCCACGCCCTTAACTAGGGTGGGCCGTACACTGCCATTGCAGATGTCCGTGTGCCGTGAGAGACATCCACCCAAATCTCTTCCCGTGTTTTCATGCGCACTCCACTCCCTGTTCCTTGTTCCTTGCTCTTTGTGCCGCTGCCCTGTACGGCCCAGCCTCCCTTCCCCGCTGGGCGTAAAGAGGGCTCCCATCCTTTCGCTCTCTCGACATGGTGGCATGTATGCATGCAGATTACCTTCTGCTGGCTGCATATATGTACATATGTATGAAACATGTCAGATGAACTGCTCGGTACACATACTGGGTGCCATCCCTGCTCGCATCACCTCACGCCTGTGACATGTCAGGAGTTGAACGCTACGCTCCAAGCGAAACGCACCCAACACTGCCGTCCTCACCGCACCAGTCACCACCTCTCGCAGCGGAGCTACCAGGAGAAAAAAACAGCAGCTGCAGGCCGGAGATAGCGTCATCCCGTGCCAGCGAGACCGTAACCGGTTAACTGCGGCAACGACAGCCTCTACCCCAGCGGCAGAGCAGCAGGGGACACGGGCTCGTCACACTTCTTCAACCACCACCAACAAACTTGCCTCACAGCCTACGCTACTACTACATACGTATGTATGTTACCCGTCTGCCATCTATGTACATAGGTTGTACCTGGCAACACAGTGAATCAGATTACTTCCATAAATACAACACTAGTCTGTCAAGAGCTTATGTGAGTTCAGCGTCCAGCTTCGTACCACATAAGCTCTTGACAGCTGGCCTCCAGCAAAACCACTTTCTTCAACATGCGTCCAGGCATTTGAAACCTGCGCCTCACTCTCAACAGCTTGCAAGCTGCAACAGCCTAGATAGGTACACAGTTCGCACCATACTGGAGGGAAGGAGGAGAAAAGAAAGAAAGAAAAAGAATAAATCAAAAAGCTACACCAGACTTCTTAACTCTTTGCTGGTGGAAATCAGTGGCATGATTTCCCTGAGGGGAGTGGGTTGATTTGATGCGGTCAGTTCAGGATCATACTCCTTCACTGTTTTGGGAATGGGAGGTGCTAACACTTCAACCACTCCCTCTAGCATCCTAACAACCTTCCCCATGGCAGGACGCAGATCAGGGTCGTCCTGGATGCACCAGAATCCAACGCGAGTTGCTCTCTCCGCCTGCTCTACGTCAAAATCACCCTGGAGCCGGTCATCCATCACATTCACATACCAACTTCCAGCAATTTGAAGCCATACCAGGCCAGAGCAATTCTGCTTGTCCGTCGTTACATATATTTCACAATTCCTGCGTCCAGCTATAATTTCTAGCAGCACCTGTGTACCAACGAAACGAAACAAAAACAAAGAAAGACCCCGTATCAAAAATAATGCCATAAGTTTAAAAAAAAAAAAAAACACATACACTTCTCATCTCATAGAACAGTGGCTTATCTACCTCTCATCATTGGTATGCCACAAATGCAGAAGGGCAATTAATACAAACCTTCCCAAAACTGAAGACATCAGCTTTAACAGTGAGAGGTGAGTCGGCAAGCCATTCAGGGGCCAAGTAACCCCACGTTCCCCTTACAGCTGTGATGGCTCGCGTCTCATCTTGTGTCAGCAGCTTGGCAAGACCAAAGTCGGAAACTTTAGCACAATACCGGTCGTCAAGCAGAATGTTTTCCGGTTTGATATCACAGTGAATGATGCATTCCCGGCACTCCTCGTGCAGGTATGCCAGACCTTGAGCTATCCCCAACGCCACATTAAATCGGGTCCCCCAATTCAGAAGTGGACGATTGAACTCGATCTCTTCCTCATCACTCCATCTTAGCAGATATCTGTCCAGGGAGCCCTTTGAGAGGTACTCATACACCAAAAGCCTATGGGCTCCCTCCGAGCAGAAGCCATAAAGACGTGCCAGATTCTTGTGATGAGTGTTCCCTATAGTGGCAACTTCTGCCCGGAACTCCTTCTCGCCTTGACCTTTCCTCTCAAGTTGCTTCACTGCAACAACTGTCTGATCCTGCAGCACTCCCTTGTACACTGCTCCAAATCCCCCAGCACCCAGCTTCTCCCGAAAGTGGTTGGTAGCAGTTTGGAGCTCCACAAAGGAAAACCTTGTTGTAGATCCTAAAACTGAAGTTTCAGGGTCGAACGAGGCAATGTAGTCAGATCCCTTCCCTCTTAACCAAAACTTCCACAGAAGATGAAGGCCCCAGCAGCCTAATACAGCAACTACAAAGCCCACACTGATTCCCACTCCAAAATAAAATTCTTTGGATGATCGGCTTTTTACCTGCCACCAAACACCCAATGACAAGAGCGTCACCAAAACATCCCACAGCCTCGTCGCTATCACAGTCACACTGCTTCTCAACTGCCCTGAAGTGCAAAGCCAATGTCCTTCAGCTCAAACCACAGCTCTCAGCACACGGAACGAATACATACATACACTCGCACACTCATATACACATACGCAGAGGCACAGAAACGCACCTGACACATTTTCAATGACAAATGTTATGGCATTTCTGACTAGCTTCCGAGCAGTGAAAAGAGGGCAATATATCCTGCACACTGGCGTGCCCCCAGGCACAGCACCGGAAACCCCTACCGGGATCCAATTGCGCGAGACCTGAAACCTGTGCCCCTGATCCGCCTCAGCAGGCCCCTGCACCCAACCCCGTAGCAGCTCCCGCGACTAGGGTTCCCATCCATGGCATCTGCTGCCGCTGCATCGCTGCCTGCTGCTGCCCTCAGCCTCGCCCAGCCCATGCCCGTGATATAATTTGAAGCTGCTGATGATGCACGGGCGCGCAGTCCCTCCCTTTTCCCCTGATCTGGTCCACCGTCAAAGGCTGTCGATCCTGGCTGGCCTGGCTCTGCTTTCGTGCATTTCACTGGGCACGGATGCCACAGGGAGGGACGGAGATCCGAGGGACTCGAATCAGGCGGCGTTCGCTCGCTCAGCCTGCCCTTCCTTACGTTTTCTCCATTACTTTAAGTTTGAAAATATTCCCAAACTCCCAAAAGTCGACTTTCCCTGCTGGAAAAAGAGCCGCTTGAGCATAGAAAGAGGCCTGGCCAGCCCCGAGCCGGCCAGCCTCGGCCCGGCCCTCCCTACCCTCCCGCCCTGCTCTTGTTCTATGCTCGCCAGGCTCCTTCGAGGGATACCACCCAAACAAATCGAAATCGCAGAATCGGCGTCCATGCGCGTCCATGGCGGCTGCTGCAGCTTGCCGGCCTTCTCTGCTCCTGCGATGCTCCCTCAGCCGGGACTCCGATCTCTCTGTAATTCTCCTCTTCCGCGCCTCGCCTCGCCTTTACACAATCGTTGTTGTTTTCGCCACACAATTTTATTTTGTGTGTTTCAGGTAGAGCGCACAGCTCGTCCGGCACGGATGAAGACGCCGGATCTGCATCTGCAGGTGCAGCGCAGGTTTGTTGCGGCAGCTGCTTGTTTGTTATGGCGGGGATGAGGCCGTGCTTACAGGCGGGAGTTCTGTGATGCCGTCAGGTGCCAGTGCTACGACATGTTCGATCAGCTGGTGCCGTATGTTGAGGCCTGGAGATGGCAGAAGTCACTGGTTGATGCCCGCTGTGCCGCGCTGAGCCAAGGGGAACAACAGTGCGAGGACACGCTGGTTATGTTGCAACATCCGCCGGTGTATACCATGGGGACAATGAGCTCGGATGAGTATTTACGGTTCGACAGGGATGATCCTCCCTTCGAGCTGCACCGCACAGAGCGGGGCGGGGAGGTCACCTATCATGGTCCTGGCCAGGTAATTTCCTCCTGCTCGTCATGTTGACGACTGTAGGATAGGGCGTTGTCGTGATTAGACTGCTGAGCGACCAGGCTGGCGTGGAGGTGACCATGGAAGTTGGTGGAGACTGCAGCTGGTGATGTATCCCATCCTCGACCTACGTCGCCATCGCCAGGACCTACATTGGTATCTCCGAGCTCTGGAAGAGGTGGTGATTCGCGCGCTATGGACAGCCTGCGGCTTAGTAGGATCCCGGGTGGAGGGGCTCACTGGGGTTTGGGTTGGTAGGTTCCTTTCTCCCTCTCCTTTTGTTGGACTGTTAGGTCGCGGTCATTTGCAGCTGACTCATCTGCCTTGCCAATCGTGTGGCAGGCAACGCCAAGGTGGCCGCCGTGGGTGTGCGTGTCTCTAGGTGGTTCACATACCATGGCCTCGCACTCAACGTGAACACCGATCTCACTCCATTCCAACGCATAGTTCCATGCGGCATAGCTGATCGACCAGTGGGAAGCATTGCACGAATACTGTCGCCCCTGCAACTGAATGAAGAACAATCTGGCGCCCTACTGGGCAAGGTACATGAGCGCTTGCTGGAAGCTTTCTCAGATGTCTTCGACCTAGACCTGGTACCCGTAAGTCGGCCTTCTCTGGGAGAGCCAAGAACGGTGACGTCCGGGCTGTGCGACCGGACGTCGACAACAATGTGACATGCATACATGTCTGTTCTGCTGCACGTCCAACACATTTCCAACACGGGGTTGCGTTTAACTTACAGGCTGGTGAGACAACTATGCAGCGTGATTTCCTAGATCATTCACAAGTCCAGTAACGAAGACACATAGTCCACAATCTTGGACCACCAGCTTTCGTCTTCGTGAAGCCGTCTCCTGCTCAAGATTCGCAGCGGATTAGGAGATAAAGCCAGAACGAACCTTCAAAGTCGATTTGATGAGACAGGAATGCATACCCAAAGTCCAGTATGACAATGGTCACGTTGTCTTGGCCATTTCGATCCTGAGCAGAGCAGAAATCAATCGTGTGAGCAAACATGCTCATGTACTTTCAACATCTGATAAGAAAAGTTCTGAAGAGAAGAAAAAATCTCAAGAGAAAACCTCACCAGAGCACGTTGGACCAGAGCTTCGCAGGTGAGCTGCCATGGACAACAGAAGAGTAAGATAGCTTGAGAACGCAGAGCAGTAATTAATTATGAGACAAGTCAGTTACCTGCACGTCTCCATGCTTCTTCAACAGCCGTCTCGCCAATCGCACAGCTTCGTCACTGCAGACAACGCAGGTTTAGTGAGTCCTTCAGTGACGCCACGCTGAAACGTGGAGCAGGAGATGAGAGGCAGCTACCTGTTCAACGAGTCCCATAATCCATCTGTGGCCACGATGAGAAACTCCACATCTGGAGTTACTTCCATACAGGAAATATCCGGCAATGCTGTGATCCAATCCCCTTTGACATCAACACTGTGCATACATCCATGCCATAACATGCCAACAGTTTGCACCAGGCCGTGTCAGGTGGCATCCCTGGAACAACATTCCCATTGAGAGGCATCAATGGCAAAGATATCTGCATCCGAAATTTGCAAAACCTCACCTAGATGCAAATGCCCTTGTCCATAATCTCGTCTTAACCCCTTCCTCGATAAACCTGCAGGCATGACAGTTAGGAGGTGACGCTTGTACATCACCACGGGACATTAACCAAGTGTATCTCAGTGAAGTAAACACACTGTTTTCTCTCCGTCTTGAATGATATGTCTCCAAATGCTCTCGACACAGACAAGTTTCCGCAGACGCGCCCATGTGTCACCTGGGGAAAACATGACGGTGGACTGTCAGGTCCAGCAAGCTCGTTGCGCTTCTCAAAATCCCTGAGCTTCCTCAAAGGCTATCGAGCTATTCCCTACCCAGCCGCCGGCATCTTTAATTCGTTGGACTTCGGCAAGCGATTTCTTCTTGTTACTATAAGGACGATGATCCTCAGACAGTTGTTCAGCTTTCCCAGCACGGCACAGCACCTGAACATCTCCCACATGCCCCAAAAGCAGGAATGAGCTCCAAGCAAGGAAAAAACCATGCGATGCGGACGACAGTTGCACAGCCTGGTGGGGAGAGAAGAGGAGGGAAGCTTCAAAAATATGGCCATTACCACACGGGAGTCCCCAACATGCGCAACCAGCAATCGGTCCTCGCGTGCGAACAAGACCGTTGCAGTTGCCCCAGATTCCTTTTGCGCTCCAGGTTCTTGCAACCTGTTTCCGGACACAGCAAACGAGGGGCGCCAACACAGCTCTCAATATCCAGAGTTGTCACCATAGCACATGATTTCTGTTAACCATGCCTGCATCAGGGACAATCCAAGGAAAGAAGAGACCTTGCCAGTAGCCTCTCGTCAGTCTGAAGAAAGGCACTTGCAACTGCAGCTTCTGCACCTGAAGAGTCGTCGATTTCCAACAAACTTCCACCGTCTAATGCAGAAATGCATTCCTTGTAGAGTTCCTCCCTGTACAAGTATGGTGACAAGGTATCATGCTCGCAATCAGCATACACCTGCCAGGCTTATCCAAGATTAGTGGCCCAAGACCCTTCCACTAAAGCTCCACAGCCCAGGCAGCGCGCGCAATAACCCGGCAGTACCTTAGAAACTGGACCGACGAGAAGCCGGCGTGCCCATCGAACACTCCTACGTAAGTGAACCCTTTGGGCGCATTGGGCTCCACCACGAAGTCATCCTCCATCTCCTCCCGCGGGCCCTGTACCGCCAGTTTGCCCACGCTGATCCCTGTGGATAGGGGCACCTCAGCCTGTAGCTGGGTCTGCGAGGGGATGGAGGTGGCGCTGGCCACCTGCCCCCAACTCCTCTCCGAGAGCTGCAGGGGTGACAGGTTCTGCACAATTCCGAAGAATCCTGCTTGCGATTCCTTGCCTCTGTGCAAGGAATTCCTGAAACCTGGGAATCTGGAGTAGGATAACGCGCATTTCCCACATGCCTCCTGTGGGTCCAACAACCTGGACGGATTTTCCAGGACTGCGTTGGACAGCAAGGGAGGTCTCCTCAGCGCAAATGTGCTAGCCATGCCCGCAATCTGGCCCCCTCCAGTCCAGTCCTGTGCACCTGCTGGGGATCCTACCAAAGATTAATCGCTATGCTCCGCTCTGACCTGAGAACTTCCTAAGCTCCTGGCCTGCGCATTCGCTGCCCGCCAACTCCACATCCATACACCACAACATCCAATGCGCTCCATGCTTCCGAGAGCGACGGGGTGGAATAGCGGACTGGATATGGGAACCCAGTTGATGGCTCCTTCTTCCGACACGTGTCCCCACCTTTTAGGAGCTTGCTTAGTGAATTATAAAAGTCCTGTCCTACATAAAATAGATACCTCCACAAACTGGACGGGGTATCCCAGAGTACGAAGTACAGTCACAACAGTCCTGGTACAGCCTCTAGCTCCTTGCTCAAGCCACAAGGAGGGGTTAGAGTAGGAAGGATTCAAGAGACATCTATCGTTTCGACTCAATTATCAAATAGTGGTTTCATGGTTTGCAAATACTGCTCCTGCCTGCATACTAGAAGCCATGGCTGAAACTAATAATGTACAACAAGGCTTCTGAATATGCAGCTTTCTAGGAAATGGTGCTTTCAAAAGAAGCAGTGAATCATGATAATCGATATATGTCTGTGGGCCGGACTAGAGACCGAGTTTCGGGATGCATCGGTATTGTTGATGTCCCCAGCCAGGCAAACAAAGCTTTGCCCCTGTACAGAAACTGCCCACACAAAAACGGCCTGTTACAAGTCAGTCCAGATCCAAACCGACTGTTCAAGAAGGGCACGAGTTTTTGCAGAGGACAGGAAGGTGGTTCTACACAAACCCCAGGTGCGACAGGAAGGACCAAAGGACTTACAGCATGTTCCTTGCGGATTTTCTGACTTCTTTGAATAACAGCAACCACATCACAGGTAACAGCTCCGTTCTGGATACAGCAAAAACAGGGGCTCAGCGTTTTCAGCGAAGACCTCAAGAAGTGTCAAAAGGGAACTAGCTGAATATCTACCCACCGGGCACAGCAAAGGTTCCAGCGTTATGCAGCAGATGGGTGTGCAATATGAAGAAGAACTCTTTTCCAGATCCCCACAACCCAGGTCACTCAGATCTTCACCACCTGCTAGGGCTCCAAGGACTGCTCTCCTCACCTGAATTCATCAGGAAAAGAAATATCATCGACTAGAAGCATGCATATATCCGGGCACATGAAGGAGGGAAAAGCAACTGAAACAAGCTGATTCTGGTGGAACGGCATCACCAACCTGAAAAGGCATGGCTGCAACATAGACCTCTTCTATACAGAAGTTTTGGCACAACGTGTGTGTAACTTTGACCTCCTCTGCCATCTGCGATAGTTCCCATATAGGACATAATGACTACAGAAACGATTCAAAAAGCAGGGGCTACTGCCACTACTAGCGCAGCAAATGGAGCCAGGAAGGTGACAGCAGAACCTGAGTAGAGCAAGAAACAGCCACAATTGAATCACCACTGGCACACTCCACGTCAGAAGGATCCTGAAGGTGGCTGTTGGAAACCAAGCCAGCAAACACTTCCATCTGCACATCACAGTCACACGTACATATGAGGCCAGCAAGCTCGGAGATGCTGATAGCTGCCACAAGGTAGGTGCTTGTCGAGTTAGCATGTACTTGCCGCTCAAAGCCGATCACACATTTGCAATGTCAGACTTCCAACAGACTTACCAGATATCCAAACAGCAAGCCTGTGTCTTGATTCGGGCAAGCAAGGGCCACAATCCCTCTACATCACCGATACAGTTCTAAAATTAGACACACTTTGAGCCTGTACACAATGTCCAGCACCAAGAAGCTACAGCCATGCAGAAAAAAACACACCTCAAGACTCTTGGATCCAAAGAACGCTGCCATAGTAATTGGTCTAGGGCTCTAGATGTTATGGACTGCGATTTCGCTCCAAAGGTGTCATACACATTAGCTAGGAAAATATACAGGAAACAGAACCAGCCAACCATTTATACAATCTTGGAAGGAACTAGTACCATCAGAAAGAGTCTTTGCTCGCAGCTGAGCCGCGGGTTAATAAACACCTAGGAGGACCAAAAAAGGCATGAAAAACGTCAGCTTAAATGAGCACCATCCGGTAACACTAAGGGCCTTCCAAAACTTAATCGAACTTACGTCTGTCAACAAGACACAACTGTCACACTGAGTGCAAATCTATCATTGAGATGTCCCTCACCATGAAACTGAGAAGCCTGAACAGAAAATGTCCACAGGCCCGCAAGTTGTAACGTACAAACAATCAGCTCATATGTTAGCTAATGATGGAGCGAACTGAAACACATGCCTCTTCCACTGGACCCCCGTCTAGGACTCAACCCTAAATGCAGACCGTCAGGCCCGCCCCCACCAAATTCTCCACAAAAGCCAACACAAACCAACCTTCGCACAACAAAATCCACACTCCAGCCCCTGACAACATCGCAAATCCTGTCCACCTGCAACACCACACTCTCACGTGAGCCACAGAAACGAAGAATTCCTTCCATTCGTGCGCACATTGGCGAATTCCAAAATCATCCCCGGCAGTGCAAGCGACACCGACCCAGCTGAGCGAAGCTGGAACCCAACATCCTCACCTCATCAGAAATCGTCCAGAACACAAACTCCCCCAACCCAAAAATTGGTTCCGCAAACACGCAAGAAAAGCTGTCTGTGTGCCTGAAGGCATCAATCAATGCACCCTCCTCCACAAGCGCCGCGGAGGCATGACTGGCCACCTCGTTCGCCAGGGAATAATTCGCGGAGCCGGCGAACATGGCAGGCTCGGGGCCCATTTCTGGCCCCGACAGCGGAGCGCAGTAGGGCTTTGTTTAACATTGAAGGCTGGATATGTACATGACGTGAGTCATACAGGCCGCCACTTCAGTAAAACAGTCAAGCCGTTGCAAGTTGCTACACCGCCAGGAAGCAGCCCATTAGCTCTCAGCCCGTAAATTTCCGCCGCTTGAACCTGTCACAGTTCTCCCTTGAGTCACTCGTTCGATCACAGCATCACAGCTCCTTCTTTCACGATGATTGCCGAATTCGGTGCTCGTTCTCAGCGAGATGCAATAACGTGGCCGAATGCTACAAGGTCTTTGCAGAATGCCTGAACAAGCTCATGGTCATCCTGTTAACTGGACTGGATCGCGGCAAGTAAAACTCCTGACACCGCATACATGTAAATCAATGTTCCGAAAGAAGAGCAGAGCAACCCAAAACTGGCGAGATGTTCCTGCATGGAAAATCGCAGCCCCTGCCCATCACAGCCCAGTCACTGGCACCCGATCCATGATGCTGGCGCGAGCATGAGCGTCCTCCCCCGTTTTATCCCACAGAATTTTCCAGCAGAATAGCAGGGTCACAGCAGCGCAGCTGAGAATGAGAGGAACACCCACCATGCAGCCCTGCGAGGTGGTGTTGACGAGAGTGAGCAAAGCTGCCAGCATGTGCATGCCCGGAGGGAAGAGCTGCAGAGCCTTGGTGCCGTCGGAGTAGCCGGTGAAGGCGATGATCATGGAGAAGGTGTGGATGAGGAGGAAACCCAGCGAGGTGAGAGCCGTGACGAGGAACAATGGCATGCGCGGACATGCGTCCGAGTAGAAGGTGGCAGGCCCGTAGGCAGGAACCAGCAAACTGAGGCAGAAGAAGAGCACATGCGCCACGCCGTGGCCCAGCCCTGCAGCCAGCGCAATTTGGATGTTGTCAATTAGCAGGAGCTTCGGCTTGGAAAGCTTCACGGCCAGGTCGTCCAAGGCTCGCAGAAGGCGCCCGTAGAGCCGCCAGAAGAGGAGCCGCACCGCCTCCTGGGCCCCCACGGCTGAGACGAGGATGAAGGCGTAGAGCCAGGGGTCCGTCGATGCAGGCAGAAAGGCCCGCCAGAAGGCCGAGATGCAGATCAAGCTCACGAGCCAAATCAGCGCGCTGGAGAGCACTGTGATCACCAGAAACGGCTTGTGGGCGATGACTGTGACGAAGAGCGCTGCGGCAGGGCCCAGCGCCAGCAACGTGTATCCCGCTCCCGCGGCAGCAGTCATCTCGCTCCAGCTCTGATCGCAGCTTCACGTCCCGTGCATCCTCGTTTCCGAAATGCAGTAATAGGAGGTGGCTCGGGTGGAGTTGTTCTCAGCCTAAGGTGCGGATGCGGGCAGCATGCCGCAGTTCGCGATGCAGCACCGGCAGCGGGAGTACGCGGCCGAGGAAGCACTCTGTACCCTGCGCAGGGAGCCCGCCCTGGATCATCCTCTTGTGGGTAGATCTGGTGGGCTGCACAAGGGCCGTCACCGCAGTGCGTCCGGGGGAGCCTCCGTTGCCGAGGTTTGGGCGCCCACACCTTGTTGCCGAAAGCGGCCTTTTTCGATTGTGGGTGCGGGAGTGTTGTGACGTGACTTAATTCTGGGTTCACTCCTTTCAGCCGGAGGAGATCAAGCCGCAGGAGAGTTCGTTCGATGATCCCCTGCGGTCCAGTTCGTGGCAAGGAGCTTCATCCATAGACGATGTTCAACCACTGTCGAGACCGTCACGACGCGGCCCCAAGCCAGCATCGGATCAGCAGGCGGATGCAGCAGCCGCAGAATGGGATGCCACCAAGCTGTCAATTATGCAGAGATTTAGCTGGACAGGGACCATTACAGTGTCTGCTGTAAGTCAGCTCCCTTGGCTGAATTCTAGTGGAAGGCAGTGTATTGAAGGTGTTGGAGCTTGCTGACTGACTTCCGGTTTCTCTTTGCAGACTTTTGACATCGTTTCCAAGGAGCCGAAAGGTTGTGCAGAGGCCAAGGACATCTTTGTTCTTTTTCACGCAGCAGATATGGGGAGCAGTTGTGTTAAGTTGTATGGTTTCCTCTTTGGTGCAGGGAGAGGCAAGTCTCTGATTGCTGCACGCCTGGAGGAGTTGGAAGACCCGGACAGCCATGCTCGTGAGGATGTCAAGATCTTGTCCCAGCAGGAGTATGTGACACGGCTGAAGGAATTGAAGGATGAAATTGCTCAGGCTTGGCTGAACGAGGAGAGAGTTGCTGCCCTGAGACTGTCCATTAAAGTAAGCGCTTCATTATTGCCTTCGATATCTGGTGAATTGAAGATGCTGCGGAAGCTGCACATGGTTGACACTGATTTTTCAAATTCTGGCAGGTTGCCAAACTGCTGTCAGACACTTCAGTACCGCAATTCTATCCAACCTTGTTTGTGTTGGTCACAGATGTCATGGACACCGTTGGAAACTTGGTCTGGAATCGCTTAAAGAAAAAGGCTGAGACGGATGAAAGTGGCAACGTGATTCAGCAGCTTCCAGGTATCAGTAAAGCTTTGTGTATAAACAAAGAAACGGATATCTTGCTATTTCACATCAAAGAGGCCTTTGATGGTATGGATGAGAAATGTCGTTTACCATCGATAGCCTAAGACTCAATTGTTTGTTTCAATGGTGCCTGTAGTGAACTGGACCTCAGAGGATGTTCGCCAGGAAGCAAAGGACACGTGTGGAAATTGGTTTTTCAAGATTGGGTCCATTCGGGAACTCCTTCCCCGCATGTATGGAGCTGTCAGTGTCCACATGTCTGCCGATTCTTCTTTAAAAGATGTTGCACAATGGTTCTGGCGGTTGTGACATTGATAAAACAAAGAAGGCCAGAGTCTTATCCAGTCATTTTTGGAATATGGATTTGGCAGATATCTTGAAGTTGCCATTCTGCGATGCATGCAATTTATGGAGCGGGACCCTCCTGTGTCTTCCTTCCAGCGTTTGAATAGCATGATGAGGGGGTTGGCCGATCCTTTGGCTGCTGCGTACGCTCGTGTCTATCTAGCCCGTAGGGGTCAAGCTCTGATCCCTTTGGAGACTGGTAACTTCACTCATCTAATCTCCCGAAGCACAGGCTTGCATGTATTATAGCCTGCCCCCATATCCCAGGCTGCTGTAGTTTTGTAGTCCTGGAAGTGTTAAGAGTGGTTCGCCTGGTTGCTTTAATGTGAGCTGTTAATGGGCGGCCAGGCCCAACTGACGCAATGAAGACATATTGTGCGATTACCAGCATTTGGGGGTTGCCAGTGCCAGCAGCTATCCCTCGAGGCAATCGAGGTTGTGTATTTTGCTAGAATTTGAGTAGTTTCTGGCATGAGGGTTAAAGGCCTAGGTGCTCTGGATGAAGCCCCTACTTGGTGTGATCTGCTTCTCTAGGAATTATTTACTTGCTTTGGGGCAGTAATTGGCTTCCTTGTCTCAAACAGGGTATCTCATCAGCGGCCTAAATGACTACTTGCTTCTCTTTAGGAGAGCACTTGGTGGCGAATTTGATCATAAGGCTGGAGTTGATCGCCGGCTTTATCTGATGTTGATAGAACCAGCCATTGAGTGGATGATACACTGTATCTTCAAGGATGCCAACCAGGTGAATGACTCTGCTGCAAGCTGCTGCTTTATAGAGTTCTTGGTCTATGATTTTAGGCCCCTTCTAAGGTAGCATGTTTGTGACTTTGCAGGAGCAAATGAACCTGATTTTACAAGCTTTTGGTGGCCATGTTGGTTCAGGAAACGGAGCACAGGCTGCTCCTGTATCTGTTGTGGTCCATCATGTACTGAAGCAGTTGCCTGCCACTTTTGTTGGAAACCACTCATTGTCTCTCTCAAAATTTGTTCAAAGCTCTGAAGATCTCTCCATGGCACAGGTGAGCAGTGAACTGCTCTCGCTATGGAGATCCTCTGCTCCAGTTTTTTGATGATGCTCAAGGCTAACAACCACACGGGTTTATGATAACTTCCTCTGTTGACTGCATTGCCCAGCATTTAAATTACAGATTGCTTGGCACCAAACTTTGTGAATGCAGCCCTCCAAGGGAATTCAGGCTTCCTGTCTTGAATAATGTGTGGAAGGTTGCACACTTTTCTTCTCCCTTCCTCTGGTTGAGTCTTGTTTGCTATACCCATGTATGTGCCTGATGAAGTGTTTATTTTATCTTCTGTAGGTTGTCATGAAGTACACAGAGCTGACAGATTACTTGTCAGTAGCTGATGCTTTCACGGACTACATCCTACAGAACTGCACTGTACATGTTCTTATTCTTAGTTATCAGCAGTTCTTTCTGGCTGCTCTTTTGCCCTCGGATATCTTACATGTTGCTCTGAAACAGGAGGTTGAACTTAATGTGATACTGAGGGACATTATGAAACATGTAACGAAAGATGAAACCAATGACACTGTTCTTGCACTCTTGGAGTCAATAGTATTCAAGTTGGTGACACACTACACAGATCTTACGCATCTGTTAACCCTGGTAATTTCTTGCCGTTTCATTCTATGCTGTTAGGTTGCACTTGCATAAGACTAACATTCTGAGTGAGCAGACTGAAATGCCTAGAAATCTGCATGCAAGAAACCTTTATCCTTCAGTATTGAGAGTTCAAGTTTATATCCTCACATGCTTGAACTTGGTTTTAGGACCATTTTGTTGGACTTCTTGATGTTTTCTACGGTGATACTCGAATATCAGTCTACAAGCGAATAATGAATTCGGTCTCCAGGTGGCTTTTCTGTCAACTGCTTGTATGTACTTGAATTTGGGGTAACGATGGAAATGTGCTAGAACGTGGGGGCATATCAGGAGCGGCTCTTGATGACAGTTTCACTTTCTGCTCTTTTGGAAAATGTTTCTCTTCAGGAACAACCAGAGTTTCCGTGACCCAGTGACCAGGCACTTCATTTTTGAGCTTTCCAAGGTTCTTCACGACTCACTTGACAGTCTCAGCAGTGATGATGATCGACGGCAGATAACTAGGCTGATTGTCCGTTTTGTCCAGCTGGTACGGCATGTCCAATTATCTGAAAGCTTGTGGATGTAAGAATTTGCAGGACGTCTTGTGGGCTTGTCAGATTGATATACTACACACCAGCTGCACCTTGTATGCACATGGCCCATCTTTTCTGTCTGAGTCTTCAATAACTCAATCGAGGATAGAGCATGGTTGTAATGCACCTTTAATGTCTGTGGGTCAAAGTTTGTAGCTAAACCTTAGTTTGTCAAACAGGTTGATTTTGGACGAGATTTGGAGCAACACCTTGCTTTCCTGGTAGACTGTCGAGCAACATTCTCGAACATGGATTCTCTTCGGGTAGGTCTATGCTCCTGGTTACCCATGTATTTGCTCTTTTTGTTCATGTTCTACAAGCTTGCTGAGGGCTGGTCGTACTAGAAGTGAGAGCCTTGTAGCTGTGGCAAGCTGGTTGTGTGTCAGTTAGCATGTATTTAAGGCACGAGCACAATGCTCTTCTACGTGTGTCGACAGAGGTCACTGTAAGCCAGAGAATACTGTTTTCTAACTGTGAGCAGCTGCCTTGTCAACTAGCACAGGTAGTTCCTCTGTTTTCGAAGTTAGTTGTTCATTGATAATTTGCATTGCAGGTTACAGTGATACATGCCAGCAACTGGCTTGCCATTCGTGCTCTGAAGTTAGTGAAAGGTTTTCACACACATCGCACTTCGGAGTTTGTAAAAGCTTGTGTGACTTTCAATGAGATCACCATACCATCTGTTAACAGCCTCATCAATCGCGCCAACCTGTTTCTAGAAACTGCAGAGGTGAGTGCCTGGTGAGCCGTATTCATTTTCGAGTAAGAACTGGTGTCCTGAAGTATGTGGGTTTTTATGGCAGGTGGCATTGTTAAATGCATTGCTCTCTCACTGTGATGGGCTTGTGAAGAGTGCAATAACGAGCTTACAGGAGGTGCAAAGCGAGGATGGTAATGCAAATTCATGGCGTAAATGTGGAAGGCCCAGCTAGAGATGCTTAAATAGAATTGCTTAACTGTGGTCCATGAATTTATTGCGCTGATGAACATGGATTCTCAGTGGAAGTGCTGTCGTCTGACAGCAGAGCGGACTAAGGAGTCAGCTGAGGAAGTTGTTGTTTTTCTTCAGAAGCTTTCGTCCTTTCTCATTTTGGCTCCTGGTATTATCCTCAGACAACACCCTCTGTGTAGGCGGATTGCTTTTGATGTCACAGGCTTGTTGGTTTTTGTGTACTCTGATCCTTTTCCAAATCAACTGATTGAAACAGGACACCCTGAGCTTGGAGCTGTATATATTCTCAAGGGCTTGCTGACTGTTCTAGAAACTCATCCATGGTAATCTCACTAAAACAAATGTGAAACTCTCTGTTTGCTTCGTATTAGTGCATTCGATTCTAAAACAAATCCGAAACTCTCTGTCTGCTTTGTATAAGTGCATTCGATTCTTGCAACTTACCACATTTGCCACGTTATCAGGCTCACACCAGGGCGGAGGAAAATTCAGGTTCTTTGTGGCCTCCTTTGTACTGTTGCGGCACTTTCTCAAGAGGCCTTACCTTATCATGTAGAAAACGACCAGGTACATTGTTTTGGAGAGGAGTTTCCGGCAAGTGAACCTGTGTAGATTGATGATTTGCTCCTGAATTGTGTTGATGGATTATGTTCAAACAGGTTGACAGTAATGACAGCCTCTATTACGGAGACCCAACATATATTGAAGAACTAAGCACCATCTCTCGCGATCTTGTGGAGAGACTTGTTGTTGCTATTGACGAACCAGGTGCCCAGGTGAGACATCATCCGCAGGACCCTACCCTATTATATATCTCTGTTCTATGTTCTCTTCGGTATCTTCCCTGAACCAACCGATGAACAGATGCAACGAGGAAATGAAATATTGGACGTATGCAACACACTACTTCTCGTATTCCAGGTGAGTCCCAGTCCCTGTACACCGCAGGTTGTCATGTCGTAGTACATCTGCATCTTTAACCCTCAAATCCCCCGTCAGAAGTCCCGTACTGACTGGCCCTGGGTATTTGCCTCAGGAAGATGCTGAACTGAAGTCCTTGACCTCCTCGCTCCTGGACAGCACAGCGACCCTACTACCATCAAGACATGGCTACTTGTTGCAAACAAAATCCTTCGCCCGTTTACGAGGATTATCCACTACTTAGATCCTTCATGCTTCCGTCCATGAAGTCCTATCGAAAAACATGGCACGATGCCATTGTCGTGTGCAGTGTCTCCAAATCCACGACGGCGAGATCATGAAATCCAGGTCATGCAAAGGGACCTTACTTCATAAGCGTGAAAGGACAGACTTAAAGCGACCTGGCCCCTGAGTTGGTGAAATATGCGAAAAACTGGGACGTTCCCGGCAGGATATGAACAACACGGAATGAGTACACCGTACACAGGGTTTCCGGACTGCATAACAAAGTGATTTGGAAGCATGAAGGTCCTCCACGGTTTCAGCACTGGTTTCCGAACATTTCGCTTCCATGAGTCCAGCCTGTCCGCGGAGTCCTACAAACTCCTGTTGTATATGTTCGTGAACTGCAGCGAGAGGTCTATTAGAGTAAGAATGACGAATTACCGCCGGATACAAAGGGAGCTACTTAGAACTGAAAACGAGAGCCAAACGAATCCCAGCAGGAAGACAGACCTTCACTGCCAGGCCGAGGAATTATACCACTTCCCTTAAGGAGGAGCGTATGTCGACGAGCAAAGCTCGGAACGACTGCGGGTTCAATCAAGCACTATCAAGCACAACGCGATCTTCCGAAATAGGACTGAAATTCTCGTCCAAAGCCGATAAGAGCATATGAACAGTCTATAGAAGCCACAAAGTCGATGAATCGATCACCAGGGACGTTCGACCACCACCCCACCTTCAACGGCTCACACATCACGAGTAGGTAAAAGATGGTCACATCTACTAGGTAGTCAAGTAAATAGAACCATTATACCGAATCCTCTTATAAGTAATTATGTACTATATTTTCTTTTTTAATGGCTATTGGTATACTATATGGAGTTATCGCTATAAGTAGATTTTAAACTAGGCATATTCAACTTCGACCTAGTACACTCTAGGTTACGAATATTCAACCCCTATATAAAATATAAGTAACACCCCCTTTCTTGCAAGGAAGGCAAGCACCTGGTTAAGAGCAACAATACACACTAGATGCCAGCACTAGGCCTCCAAGTAGCCCACCGTCCTTCCATACGACAGCTCGCAGGCAGCACCTCTATTGCTGCTCTTTACTATAGCAAGAGTACATGAGAGATCAGATAGAGCTCCTTATCTTTGCCCCAGCTAGGTGCATAGCTCTTTCCCCTCGGTCTCCTCGTCACAACTCCTTTCTAGGTACACACTCTAGGCTCCCATAGCATCTAGACACCCCAATCTTATGCTCAATAAGAGTGGGATGCAAGTGCTAGAATGAATTTCTAGGGTTCACCTTAAATAGAAAGGCTTACTTTTCCCACTAACCTCGTTCTTACTAACTTAAATCCCAAGCTTGCAAGCCTCTCATGCATGGTTCCTTACTATATATATATATTATACAGAACTAGTAGAGATGGTGTGACCCATCTACTATAAGACATCTTTAAGAAAAGCCCTACTCTACTTACTCTATAAGTATCGTTATCTATATTTTTAAGAGTACCTAGTCTTATTACTTTTTCTTAATGGCTTTGGATAATAATGTTATGTATTGTGTTCCCAAGTATAATGGGAATAATTTTCCAGCGTGGCAACTTGAGGTCCGAGCTTTTCTCACAAATGAATGGGCTGTTATTAATGGTAATGAGGTATGTCCAAGACAAGGTACTGTTGAACAAGCTGATTGGCAAAAGAAAGAAGACAAGGCTTATGACTTCTTGACTTCGTCAATTGAGAATCAGTGTAATGGTCAAATTATTGGAAAGAAGACTTCCGCAGAAGTTTGGAGTGCTCTGCGTTCTACCTATAGACACAAGGTATTAGCGCGACTCTATAATTTGAAGATGAAACCCTTGCAATCTATCAGGGAGTTTATAAAGGAATTTTCTTCTATTATGGATGATATACAAAGTGTTGGTAAACCATTTACTGAGGCGACAAAAATAAATTTCATTCTCCAAAAGTTGCCAGAATCTTATCATAGATTCAGATTGTCTTTAAATAATGGGCCATTCCCATTGACAGTAAATGCTCTCTACCGAATGTTGCGTTCTGTGGAAAAACGACAAAAATACAAAGCTGAGGCATTTAAGGTCAAGATGCAAATTCTTCAGGACATGCAAAAAGAGAAAATTGAGGATTTTCCAGAGAAAATAAAAATTGAGGTATTGCGACAAAAGAAGGAAGCTGCCAAGCTTATCATGCAAAAAGAGAAAATTGAGGATTTTCCAGAGAAAATAAAAATTGAGGAATTGCGACAAAAGAAGGAAGCTGCCAAGCTTATTGAGGAATTACGACAAAAGAAGAAAGCTAAGGTTATCGAGGTTAAGAAATTACAAGAGGAGAAGAACACCAAAGAGAAGATGAATTGTAAAGCTTTAATAAGAGTTAGTTCTGATGAAATGCCTATCAATAGTGAAAATAAGCCGCGGACCAAGGAAGCTAAAGTCATCAAGGTTAAGAAATTACAAGAGGAGAAGAACACTAAAGAGAAGATGAATTGTAAAGCTTTAAAAAGAGTTAGTTCAGATGAAATGCCTATCAATAGTGAAAATAAGCCGCGGACGAAGGAAGCTAAAGTAATCAAGGTTAAGAAATTAGGAAAGAAGGACACTAAAGATGGTGAAAGAATTAAAGAAATTGATTGTCATGAAATTTCCGAGGAATTACGAAAGAAGAAGGACACTAAAGATATTAAAAGAATTAAAGAAATTGGTTGTGATGAAATCTCTAATAGTCGTGGAAATAAGCGGCGGCGTATATAGCATACTCATTGCCCCTGTTATGCTCCTTACGCTTAAACCGGTAGATGGATGGGGTGCATGAAGGGAATACCCCTGGTGCAAATACCCCAGAAACCAAAATGCTCCAACTACGGAAATCCCATCCTTAGTGGACCTGAAAAGATTTTTTTTGGTTGGAGTGGGTTGAAGCTAACAATACAGCCCTAAAGAATATTTTTTGGTTCATGTTTTCTACATAGAATTTTTTATTCATCTAAAGTTTTCTTTATTATTTAAGAGTTTTAATCATTTTAGATTAGGGACGTAAGACAATACATATGTATTAATATAGTCCAAGAGATGCCCAAGAGTAACATCTTAATATAATCCATGAGTGAAATCCAGACACAAGTTCATTACAACTCAAAATCTAGACATGAAATTTTTAGAACTCCCGAATCAAATCAAACGTCAGTGCTAAGATGAGGTGCCACCTATCCCCATTTCATGGACCTACGGGACCGTCTGTTATAAAAAGCCCTCTGGGCCTGCTTGTGGTAGACGTCCTATGGGACCGCCTGTGGAAATAAAATGTGCGATATAAATTCACTATAAATTCATTATAAATTCACTATTCCAGGACTGATCTGAACGGAAGCTTCGTTTCTGTTAGCCTAATTCCATGTGGATGCCTGGCATCGCAGGAACTCCAGCCGCTATGCTCGCCATGTAAAAGGTGTTCTTGGCCGACTGGGTGCTGCACCCGCGTGATTTTTTGTCAGCCTTCGATCGTTGCAGTCAGTTGCGCGACAGCATTTTGTTGAGTGCGCAAAGATTGATTTGCCGATGCTACAAACAAATTAGTCCAAGTGTTGCAACCGACTGATGTGAAACTACATGCATTTGGGTCCTTGGGTGTCTTGTTTAGAGAAAATGAGATAGGCAGCTTCTCGCTGTGCGCGCACACCAGAAGCTCCCTTGTATCATCAGACATGTCTGCAAGTGACGATTCCAGATGTGGCACGCAGCCTTCTTTGTTTACTTTGTTTGCTTTAGGGAGCACTTGCTTTAGCCTTGCTTCACTCTCGAGATGGTTCTTATCCCTAACCGAAAAACTATGCACCAGGCCGTCCATGTCCGTCCACCAGCTCTGGCCTGGCTGCTTCCATGCCCCAATCCCTCTTCTCCTTGCCTGCAACTCCTGTGCCTCCTCCCACAACTGCGCACCAGTATATATGTTGGACATCAGTACGTACGCTGCAGCATCTCTTTTGTCTAGCTTCACTGCTTCATCAAAAGCATGACGTCCCAACTCCACGTTGCTCCACTTTTGACAAGCACCCAATAAGGTGCTCCAAACTGCACGATCAGGCAGTACAGGCATTGTGCGCACTAGGGCTAGTGATTCGTCCAGTTGGCCTAGACGTCCCAGGAGATCCACCATGCACGTGTAGTGCTCCACAGTGGGCATGATGCCGTAGTGTCTGCTCATAGCCTCAAAGTACTCTCGCCCCTTGTTCACTAGACCCGTGTGACTGCATACCGTCAGCACATTAAGGAATGTGATGCTATCTGGCTGTATGCCGGCCTCTCTCATTCTGACAATCAAGTCGAAGACCTTGGCACTGTCTCCTTGACGGGTGTATCCTGCAATTAGCGCACTCCAGGCCACAACATCTCTTTCGGGAAGTGCCTCAAAGACCCGCTGGGCATCGACCATGCTACCACACTTTCCGTACATGTCTATCAGAGTGCCAGCTAGAAGCACGTCTGCTTCAAGCCCTCGTTCCTTAATCTGTGCATGAAGTTGCCTTCCAAGATGCAGAGCTGCAACACTTGCACATGCCTGAAGAAGCCACATGAATGTCACCGAATTGGGGGCAGCCTCTCCTTCTTCTAGCATAGCCCCGTAAAGACGAAGAGCATCCTGCCCCAGGCCCTGCTGGGAATGTCCTGCTATTATGGCATTCCAAGTCACTGCATTCTTTTGACTCAGTCCATTAAACACGTCCTGAGCATCCTTTAGGCTGCCGCACTTTGCATACATGTTTACCAGGCTCCCACCTACAACTGCATTAGCGTCAAGTCCTTGATCTCTAGTCTGTGCATGAAGCTGCTTGCCCGTCTCCAAAGCTGGGGTGCCCACATTTGCGCACGCCTGCAGGAGGCATACGAATGTAACAGAATCAGGTACAGCCTGCCCGTCTTGTAGCATAGCCCTGTAAAGAGAAAAGGCTTCTTGTTCCATGCCCCGCTGGGAACATCCGGCTATCATGGCATTCCAGGTCACTACATTCTTTTGCCCAAGTCCATCAAACACCCCCCAAGCATCCCGTATGCTGCCGCACTTTGCATACATGTTTACCAGGCTCCCACCTACAACTGCATTAGCGTCAAGTCCTTGATCTCTAGTCTGTGCATGAAGCTGCTTGCCCGTCTCCAAAGCTGGGTGCCCACATTTGCGCACGCCTGCAGGAGGCATACGAATGTAACAGAATCAGGTACAGCCTGCCCGTCTTGTAGCATAGCCCTGTAAAGACGAAGAGCATCCTGCCCCAGGCCCTGCTGGGAATGTCCTGCTATTATGGCATTCCAAGTCACTGCATTCTTTTGACTCAGTCCATTAAACACGTCCTGAGCATCCTTTAGGCTGCCGCACTTTGCATACATGTTTACCAGGCTCCCACCTACAACTGCATTAGCGTCAAGTCCTTGATCTCTAGTCTGTGCATGAAGCTGCTTGCCCGTCTCCAAAGCTGGGGTGCCCACATTTGCGCACGCCTGCAGGAGGCATACGAATGTAACAGAATCAGGTACAGCCTGCCCGTCTTGTAGCATAGCCCTGTAAAGAGAAAAGGCTTCTTGTTCCATGCCCCGCTGGGAACATCCGGCTATCATGGCATTCCAGGTCACTACATTCTTTTGCCCAAGTCCATCAAACACCCCCCAAGCATCCCGTATGCTGCCGCACTTTGCGTACATGTTCACCAGGCTCCCACCTACAGCTATATCAGCATGAAGTCCTCGTTCTCTAATGTGTGCATGAAGCTGCATCCCATTCTCCAAAGCCGGGGTGCCCAGATTTGCACATGCCTGCAGGAGGCTCACAAATATCACAGAATCAGCTACGGCCATGTCTTCTTTTTGCATAGCCCTGTAAAGACCAAGGGCTTCTTGCCCCATGCCCTTCTGTGAATACCCTGCTATCATGGCACCCCATGTCACCACGCTTTTTTGACCAAGTCCGTCAAACACGCCCCGAGCATCTTCTAGGCTGCCGCATTTTGCATACATGTTTACCAGGCTCCCACCCAGAACTACGTCAGACTGAAGCCCTCGTTCTCTAATCTGTGCATGGAGCTGCTTCCCCTCCTCCAAGGAGAGGGTGCCCAAAGCACAAGCTTGCAGAAGGCAAACAAATGTTACAGAATCGGGTGCAGCCATGCCACCTTCTTGCATTGCCCTGTAAACAGCAAGGGCTTCCTGCCCCATACCTTGCTGGGAATATCCAGCTATCATGGCATTCCACGTCACCACATTTTTTAAATCGAGTTCATCAAACAAGCCCCGAGCATCTTCCAGACTGCCACATTTAGCATACATGTTTATCAGGCTCCCACCTACAGCTACGTCAGCCTGAAGTCCTTGTTGTTTAATGTGTGCATGAAGCTTTTTACCCTCCTCCAAAACCAAGGTGCCGACGCTTGCACATGCCTGCAGGAGGCACACAAATGTCACAGAATTGGGCTTGGCCACCCCTTCCTCCTGCATAGCCCTGTACAGATCAAGGGCTTCCTTCCCGATGCCCTCCTGGGAATATCCTGCTATCATGACATTCCAAGTCAATAAAGTTTTTTCAGCAAGTCCGTCAAATATGCGGCGAGCATCCTCTAGGCTGCCACACTTTGCATACATATTTACCAGGCTCCCACCTACAGCTACGTCACCCTGAAGACCTCGTTCCCTAATCTGCGCATGAAGATGCTTTCCCTCCTCCAGAGCTGAGGGACCTACAGTTGCACAAGCCTGCAGGAGACACACAAACGTCACAGAATTGGGTGTAACGATGCCTTCTTCTTGCATAGCCCTGTATACATGAAAGGCTTCCTCCCCCTTGCCCTCCTGAGCACATCCTGCTATCATGGCACTCCACGTCACCACATTTTTCTGACGAAGCCCGTCAAACACTTTTTGCGCTTCTTTCAAGCTGCCACACTTTGCGTACATGTCCACCAAGCAGCTACCAACAAACACATTATGCTGAATTCCACTAGCCAAAACATCAGCATGCACCTGCTGGCCACAATGCAAGTCTGCTCCCCTTGCACAAGCCTGAAGGGCTGCTACAAACACATGGCCATCTGGCTTCACACTGGACCTCCGCATCCGATGATACAGTTGTATGGCCTGTTTATCCTCACCATGCTTAACGTACGCAGATATTATAGATGACCACATGAAGGCATCTGGTTCGGCAACCATAGTGAACACATCCATAGCTTCTTGTAACTTCGCATGGGAAGCATACATTCGCAAAATGTGGTTGCACAAGAACGTGTCTGATTCCTGCCCATTCTTCACGCTGAGGGCATGAACACGGCGACCCAGAGACAGACCTTCCTTACCTACACATTCTTTTAGGACTGTGTAAAAGAGAGATTTGGCAATACGGCAGTCCATGTACACCAGAACTCCCAAAGCCTCGACGGCCTCAACCAGCTGACCCTGCTGAACTAGCTTGTCCACAGTTTCAGCCGTCATGCCCCCTGCAGGCCTGCCAGGGTCACGATCATCTGGTACACCCCAGTTGGATGCAGGTTGAACACGACCCATCGGAACATTCAGAGCCTGCTGCATATCCACCAAGCTAGCTCGTAAAAGCCGTTCAACCAGAGGAACTCTTGGGACTCCGGAGCGGCAGCTCCTCTTCTGTGGCTTGTTATCCGGGAAAACTCGCCAGAATTTTCCGTCGCCAGCCAGACATCTGCTTGGATGAGCTTGCATGCATACAAGCACGCCGACCCGGCGATTCGATTCTTTCCAAATGATTCGCTCCCAGAAGTCACGGGTGTCCGGGAAGTCTTCCTCTGTCCTGAAGAAATATCACAAACATTTGCTATCCCTTGGATGAGATTCCGATTCTCGCCTCGATTGGCGGTGGCATGTACCTGTTAATCAAGTCTGCTCCTTGTCAAGTCGCAATAAAAAATAGTCTGATCCTTCAGGAACTACCATTGGCAAACTTCAAAGCTTCAAATTTGATCCACCTCGCACGCATTCTGCATTCTCCTGCGGCCCATGGCTGTTTGGAGGGCGCCGGGCGTCCGAGGAAGGGGTTCTTGGGACAAAGTGTTGGCAAACAACGATGGCGCGAGGTGCAGCACCTTCGCAGCAAAAGGATGTCTGGCTGGAGAGGCATCTTCCAACAACTAGGATCTCTTGTGGCGACAATTTTCTTCGGATCCCATCCTGTGGCGGGACAGCAACCATCAAGAGAGCTGCTCTTCCCCTGATCCCCGGCCAAGGGAGCCTCAGGATAACCTGCGGTTCGACGAATTCAACACGTCAACTTGTGGGGTGGCTGCTCTGAACGTGCACATGCGTGGTTGTGCCCGTACATCCAACTCTATCGTTCCCCATGATTTTTACCCTCGCAGACATGCCGGATACGGAAGAGAGATCACAGCTGAAACCGTGAGCAAGTCATGTCAGCAGGGGCAGCTCGCTGAGACATTTGAGGCTCTGGGAGCTCTTGTGAACACCCAAGCTGACATCTCCGAATCTCTGTTTTATACGGTCCTAAAAGAATGTGTGGCTAAGAAGGATCTGGCTCTGGCTTTGGCTCGCCGTGTTCATGCTCTCACCTTGAAGAAGGGGTATGAAACGGACACGTTCCTGCGCAACCACATCCTCCGAAGGTATGCTTCTCATCGCAGGTTGCAAGAAGCTATGGACGTGTGGGTGGGGAGACTTGAAATCTGGGAAGCAGGTGCATACCGATGTCTTTGCTAGTGGCATTGAGCCTGACTTGTTTGTGTGTAGCAGCTTGGTGGACATGTATGCCAAGTGCGGTAGCTTGGAGGACGCTTCAATGGTCTTTGACGGGCTACCTCAGAAGGATGTTGTGACTTGGAATGCCATGATTGGAGGATATTCCCAGCAGGGCATGGATCAGGAAGCCCTTCGGTTTTACAGTGCTATGCAAGAAGATGGCGTGACTGCACCTAATTCTGTGACATTCATTTGCCTTCTGCAGGCATGTGCAAGTATGGGTGTCTCAGCTTTGGAGAATGGTAGGCAGCTTCATGCACAGATAGGAGAACGAGGACTTCAGGCTGATGTTGGTTTATGCGGGAGCTTGGTGAACATGTATACAAAGTGTGGTAGTCTGGAGGATGATCGAGGCGTGTTTGATGGACTTAGGCAAAAGAAAGTGGTAACGTGGAACGCCATGCTATCAGGATATTCCCAGCAGGGCATGGGCCAGCAGGCCCTTCGTCTTCTCAGAGTTATGCAAGAAGGTTGCATAGCACCTGATCCTGTGACTTTCGTATGCCTTTTGCAAGCATGCGCAAGTGTGGGCAGCTCAGCTTTGGAGGAGGGGAAATAGATTCATGCACAAATTAGAGGAAGAGGACTTCAGGCTGATGTAGTTCTTGCTACCAGTTTGGTGGACATATATGCAAATTGTGGCAGCCTAGAGGAGGCTCGAGGCCTATTTGACAGACTTGTTCGAAAAAATGTGGTGACATGGAGTGCCACGATAGCCGGATACGCCCAGCAGGGCATGGGGCAGGAGGCCCTTCTTCTTTACGACGCTATGCAAAAGGAAGGTCCGGCTTCACCTAATTTGGTGACATTTGTGTGCCTGTTGAAAGTATGTGCAGGTGTGGGCATCTCGGCTTTGGAGAGGGGGAGGCACCTTCATTCACAAATTATAAAAGGAGGACTTGAGGCTGATATTTTAGTGGCCAACGGCTTGGTGAGCATGTATATAAAGTGCGGCAGCCTGGAGGATGCTCAGGGCGTGTTTAATGGTCTTGGTCAAAAGAATGTTGTGGCTTGGAATGCCATGATAGCAGCATATTCCCAGCAGGGCATGGGGCAGGGAGCGCTTCTTCTCTACAGTGCTGTGCAAGAAGAGGGCATTCTTCTACCCAATAGTGCGGCCTTCGTTTCCCTCCTGCAGGCATGTGCAACCATGGGGACTCAGGCTCTGGAGAAGGGGAAGCAATTTCATGCTGAAATTGAAAAACGAGGTTTTCTGGCGGACATAGTTGTAGGAGAGAGCCTGGTAAAGATGTACGCAAAGTGTGGCAGCCTAGAGGATGCTCGGGCTGTATTTGAGGGATTTGGAAAAAAGAATGTGATGACATGGAGTGCTATCATAGCAGGACATTCCCAGCAGGGCATGGGCCAAGAGGCCCTAGATCTCTACAGGGATATGAGAGAAAAAGCCATATCTTTACCTGATTCTGTGACATTTGCATCCCTCCGGCAGGCATGTGCAAGTGTGGGCCTCCCAGGTTTGGAGAGGGCAAGGAGCTTCACGCACAAATTAGAGAACAAGGACTACAGGACGAAGCTTCTGTTGCCAACAGCTTGGTATACATGTATGCAAAGTGTGGCAACCTAGAGGATGTGCAGGGTGTGTTCGACGGACTTTGTCAAAGAAATGTGGTTGAATGGAGTGCCTTGATAGCAGGGTATTCTCAGCAGGGCATGGGTGGGGATGCGCTTTGCCTTTACAAAGCTATGCAAGAAGAAGGCATCATTATGCCGAATTCTGTGACATTTGTGTACTTCCTGCAGGCACGTGTCAGTGTGGGCACCGCTAGTTTGGAGGCTGGGAGGCAGCTTCATGAGCAGATTAGAGAACAAGGACTTCAGGCTGAAGTTGTTGTAGGTGGGAGCCTGGTGAACATATATGCGAAAAGGGGTAGGTAAGAGGATGCTCTGTGTGTGTTCCAGGGACTAAGTCAAAAAAAAGTGCTCACCTGGAATGCCATGATTGCAGGATATTCTCAGAAGGGGATTGATCTCTACAGGGTTATGCAAATGGAAAATGCCATTGTACCTGTTTCTATGACTTTCCTGTTTCATGTGCAAGTTTAGGCACTCCAGCGTTGGAGAAAGGGAAGCAACTCCATGCATCAATTAGAGAACAAGGGCTTTGAGCTGATGTGTTTGTCGCTAGCAGTTTGGTTGACATGTATGCAAACTGTGGCAGCCTGAAGGAGGCTCGGGCCCTGTTTGATGGACTGGGGGAGAAGAATGTGGTGACATGGAATGCCATGATAGCGGGATATTCCCAGCAGCGCATGGGGATGGAAGCTCTCTGTCTTTATAAGGCTATGCAAGAAGAGGGAATCTCTCAACCCAACAGTGTGTCCTTTGTGTGCCTCCTGCAGTCATGTGCAAGTTTAGGCTCTCCAGCTTTGGAGCAGGGGAAGCAACTCCATGCAGCAATTAGAGAACAAGGTCTTCAGGCTGATGTGGTTGTGGCCAACAGCTTGATGAACATGTATGCAAAGTGCAGCAGCCTAGAAGATGCTAAGAAAATGTTCGATGGACTTCCTCAGAACGATATGGTGACATGGAATTCCATGAAAGCAGGGTTTTGCCAGCAGGGATGGGGTTGGAAACCCTTGATCTTCTCAGTGACATGCAATGAGAATGCATGGCTGAACCCAGTGCTGTGACCATATGTGCCTCCTCCAGGCTTGTGCAAGTGTGGGCCCCCTGGCGTTGGAACACTGGAGGCAGCTTGATGCACAATCAGAGAACGAGGTTTTCAAGCTGATGTATTTCTGGCGAGCAGTCTGGTCAACATGTATGCAAACTGTGGCAGCCTGAAGGAGGCTCAGGCCCTGTTTGATGGACTGGGGAGAAGAATGTGGTGACATGGAATGCCATGATAGCAGGATATCCCAGCAGGGCATGGGGCAGGAAGCAATTAGTCTCTACAGTGCTATGCAACAAGAAGGCATTGTTGTACTGGATTCTGTGACATTTGTTTGCCTTCTCCAGGCTTGTGCAGCTGTCGCAGCTTTGGATTTTGGAAGGCAGCTTCATGCACAGATTAAAGAGCCAGGACTTGAAGCTGATGTGCTTGTAGCTGGCAGTTTGATGAGTATGTGTGGAAAATGCGGCAGTACGGGTGATGCACAACAGCTGTTTGAGGCATTGCAGGAAAGAAATGTTGCCACCTGGAATGCACTCATTGCAGCATACTCCCGACAAGGAGACGGTGAAAACATCTTTGACTTCGTTGTTAGGATGAGTGAGGACGGCATCAAGCCGGATGGTGTCACACTCCTGAGTGTCCTAGCAGTATGTAGCCACAAAGGTCTAGTGAATAGGGGGCGAGAGTACTTTGACACTAGGAGCAAAAGTTGTGGCATCATGCCCAGTGTGGACCTTTACACAGGCAGGGTAAACCTCCTTGGTCGTGAAGGACAACTGAACGATGCACTAGCTGTAGCTAAGACAGAGACAAAGCTAGTACTGCCTAACGTTGGAGTATGGCATACTTTATTGGGTGCTTGTCAAAAGTGGAGAAACGCGGAGAGGGGATGTGATGTGTTTAGTGAGGCGGTCAAGCCAGACATGCTACGGCATATATGTTCAAACATATACACAAGTGCCCATATGTGGAAGTAGGCACGGGGAACATATACACAAGTGCCCAGATATGGAAGTAGGCACGGGGAATGCATGCGAGAAGAATATGAATGAGGGCATGGGAGTAGCCTGGCCTTAAGGAGTTGGGGCTTAAGCCAACGGTCGGTCTCGATCCGGAGGTGATTGGAGCTTACAAGAGAGGAGACCTAAAGTGGAGCAGGAGTGCTGGAAACCAGATTAACATGAAACTCCTCCTTGGAAATACAGAATTTGGGCTTAAGAGGAGGGGCGAATGGAAAAGGAGATCAAGTGAGACGAAGATATATGAATTTGAGGTCCTTGTGGATAAGGTGCTTGGAGCGAAAGTGTGAGAGAAAACGTTGAGAGGAGAGTTGGAGAGAGTTGGCCAAGCTTGAGTCTAAAAGGTTCAAACCTGATCTTTTATGCCAATTGACAGGAGAGCCAACAAAAAATGGCCTTGGAGTCAGTATTGAGTCAAAATGATTGGCAAAACCTATAGGCAAGGAAGTGGGAAGGGGGAAGATTGGGGTTGGTGATATCAAGGAGGTGAAGATGGGATAGGAAAGAGGGCGGGCGAAAAATGCCTTTAAGTACAAGGGGAAAATCGGCAAACTCGTAGACAGGTAACGGGTCAAAGAGGAAAAGGAGAGATTCAGATCCCATAGTTTTGCACCATATATGACAGCGGGAATGACCAACGTATTCAAAGGCCCTCTCAACGTTAATATCTTGAATATTCATTCTGTATAAAGCTCAATGGAGAATACAAGCAAAGCCGGTAGCACGAGAATAGGGGGAAGAAGTTCAATTAAACTTGTGGCGAGAAGAGGGGAAGAAGTTCAATTAAACTTGGGGCAAAAAATAGTGATACCAAGAAATGTATAGGAGGGGCCATCTCCACTTCTTGACCTTCGTATCAGAATTTGCATGACTCTTAAAATCTTTCAAGTTCAATCGCGGAAAATCTTTGTCCTTCTCATGTTGACAACAAGACCTTTGAGAAGTCCTTCTCATGTTGACAGCGTTAGCGAGACCTTTGAGAAGTCTGATAGCACATAAAGTTGTTATAGCATTGCCTACGAGGTGTGCGAAAAAAACACAATATCATTAGCATAGAAGAGGATTAGGATATTTTTGGAGAATGGGCGAATGCCAAGATCACAAGCCACTCTTCAAGTTCGTCAATGGACAATCCAAAAATATTTGAAGACATGAATTACCTTCATGGACTCAAGCTGGAACGGTATGTGATGAGTATATAAGCCACGAGTAGTTTGGATTTGACCATAAACTTCTCTGTACAGAGCTATAGAAGTAGGCCTCATATGTGGAGTCATCTCTAAATATTTCAATTTATTTAAAAGTTTG
This sequence comes from Anthoceros angustus, assembly GCA_010909165.1. Classification (NCBI taxonomy): domain Eukaryota; kingdom Viridiplantae; phylum Streptophyta; class Anthocerotopsida; order Anthocerotales; family Anthocerotaceae; genus Anthoceros; species Anthoceros angustus. The sequence goes on along the minus strand of MU008180.1, from coordinate 965,080 downwards.
TCTCAAGGCACACAGTTGAAAGCCCTCTTAAAATTCACAACCTAGTAGTAGATATAATTTTTTGAGTGTCATGCTTCTTCAACTAGCTTTGAGGGTAAAATTATTGTCCAAAATATTCCAACAAAAAAAAAATAGCTTGACCCGCATCTTACCACCTAGAAGATAATTAAAATATCCAAAAAATAATTATAATTTTAGCATAAGAAGTAATCTAACCAACTCCGTCATGTCGACTTGCTCTCTAGATTTCCAGTGACTACGAGCGAGGTCATACGCTACCCACTGCCTTGAGGTAAGTGTACACTTGCCATGAGCAATGCACTAAGAGCCCGCATGCACTCGCAGTCCGCAAGCTGATGAGCAGCTTGAATGTGCGGTCACAAAGCTTTCCCAAGTCTTGAATACGTCTACTACCATCCCACTCTCTTGCTCGTCCACGACATGTTAGAAGCTTGAAGGAAAACCTCAAGAAACCATGCAACTTGTGCCTCCTAGTTGCAAAGCAATGCCGATTGTATCTCCTTGAAACGCGTTTGCTTGGTCAAATTCTAAAACAGATGGAGTCCCTGGAAGAAGCCCACTCCCATATCCCTGAACCCCTACATATCTAGCATAGGTGAAAGAGTTAATAAAGCTGCTGGATGATGGACAAGCAACAACGACGTCAAGGGAAGTCAGGACTCTAGCCACCAGCATTGTCACGGCAGTGAGCACCCTCGGTCATGTCGTCATGCCGCTCACGTGTCCACATGTCTTCACGACCGGTTTCGGCCTTCGGGGATTGGCATGCTACCAGCAAAGACAGCATGTACCTCATAACGGCCGAAGCCGTGCATGAGTGCTCGGCACCCTTATCTCTTTTCACTCCTGTAAGCGCACGTCACGTAGGCGGCTGGTATTTGATATTATTCCAGGGACTGTGGGATTCCTTGGAAGCTGCCCTCTCTAATGCACCGAGGGAAAAATGTCCCTTGCCTCGGTCCCAAGCTTATCAAGGAACGCCATGGCTCCAGCAGACAGGTATTCCGAGGAGGGAAAGGGGCCCTTGATATGCATCTCGCCGTGTGCTTGATCGCTGTTTGTTGCGGCTCATCACCATTGGCATCGGTGGATGCGGAATGGCGCCCTTCCTCATCTCCTTGAGGCGGCGTGTGAGAACCAAGCTGTCGGGCAGGAGGAGATCCTGGACTAGCCAGGATGGCATGGGGTCAGCAGATTATGATCCGAGCGAGCGTCTAAGATCTTCTGCAGATCGGTCGGCACCGGCACCCGGACGAAGGAGACGGAAGGGCCTGGTCTGGCGCGTTGGCCGCCGAGGGACGCGCGTGCTGTGGAGCTTCATCAAAGCGCCGTGGACGGCGCTCGTCCGCCTCTTTGACAGGAAGAAGCGTAAGAACGCATCCACCACGCACGCCTTCGACTCCGATTCAGACTCCGATACCTCCGGAAGATTCGTGCAGGTTGGGAACTCCGGGTCTCCTAAAAGTATGTACTATACCCCTTTTCTTTGAGGCTGCGACGTGCTGAGCCCCAGAGGATGTAAATCTCGCAAGCAGGCGTGGAAATTGGAATACAGAGAACATGGCCAGCATGAATTCTGTTGTGCCTATCGTTCCACCCTTGGACACGGTTTGTTGCTACCCACACATGCATCTGCAGATGCTCCGGACTCACAGTAGTCCTTGCAAGAACGACGACACAAAAGTTCTCTCCGCCTTACAAATACCATGGAACGAGACTAACAAATGTCTATGTTGTCAGGGCTCTCCTCATGTCAGTAGCCAAATTTGTCGTTGAGGGCTGTTCTCCCATCTCCAGTTTGTCCTTCACAAAATGACGAGTGCCGTCAGCACAAACCGGAAACATTCCCGGTTTCTATAGGACTCCCAGAAAAAGAAAAAAGGACTGTGCACTATAGGGAGACCAACCTGCAGGCGGGACCCAAGCCTCGAAGTCCATCTTGTCCTCTCCGCCTTCCTCCGAAAACTTCTCAGACCCCAGCTTTCGTTTCTTCACCTGACGGGCTGCTTTCTTGGCTTTGGCCTTTGCTTCTCGTGCAGCTTCCTTTTCAACTGCTAATGCCAATCCACCCTTGTGGCGAAGTAGGAGGGCAACAGCATCGGCAGCAGCTGCATCTGCTGCATCCTGGAGTTTCTCCTCACTTACAACAGCCTGTTGATTTTCCTTGCGCTCTGATGCTTCAGGCTTCTTCTGCAGGATGAGACCAGCTGGCTCAGCAGAAGGCGCAGCAAGGACATCTTCCTTGTGCCTATCCTTGTACTCTACGAACTCTTCGCCCGCATTGCTCTCATCACCTCGCGCCTTAGTGATGGTTACTTCCTTCTCTGCAGGCCTAGGAGCACCAAGCCAGAGAGGTCCTTCAAGCAGCACATGTTGATTGTTTACTTTGGTATCAACTTCGCCAGCTGGGCCTGGACTAACCTTTTTCTCAGCTGTCTTTTGTTCACTACTCTCTGTATTTTGCTGACCTAGAGGCTTGCCCATTCCATTGGAAGATGGAACAGTAGTCGAGGTGTCACTGGCAGCCACACTCCTCCGAACTGCTCTGCTTGCAATCAGGGATGCATTGGAAACAGATCTCTCCCCCTGTGATGATTTGGCTCTAGCCTCCCATTTCCGCAGAGCCTCTTTGGTTGGATCTGCAATCTTCAGAAGCCTTTCTACTCTGTCTACCTCTGCTTGAAGGATTTCCAGCTTTTTCATAAGCTTCGTGGTCCTGTCCTTTTCTGTGACAGCCCCATCCATTTCGCTATGAATATCCAACAATGAGAACAGGGACCGAAGCTTTACCTATAAGAGCCATCAAAACCGTACTCGATAAACAACAGAGCTTACCCATGTCTTGAGAGACACTCATCATAAAGGCATCCAGAGGATCCACTCTGTCTGCCTTGTCTGTTGACCCTCCTCCATCAGCCTTCTTTTCGTCCTCACACTTCATGTCAACCTTTACCCTCTCCATTGCTTCAAGAAGGCTAGATCTTTTCTCAAGGAGGGACTCTGCAGTCTCAACTTTTGGTTCACCTGACTCGTCTTTCTTTTTTGCTTTCCCACCACCAGCTCGATTGTAGAACTCATCGTCACTGTTTACCATGAATCGTCTAGTCAGCAGTCACTCCTACAAAGACGGTCCGGACCATCTTCACACCTTTCAGTGGGTGCCTCATTGTACATACCTTGAGTTGCCATCTTCCTCATCAAATGCTGACACCTTCTTTGAATCACCTTTTACAGATCGAGCACCAAGACTTTCCCTAATACTTTCATTCACCGTCTCCTCTAATGTTTCCAACTCTTCCATGAGCTGGAAATGAAAACCAGGCATTGGTTACAACCAACAACAACCAATCAAGACAATCTGACAAAGCACCCACCTACGCAGACCTGCTGTATCCGCTGCTCATTTCGAGCTATTTGTGTCTGTTGTCCTTGTGTGAGGCCCCCCTGTGCAATTTCTTTGGCTTGAATAGCATCAATCTCCTTTTTCAGGTTTGCCAGCTGCACAGAAAAGTTTGCCAGATCAGAAGAACCGTGATTATTGTGGACATCAAGGAACAGCAAATTAACCTTTGCTTAAGCAGGGACATCATCATTCGGTCAAACAAGGGGGCACCTTCTCAAGACGTTTGTGAACTTTCTCAAGAGTCTTTTGCTGCTTTTCTGTAAGCTGGCCCTTGTGCGTCCTCCAGGTAATTTCATCCAGATTCTCCTGCACCACGACGTATGATATCAATATGAGCAGACCTGCATCAAGCTCACAAAAGCACTGATGCAGCACTTTCAAGTATCTGGCTACCTCTTCCTCCTCTTCTTCTGCATCCTCCTGCATACCCCATGTGATACCCTCAGAAGCAATTGCTGCAGATTTTGCTCGCTGGACGGACTCCACTTGGTCTCTTCTCTCCAGAGCCATTTCCAGTGCTCTTTGAGCTGCCCTTTGAGACTTGGACAAAGATTCCTGCACAACCAACAACCACTGATTGTGCCTGCCAACACAAGAATGTGTGCCTGTTGGAATAAGCCAGGGGATGGAGGTGACAGTACCTGTGGCATTAGCTCAGTTGGCCCTTGTACCACATATAACCTCGATGAGCTGCACCACTCCAGCAGTCAATAGCCAGCAATACCAACACTCTTACACAATTAATCCCTACTGACCTTTAACTCTACTTCATGACAGCTGGGCTAGAAGTCAAATGCACAACTACAATTTCACTTACGTAACAAGTGGTCCATGACAAAATAGAAGACTGGTAAACTTACAGGCCAAACCGCAAGATATCTCCTACTCGTATTGGTACATAGACTTTCGGCTCAACCTAGAGAAAAAGCAGTGATCCAGGGCTCAGACTGAATCCTCAGATAGCATGACAAAGACTCAACTCAGAACAAGACATGTTGAGAATATGGAAAACAGAGTTGCACATTGCTAGGACAGTAAACCCTGCCTGAGACTTGTTCACGAATGTACCATGTGTGCTCCCTAAGTCATAGATAAAAGCTTCCCCAGTATGCTTGTACTGCAACACTGCAAACACTCAAAATCAACTATAAGACGGAGCTCAAACAGGGAGAAACGCTGCCACACTGACATCTGTAGACGGCAGCATTGCAGCAAACCATCCATACTACCTGCATGAAAACGAGACGAAGTGGGATGCTCTATCACGAAGTCACAAGCATCACTTCTTCCAAACATGTAGGCAGCCTTCACTGATCTGCAACTCTAAATTCCGACAAAGAGATCAGCAAAAGTTCTGGCAACCTAAGGTCGGTCCTCCAACAACGACCTGCAGTAGCGAAAAAAACCAGTTCATATTGCACACTCACACGTCCAAGTTGTCAACAATACAGCCCTCCTTCAGCACCTCGATGTACAACGGGTGCTGTGGGTTGGCACTCCAAGCCGGCTTCACATACGGTGGGTTCACTGGCATGCGACCACATTTTTCTCGAGGTTGGATTATACTGCCCTCCCCGGTGACCCCTCCACCAACGGCAACCTCAACAACGACCTGAGACCCATCGATTGCCACAGGCGGAGGTGGTGGAAGCATCATCCCACCCTTCCCTTTGGAAACATCGTCTGCCACGCTCCCAGAGGTGGATGGCAATCCCCCTTCACTTCCCTGGCCATCCAATTCTGGCTTCGGCCTTGGCCTTGCTGAAGGCGGACCCATGGCCTTGAACTCCGCCTTCCCATCGGCGCTGGCCTTGGGCGGGGGTGGACCCATCATCCCTTTGCTTGTGGACACAGCCGTGGCCTGGCCAGCAGCAGCGGAGAGCAATTCAGCCTGAGCACCGGAATTTTCTCGCTCCACCCCCCCTCCTGCTCCCATCGTGTCCTCCATCTCAAACCTGTTAGAAGCAAAGATTGCGACACAGACAGCATCCCCCCATCTGTGTCTGGAAGTGGAAAGACAAAAAACCCACCGAGCTCAGAAACCTATAAAACACCTGCATCAACGCCACAAATGGGAGATCTGGCAGCGATGGCCAGTACCCGTATCAGCAGCGGTGCAGTCGAGGGGGCCGTGCAGCTGCATCAACAGGTGGGCTCCAAGCAGGCCCCTGCTCCTCGTAGGTTCGTTCGGCAGCAGGTCCCGGACTCCATCCTCAATGACCCGGCTCTCAAGGCGGCCATGGGCGTCCTGCCCGGGAACTACAATCTGGAGATACCCAAGACAATCTGGCGCGTGAAGCAGGCAGGGGCGAAGAAAGTGGCACTCCAGCTCCCCGAGGGGCTGCTCATGTACTCCCTAGCAATCTGCGACATCTTGGAGGCGTTTGCAGATGTGGAGGAGTGCTTTGTGCTGGGAGATGTGACCTACGGAGCGTGCTGCGTGGATGATTTCTCTGCAGTCGCTCTGGGAGCCCAGTTCCTGGTGCACTACGGCCACAGCTGCCTGGTTCCGCTGGACGTCACCACAATTCCTTGCCTCTATGTTTTCGTGGACATACAGATCGATGTGGACCATCTGGTTTCTGCTGTGAAACACAACTTCCGCTCCTCATCGCGGATCGCCCTTGCCGGGACCATCCAGTTCTCCACCGCCATCCACGCCGCCAAGCAGGCCCTGGCAGCTGATTTTCCTCACCTGCTGGTCCCGCAGTCCAAGCCACTCTCCCCGGGCGAGGTGTTGGGCTGCACTGCTCCGTCCTTGCCGGCGGGGTCCCTGGACGAGCTCGTGTTTGTCTCCGACGGGAGGTTCCATCTGGAGGCGTTCATGATCGCCAATCCCAGCGTGAAGGCTTTCCGGTACGACCCCTACTCCCGAGTGCTCACCTTCGAGGAGTACGACCAGAGGGGGATGCGGGAGGCCCGGAGGAAGGCCATCGAGCTGGCTCGGACCGGAAAGCAGTGGGGGATAGTGCTGGGGACGCTAGGGCGGCAGGGAAATCCCAGGATCCTGCAGCATGTGCAGCGCCGGCTGGAGGCTCGCGGCCTGCCGTATGTGAATTTCCTGGTATCGGAGCTGTCTCCTGCCAAGATTGCGCTGTTCCAGGACTCTGTGGATGCCTGGGTTCAGATAGCCTGTCCTCGCCTTTCTATCGACTGGGGAGAGGCGTTCGTCAGGCCTCTGCTGACGCCTTACGAGGCAGAGGTGGCGTTGGGCTTCGTGCAGCCATGGTGGCTTCCAGAGGATGAGGAAGCTGTGTGTAGCAGCAGGGCCGGCTGTGGGCTGGATGGGGGGGTGTCTAATGCTGCTCGTAGTGCAGCAGAGGAAGCGTGCTGTGTGTCAGATAGGAGGAAAGAGGCACCTGTAGGTGATTACCCCATGGATTACTATGCTAGGGAAGGAGGGCCATGGAATTCGGCCTACAGTCAGAAGGTGGCATTGTCTGCAGGGCGTAGAGCTGCTGAGCGTAAGCAGTAAGTAACTGAAGTGAGAGCTAGTGGCACACTCCAGGAGCTCCAAGTAGCAGCGGCAGCGTCACCATAGGAAGATGTTGCAGGTGGTCAGAGTGTGTGCGACCTACCTACTCCACCGAGCTTTGGTGGACCCGAAAACGCGGTGGCCGATCCCGTCACTCCATGCTCGTATCCTGTCCTGGTGGCCATCTACAACAGTGTGCATGCTGCTTTACCCGTCTTGCCTGGAGCTAACATCGAGCAGAACAGTAGAGCAAAATCAGCTCGGTCGATCCATGGAGTTGACGTCTGAAAAGAGACTTGAGTTTTGGAGGAAAGCTGAGTTCAACTGCCAAGTAAATCTGACCTAACTGGAACCAAACCTGATGGTCGGGAATAGGTGGTAGATGCCAAATCTGCCGAACTGCGGAATCACAACCTTTCATATAGAGAGGCCCTCGGATACAACGGACGTGCGCTCCGAATTATGGTTATGGACTTCCTATCTCATTCGAACGTCGCTTCTTGTGCACTCACATCTACCAGTGTAAATCACCCCATTTGTCGTCCCAGAGATGGGCACGCCGGATTCCGCTTGACATAATTGGGGAAGTTGGCAGTAGAGGTCGGGAGTATTACGCACACTAAAAGTTTGGAACCAAGAAGATAGAAAATCAGGCGAGAATAGCCCGTCCGACAGATTGGATGGGGTCTTCCCTGTTTTCTACATGACTTGTATCATTCTCATGAAGAAGTTGGTCTGATTTTTAGGTCTTGCCAAATGTATCGATTGCTACGGAGGCACGGATTATTCTTGCGAATACAATGTACAATCATTCTAGCTCACAGATTGGCGTAAACATGGCTATTGAAAGATTTGCATATGTATGTGCTTTAGCAGCTATAATTTTTTATCTTAAATTTTTCTGTTACATGATATCTACATTCTCACTATAATATAAGGTTAGTGAAAGAAATCTTTGTCTGGTAAATATACTATGAAATCTTTTGGTAGAAGTTCAAAAACAAATTCGTCAAAGTTTCAAAATTCATCCAACACTTATCATTACTCGATCAATTCACTAAAAATTTATCAATCAATACTCATCTGCGCCTCTACAAATTTATCAATCAATACTCATCTGTGCCTCTACTTATATGCGGTTCTGCCTGAAAACCAGATGTTGGAGAATCCGATAAGCCGGATCTGGAGGAAATCTAGAAAATAATTCTTGGTACGTCCCAATAAATAGTATTTAACCCTAGATTCATAATTTCTTCCTGAAATATATGTGCTTCTATGCGGCCTTGCCTCGGGAATAAAGGGGGCCAAGGAGATGATGATCCGGGCCTCGGGAATAAAGGGGGCCTAGGAGATGATGATCCGGGGACCTGTGTCATTACATTCGTCTTTTCCCGATGGATCAAGTTAGGTAGTAGCAAATCATGAAATGAAAAATAAGGTAAACCACTTCACAGGGACTTTATCTAGCTAAGCATTTGAGAGTAAGTTTTCCTCTTGAGGTCCGGCACACTAGCAAAGGACAATCTACGTGCTCGGTCAACCCCTTTTTATTGCGTGGATCGGACATTGTTTGTCTAGTTGTCTTTTTGTCCACTTATCTAACAGAATCTCAACCGAATAACAAAAATATCATTTTTATCATCATCTACAACATTAGAGACACATACGAGGGAGAGCACTTATTCTATTGGCAATTAAGTCCATACACTACTAGAAATAGGGGGCTATTGTTATGCTTTTTTGTTACAGTAGTTGTTATAGTCTTCAAAAGTGTAACAAAACTTTGGCATGGAAGAGAGGCGTGAACTGCTAGCCTAACTTTGTAACATTTCAATATTACAAAAGAGGCATGGAATGGAAGTGTCACATGTTTAAAGACAATAGGAAAGAATAACATATGGGTCCCATCTCTGCACGCTTACATCCATCTCTCTTCTTCTTTGCATAGTCTTGGGATATCTTATATCAAAAGAGAGAAACTAGAACATCTCTTCCAACTTAACATTTATTACCTTCTCTCCTCCTTCTCCATATGAAAATGTGCCACCTACTTAGACGTTTAATGTATGCTCTCTGAACAAATCCTCCCAAAACATTACAAATAAGCCCAAAACCGTTACAAGAACCGGTAACATTAGCACCTGTTTCTACTAGAAATAGAAAATATCTGACCCACCCTCACTATCTTTTGCTCTCCCTTTTCCTTAGTTTGATAGCTTGCTCCTCCCTCTCTCCAACTGCTATCCCTATTTGTGCTCAAATTGGACAGTTGGTGAAGATTGCGAGGATTGGAGGTAACACCATAATTTTGTAAGGAGGTTAATATACGAACCCCTTTCTTTTGGTTTTGGACCCCCTTCACGAAATCGACACAATCCTTAAAAGAGGGTTTTAGCCCATTCTTCAAAATGACATTACCCTTGTTGTTCCGTCCACAATCAGAAAGTCTGCATTCTTTCCATTGACATGATAGAGAGCTTGTCTAGAGCGCTGGCCGGCCAGCGCCCTCCGTAATGTGTTCATGGACACCATTCAATAAATTTAGATCAAAACTAAACATGGTTCTCCTTTGGAAAGAAACAAAACCGAAGGTTATGTGTGAACGCCAACATGGCGGCGTCCACATCGACTGGGACAAAAACGGTAAACTTTAAAACAAGCATGTGCGAGCGGTTACGCCGTGAATGGTCCCTCATGAGGACCAATCAGTAACTCATCCGGGCCTTGAGCCAACACTGAATGTATGACCACTTCTAAGTTCCACATGTGCTCCACTTCCGGGTCATCAAAACCGTCGTTCTTGCCCATGGACTTGGTGTCTTTGTTCTGCCCAACTTCTGCCTCATCAAGCACTTGCATAAGCGTCCGGCAGCTGTGGTCGTAACCTATGCATCATTCCTTTGTCATTTTGGTTTATGAGGACATTTTCTCCTGCTCGGGTTTTGGCTTTCACGGGTTTGAATCATTGCCTTCATCAAACAATAACCCATTCCCCCAACCGTTTGAATGTATGTTTCAAATTGAATGAGCAAAAATATGAGTTCTTTCACATGTCAAATCACAATGTACAGCCTTGGTTGATCGCAAAGATGGTGTCCAAGACTGAAACACATGCCTAGGAGCTATGACCTCCACAATATAATGGTCGCGGCCTCCAATGAGCTTGATAAAACGGAAGAAACTTGAGTGAACCATAGCTCTCTCCACCATTTTGATTCCTTTATAATTTGCGACCATTAATATATCGTTATATATAATTTCAAACTCACGATCAATGATTGAAAGATATTTCCTACGATTTTGGGTTTAAAACTACAAATTCTTGTTGATCGAAAGATATTTCCCATGATTTTGGGTTTAAAACTACAAATTCTTAACTATGCTGGCCAAAATAAAGACATGTGAGTCAATGCCCACTTAGCCCTTCTATCAAACCATATCATTCGGATTGATAGCAGATGGGTTCATGGGCAAGGGCATGCCAGCGCCCTTAAAATCAACAAAATTGGTTTACTAAAAACTTTAAGAGGTTTAAACCCGCAACCTACTCATTCCTCAACTTTTTCCCAACCACTCAAACAACTATGCCAAGCTATCTCAAACTTCAAGTGTTACTTATTTATTTTATCTATGACGGCCTAGAGGAGGACATGCATAGGAAGGGCACCGGCCGGCCGGCGCCCTTGGGGAGGGCGTGCGTGGGGAGGGCACCGGCCGGCCGGCGCTCATGGGGAGGGCGTGCATGGGGAGGGCGCCGGCCGGCCAGGCCCATGGGGAGGGGGTGCATGGAGAGGGCGCCGGTTGGCCGACGGCCATGGGCATGACGTGTTGGGGAACGGCGCCGGTCGGCCGGTGCCCATGGGCAGGGCATGCGTGGGAAGGGCGCCGTCCGGCCAGCGTCCTCTTTATGGATGCGTATTTTGAAACTCTTCTCTCATGCCATGGTTGCACCCATTTTCTAAAAACCTATGAACCTATTTTCATTCATTCATTCATTCGTAATATACTATGTGCAGCTTCGTTCTCGAAGAATATATGGGCATGTTTATGTACCCGCCAAAACGTGGAGCACAGCATTAATTTGAGACTGCTGTGTAAATAGACGCGATGTTGCCTGCAAATAAGGAGTCGGTCTACAAGTCAGGTCCCAAGACGTCGGTCGGCCGACCTCTTGTGACTCAAATTGTCAAGAATGAGGGTCTCCTCCGGAGTTGAGGACCCTCAAAATCCAATGGTCATGAGTGTTCTCGAAGTCTTGTATGAAACCCGAAGGTGAAGGCTATTCTTACCATGCTTAGCCATAGATTTGCCGTAGAATGCTCATAATTTTACAACTTTACCGGCACAAATGGTCCTCATACATGGGCATTAACTGGGCCTAAACTGAAGCCATGGTGCATACCCTTTGCCGGCATGATATGGACATGAATGTTATGTTCAGCGCAAGTGTCCTCCCTTTTTCTAAACCCTTTTTGGGACCAAGTACCAGAAAACGCTCATTCAAGACCCATTGGAAACCCCCTTAGGAGTATAAAAGACACAAAACCCCCATAGTGTATATTAACGGGGGTACTGGCTTCCTGCCCACCCCTTGGGTGCGTGTACCTCCACCTAACACAATAATTCTGTAAGGACCTCCTACTAGAGACAAAAGGAAGAAGAACCCTATACCAGAGTTTGATTGCAAGCCAATCCAAATCTCGTCTCGAAATTTGGACGCTTTTGAAAGGTATGCCAAGGAGTTAGAGATGGAATGGCTATACCTGGTACGAAAATGGCTCTATCGAGCCTTATTCTGGTACAAGAGTATACCTGATGGCTGAGAGCAACGAGAGGGGACTCGAAGGTCCTAGAGGACGCGACTGTCCGGAGTCATCTAGGGATGTGGAAAGTTTGATATTTCCAGCAGACCCATTTGATCCCAGAGGCGCATAAGGGTGGAAGCATACCATCCGCCCAGTTTTCAAAGAGTCAGATTCCATAGGTAACTATAGAGATGTTCCTACGGCATAAGGAGGAAGTATGGTCTCATGGAAATGAGTAGAGGGTGTCCATGTTCAAAGAACACAAGTGGAACCACTTTGCCAATGTATGGTTGGGCCTCATTTGTGTAGCCATTAAGCAGAATCCTGCTGGTGGAGGATCATGGTTAGATGTGTTTGTTGCAGTTGTTGTCGTTATTTCCGCAAATGTGGGAGATTTGCTGTTTCTCAGGTTGTTTTGGTATGAAGCGTTGAAGAGCCAGAGGGTATTCAGGTTCTTTGAAAATGAGCTCTTAAAAAAGCGAGACTGTTCTCAAACAAATATACGTTCATCCAACCCATCTAGATGGGCTGGTCTTCCCCATCCTATCCTTCAAAAAAGGATGTGAGACCACCTTGATGTTCGAAACTTATTGTCTTCTCTGTGATGCTGGAAACACGGTCGCCAGCCACAAGTACCACGCAGCAGATAGGAATGAATTCGGCCATAAGTAACTAGTAGATAGCCATTTCTGATGCCACTTTGCAGGGTTGCTGAGAATTTCCAAGAAGACCTTGCTAGACATCGCACGAACAAGAGGAGAAGTCTCTTAAGCAACGAGACTTATCATGCGCATGACACATGTGGCGCCCATCATAAGGGAATACAGTTACTCAACCCTAGTAAGATAAACCTGTGAAAGCGTCATTATGCATGGGAGGTACATTGACTCATTGTGCTTGGAGGGAGCTTTGTTACACTCTATGTACAGGTCAGACGGTCAAGGTCGATTGTACCTTGTCCGAGGCAACCAAGTTTGGTGGTAGACGCAGTAGTTACTGACCCTACGCGGGATCCCTCACCCATGAACATGTTATCCTAAATTGTTTAGGTGCGAGAGTGGTTGGAGCGGTGACATCTAAGGTTAATGTTGAGCACTAAATATATAGGAATGTAGGCAAGCCACTTCTTCCTCCTGCATTAGCGAAGGACCTTTATAAATTTATCAAGTGTTGCGCTAAAGCATATCATGCATAACACAGAGCGAGGCTACCCCTCTCCTGTTCCATGACATTCTTTCGGCAGTGGACACTCTCCGAAGGGCACTTATAAGGGCACTACAGAGAACGCATTCTTTTCGCTGTGAGTATCCATCACCCTCCGACGGGCACTTATGAGGGCAATATAGAGGACCGGGATAACAGCTGGCCAAAGGGTACTTATAAGGGCAATATAGAGGACCGGGATGACAGCTGGCCGGGTGCATCCAGGACGATCTCGGTGGTATGTAGGCGCATCAAGCTCGTGGTCATGACATGAGATGCATGAAATTGGCTTCAGACATAGCGCTTAGTTATTCTTTGTATCATAACCCTCATGTTTCCTTATATGCGCTATGGTAGATGGAGTCACCCATCGTTCTCTCAATACGGATATATCACCATAAAATGGCCTTGAAAGTAACAAAAGAAGGGCATCAAGCGAAAATAAAAATGTTCCCGAGGACTTTACTGGATTGATACTTCTTCTTCTCATGGAAACCCTCTCGTATGTGCCAAGCCCTTTTTGGCAACATATCACCAATAAAATTTATGTCCAAAGAGTCCTGTAAACATCAATCGAGGAGTCGACGAGGGATCGATCATAAACATTGTACTACATGGTGTGACAGCTGACAAACCATTTCCAATCGCGACAAATGAAAACATCTGCCAACAGTCAATACATGCTAGTGTTGCAGTCCGCACTTCCTTAGCGGGAAACAAATTTCAAGTGACGTAGCACAGCACAGAACCCCCTTTCCCTTGGTCAGATCAGGGTCGCGGGTCCATTCCTTCAATTTCCTCCTTCTCAAGCTCTCAAGCCAGGTGAGACGATGAGGAGACAGTACTTGCCTGGGGGGTTAGTCAGACGACCTATTGCCCCTCAGGGAAAGGCGTACACCGACAACTCTGGCTCTTAAATAGTTAATCTTACAGGACGTGGTCGATAATCTACAAGGCGGAGCATGGTTCAGTGGATGTGATGTGTTGTTAGATAAGCCAAATAACCAGCCTAAAAATTCTCCTTATGGAACTTGAATTTAGTGTTGGATTTCTGAGTGTAGTGCCGCGATAGCGCGTCTAACTCCTTGGCTAACACTGCAGATCCGCAGTAAAACACACCTGTGAAAGCACACCAGCACAGCAACGTGTTAGACACAGCGAGGAGGCATGAGATGGACGCAGAAGCGCTGTGCCGGACTCACCAATTCTCTCGCCCCGATGTGTAGCCGCCAGCCTTGAAAAAACCTTCTTCCAGTTTGGCCTCGCGAAGTGTGTTCGAGCCTGCACCAACACGCACCAGGTGAGCCACAATGGTTTGAACAGAAATATGGTCATACACGTTTGACGGTGTCACCAAGAATGCACATATTGAGGATGGAGGGGAATACCCTTGTGCCGGACACAACGTCGATGCCATTCTTAGCATGTTGCAGAGCCTGAATCATCATAATTAGGGAAGACCTAGCATCCCCTTCCTCATACACACTGGTTAGGTAGTTATGCATCTCAATGACTTGCTTGTGGTCGTTCTCCTCCACCTCGTTCATCACATTTTTGAACCACTCGAAGGAGCCTTGCTCTCTTGTCACCCAGTAGAAGTAGGCGTTGGTAGGCCCTTTCCTCTTTTTCTTGGGCCCAGGACTCTCGTCTGGCTTGGAGGAGTCGAAGGAAGTGTCCGACTGCAAAGTCACCCTTGTGTCAGAAGAAAGGAGGGGGGGATAGAGCACATGGCATGTGTGTGAAAAACAGCCAATTAGTCGGGGACTTACGTGAGCAGAGTCCTCCTTGAAGCTGTACAGCAAGTCCTTAAGGATGCTGATGAAAGGGGTGGCACCGATGCCGAGCCCTACCAGGAGCAGCACGTCATACTTCTTATAGTTTTGCGCAGGAGCTCCGTACGGGCCGTCGATCTCCAGCCTAGGGAAAGATCTGTTAGCCAAGCACACGAGTTAGTCTCGAGATTCGTGTTGGTAGGAAGCAAGTGCAGCACAGCTGAAGCAAGGAAGCAAGCAAGTGCAACAGTGAGGAGGCGTGAGGTGTTGACGGTGCGTACCGTGTGTCAAGCATGGTTCGCAAGTTGCCACTCCTAGTCTGCAGACCATTCTTGTGCGCCGACTCGTTGGCCTCTTGGAATATTCTCCTCAGCTCCTTGGTCCAGTCTCCTAGGGTACGGATATGCACACTGAGGTAGTCATCACCAGGAGCGGATGTGATCGAGAATGGATGCCACTCGAAACTTGAGATCGGAGGGCACTTGAGATACATGTACATCCCACTTTTGTACTTGAATCCCGGTGGCTTGGTCATGTGCAAGGCTAGCACATTGCCAGGGTAGACTGCAGCCTGGAGAGCAAACAGAAAGCCGATTCATGAGTTACGGGGAGTAGCAAGCGTACACACCGACGACAAGGACATTGCTGGAGATACATACCCGAACAATCTTCACATGATATCGTCCCGCACGGAAAGCCCGAAGAGTTCGCTCTCCAATGTAGAGGAGCAAAGGGCCACAAAGGTACATCCATGTCTGCAATCACAGAAGCACATGATTTGAGCCATCCCCGAAGCACATAACGCCCTTGCTGTCTGCAGAAGGCAAACCAGTAGACAACGGTGCTTACCGTCTTCTGCAGCCAGCCGTGTGACATGAAGAGGAAAAGCGAGTGGACGATGAGCAGGATGTAGACGAGCACGAAGAGATGATGAGAGTACCAGAAGGCATTGAAGCCTGTCATGTTGTGGAATGGCCAGGGCAACTTCACAAGATTGCGTCGAGACCAGCGAGTAGCCAATGAGAAAGCTATGGTCATGAGAATGACCATGGCTATTCCAGTGATGCCCTCAACGCTCATGAGGAAGAAGACGTAGTTGGGCTGCTTGTGCTTGAAGTCATCTCCGAGAGTCCTATCGAACTTGTCGTAGGGAGCAGCAGCTACCCTGGGAAAATCACACGCCAAATGAACCCCTCCATGGACCAGCACTCCCAACGCAATGCCGGACGCAATGAGCTGGCCAGGCAAACTTTCCCACAGTGAGCACAGACGCGGCCAGAGACGTATCAAAAATCCAGGGAGGCAACAGAGTTCAAAAGAGGTGGCACCTTGTGGAAATTCAAATTGTCATCGAAGGGGATTACTTTCCCCAGGAAGGTTGAGCGAAGCCAGGTGATGGTGTTCCTGCACACTGGCAAGAGAATGATTGCCATGTTGAGCTTGAGAGTTTCAGCTGCACCCTTTGCCGTGCACACACAGTAGCCCATAGTCGCAAATGAACTCCTCCTGCGGTACTGAAGGAACTTCCAGGTGAAGAGGGCCGCCATAGCCAAAATCCATAAAAGAACAATAAATAACCGCCTTTTGTTTTCCTGCAGGAAAAAGCGGGTGTGGCGAGTGTAGAGCACGAAGTTGTTGCTCTGCCTCTGAGGCACAAGCGTCTGGCTGTACTGCAACACTGCTTCCCTACCAAATCCTCCGACAGGTCCGTGCATCAACGTCTCCAGTTGGTAGAGCTGCCAAGATTTCCGGGTAAAAAGAGCACATGAGTGGGGTCAGGGAGCAGGATAAAAGGCATAATAGCATGTCAAAAACTCTTTCGGGAAGCGATAAAGGCATGGGCCTGTGATTGCGATGGCCACGACGACTACCAACCTCAATAAACCCCTGATCTGTAGGATCCAGCTCCTCCATAATCAACGCAGCATACTCCTCAGCCTGCTCTTTGAGCTTGGACAGCTTGTTGGCGGCAGCGCTGAGCATCAACACCTCCCTCACTTCCTCCTCCGTGATGCGACCATCCCCATTCTTGTCACACCTGCAGCAGAGCGCAAATGCAAAACATGAGAGGAGCTGCTTAGGATAGGCAGCAGCAAACTCGGAGTCCTGGAGCAAGGTGCAGGGGTGCAGGGTGCAGGCTGGGGTATCTCACAAGTCGAAAAAGATCTGCATTCGAGAATCAAAGCCTTGATCCGTGATCTGCAAGAAGAGGTCATAAAGGTCCTCCTTGCTGATGGTTTGGACCTTGAGCCCCTTCCTCCTGGTGAGGGCATCGAACAGCTCGTGGGCGAACTCCTTGGTGTCCTTCATTCCTGCAGCCACGAAATGGCAGGGTGATGAGTGTGGGAAGCAAAGGCAAGGGAAGGAGAGAAAAGAAAAAGCAGGGGTCCGAAGGTAGGCTCCATGTCACACACACCTATACAGTTAGCGAAGTCCGCCCTGGCCAGCCTCCCATCCGGCCCCTTGAGCTTGTGGAATTGCTGCTCCACCTCCTCCCACTTGGACTTCTGGTCGTCGGAGATGGTGGCCTTGTTGATGAACCGTAACCCCTCGAGGGCGTGCTCGGCGCTGGAGACGGAGCGCACCATCCTGGGCCCGTTGGGCTCCGCGGTGACAGACTTCACCCTGGCCGAGGACCCATTCCTGGACAGCCTACCTATCCCCTGCGAGATCTGCTTCATCCTGGCGGAGGCGGATCTCTTGAACGACGTCCCCGGCTTCCTCTCCCACCCATCCCCGAGCAGCGTGGTGACGTGCTGCTCCATCTCCTCCCCCAGGCTCTCCGTCCTGCTCGGCGGGTCGGAGAAGCTGGAAGACGCATTGGTGGACGCCCACAAGCTGAGCGGGCCGCTGTCCCCCGTGCTCCCACTCAAACTCACCCCGGGCGGCGGGTGCACTCCCCGCAGAATGACGGAGTCGTTGTGCACGTCCAGCATCACCTCCAGCATCCCGTCGTCATCCCCATCCCGATCCCGATCCCGATCCCGATCTCGATCGGCCCGATCCCTGGCCAAGGCGTCCGGCAGCTGCCAGTGCAGCTGCCCGGAGTTGTTGGTGCTGCTGCTCCCGCTCCCAATGGACATCATCTCCATGTCCAGCACGTGAGAGCGCGCGCTGTCGGTGCGCCCCAAAGGCGGCTTGCCGTGCGCCATTGCGGCCGTCCCCGGCCCGGCGCGGCCCGCTACTCTAGTCTACTCGCTCCCAGCCAACAAATCCCTCCCCGCAACGCAAATCTCCTCCACCACAGCACGGCACCACCGCAACCCAACCCAACCCAACCAACCCAACCCAGCAGCTGGCGGCAGCAGGCAAACACCTGTAGGCGCAGCGCATTTATCTTCCTCCTCTTTCATCAATCAATTCCTCCCTCACTCCCCCAAGCCCCGATCTCGGCAGCACGGCCGTGCAATCCGCCACACAGCCTCCCACCACTCGACCCACAACACTCTCATGCCACAAACGCCTGGTGGGCGTTGCCCCTGGCGCGAATTAGTAGCACACTCCACCTCCCCCTCCTGCCGGCATCAGCGATCACCCCGCTCCTCCCTCGCACGTCACTCCGGCGAATCACGCCCTTGACGCTGCTCCTGCCCGAATGGCCGTACACCGGAGACACCAGGCCAAGTCCAAGCCAGCAGAAGAGAAGAGCAGAGAAGAGAAGACAGAGATGTCGCAGCCGGCAGCAGCCTTGGAAGACAAAGGCAGCAGGGCGAAGAAAATGCGCGCTTTTCTTCACCACCCCAAGGCGGGAGCGGAAGTTGGTACGCGGGGGTCTCCAGACCAGGAGACGATCTCACAGGCCGGCAGCTCGTCTTCGTCTCCGCGGACACCTTCCGGGCGGAGCGTGGATGGCTGGTTGTGTGACTGACTCTGTTTTCTTCTTTCCTTCCTTCCTTCCTTCCTTCCGTCCTTCCTTGCGCCTGCGGCCTGGCCTGGGCTGCTTGGTCCCTGGGTTCGAGCGTAGACTGGCGGGGGGAGGCGAGGCCACCGGCTGGGGCCGGTGCCCGCCTTTACGCTCTCCCTATCCCAGGCCTCATGCTTGCCGGGTGTGCGAGCCAGGTCACCGCCAACTGGTCCGCGCGCGTTCACACAGCAGCGCGTTTGCGATTCCGCCTAACTCCACTGCACGCACTGTTGTTGTGCCCGCACCTACCCTCCATAAGCCCATTACCATGTTTTCCATTTCCGGCCTCTTTTTCCCCTTCATGTCGTGTCATGCGCACGGCCCGGACTGGGCCGGGACTGGCTCGCGGGGGATCCAAGTCAACCGCTGCTACAGTTGTTTTATATGTTATATATTATTACACGCTTTGGTGTAGCCAATCTCGCCAGGTCTGACACGAGGCAGCCCAGCGGCACAGCAGCCAGCAGACGGGACCAGTGCGGCCGCGATCGCCATCGCCTTCGCTTTCGCCATCGCCATCGCCATCGGTCTCGGAATTGGATGGTTATCTCCAACGCAAACTCTCCAAAAATTGTGCCCAACTCCACTCAACTCAACTCGACTCGACTCGACTCGACTCAATGAAGGGGCTTGCTGGATGTCGGAACTCGGAGCTCAGCTCGGCTGCGTCCCTCAGGCTTGGCGTCCATGCTGCCTCGGTCAGTGGACAGGGATAAAAATTGTTGTTGTTGGTGTTAGCACATGCCTTTGTGATGTATGGGGATTCGGAGTGCCGATTGCCGAGAGTCCCAGCCGGTGATGCCGGTGGCCGAAGGACGGGGGTGCGGGGGCCCCCGTTCGGCTTCGACAAGGCTCGGGGAGGGCTGGGCAGCGCATTTTGGGGCGCAACATAGTCGAGGCGTGTGTCAGCGAGGGCGGGGAGGCGGGGGGAAGAAGGAAAGCGATGAGGGCGCATCGGGGCATGGGGCCATGGGGCCATGGGGCCATGGGGCCATGGGGCCATCTGGCCTGGGACTCGGAGTGCGGACGAACGCTGGAGAAACGTCCCACGTTCCAGTCGGGGCCCCGGCCCGAAATAGAGTGGGAGCGGCACCGGCTGGCCCGGTCGGAGGCGGGGCCCTGGGACCCGGTCGCCGGGAGTCGTGATCGAGCCCCGTCGACTGGTTCAGCTCTGGCTTTCAAAACCCTATTGACGCCAGGAGACTGGGACGAGAAGTTGAGTCAAGTGACTCCGACACCGCCCCCGTGATGCGCATCGCACACGCCCCCACGTCTGGAGCCGGGGCCGCAGTCGGGGCCGGGAAGCTGGAGCCCGCCAGCCTGCTGCGTGGATGCCACATGCAAGTTGGTTTCTTGTACATGTACATGCGGATGTACATGCCCTCATGGTACAACATTACCGCCTTCTTGCTGTTTTTGCTGCTGTCGTCTAGTACAGCAGGAAGCAGGAAACCGGAAGCCGGAAGCCGGAACGAGGAAGGGGGCATGGGGGGAGGGAGGAACTTGGAAGGGAGGCAGCAGGAGGCTGATGGAGGAAACGAGAAGGAAAAGAATTGGCTTGACAAAGGAAATTGGGGTGGGAGCGGCATCCTGGGCCAGCTCCCTGCGCCTGCGCCTGCGCGCAAGGCATACATCTTTATGCACGACAAGGGCAGCGGCCTGCATGCCGATCCCTGCCCCTTCCCCACCTGCCGGCCCCGGCCACGGCCCCGGCCCCGGCACCGGCCCTGGCCCCGGCCGGCTTTACACAAAAAAGCATTTGCATACCTACAAAGCAACGGCAAACGGCCGCAAGCAGCTTGTCGGAAACTTGTACCTAACACAAAAACAAAAGAGCAAAAGCACAGGAGTTGGAACTTGGCTTCCACCTCCGGGACGGGGACGGGGACGGAGACGGGGTGCTGCTTAGTAGCGGCCGGACCTGGAGATGCCCAATTGCCCATGTCATCAGGCATCACGTGCTCACTGTCCCAGGCCCCAGCCCCACCCAAAGCCGAACCCTCCATGCATACATCAACATAAAAGCATACAAAAGCAAAGAAAAGGGGAGGAAAGGGAAGGGATGGGACGCAAGAGGACCGGGCTTGACTGGACTGCTGCCTTCTCCTCTCGGCCTGCGGGCTGCCCGCATCTGATGAAGGAATCATTATGCAGCCTGGAGATCTCGGCTTCGCTTAAAGACCGAGGTCAGTCTGGGCCAGGGCCGGGGCATCAAAGCATCATCACAGGCGAGGCCCGAGGGGCTGGACGAGTCCTGGACTGGGGCTTGGCTTGTGCGTCCTGGGAAAGCGTGCGGCCAGGCAAAGGCTGGAGAAGGAAGCTAGTCTGGACGATTTGCTGAACCACCCAGATCTCGCTCCACACCTTCGTTTTGTCACCATCCCTGTTGCTACGCCTCCCGCTATCATGAGACAATTCATTTGGGCTCTCTGCTTACACATTCCAGCTCCACTTCCAGCCGCTGTGCTGTACCTACGCACCGAACGTTGTTCCTCACAACCGTGCGCCCTGCTGCCTTGCCTGGTACCGCCCGTCCGTTGCCCCCCGCCCCCCCCCCAGGTGGATTTGCCAACAGAAGGAAGCCACCCCATCTAATGCCTTCATGTCATGCGAGACGGATATTACGCATGACCAATCGGATCAACTGCCCAATTTGGACGCGCATGACGCAAGTTGCAATGCAGCAGCAGCGAACAAATCATCCCCTGCCCGCCATTGTACTGCACCAAAACCCTAATGCCCAGGAACGGCCACGCCAGCGTCCCGGGCCCCGGCCAGCCTAGGCTCTCCACCCTCCTCCATCCTTGAGCCTGACAGACGTGCGTTATCCCCCTCTTCTGTTGGAGCCGCTTCGCAATGTACCAAGAGCCGCTTTCTCCCAACCGCTCGCCTGCCGGACTCCAGTGCTCCTCCACCATCGCCCAGCTAACGCTGTACGTACACATTACGTATCCCGTTACCACTCTACGTACAAATACATGTTGTACACATGTATGCATACTTCTGTATCCCCTGGGTTCCGTACATTGACTAGAGGCCAGGAACGCGAACACTCAACACTCCGGGCCGCGGTCCCGGCTCTCCCTGTGACCGAGGTTGCCACGACTCGTGTTACTTGGACGGGCATCATTTTCTAGGGAATCCCTTTCTCCCCAAAAGCTCACATGTAAGGCTGTAATAAAGAACCCTAGGGCCAATCCATCCTCCTTTGCGGCTACCAGTCCTCCACCCCTAGCGTTTTCTATGCATGTAGAGTCAGACATATGGTGTACGTATGAACCTTCATTCCCCTCAAGAAATATTATCCACGCCTAAACCTCCCAACCACCCGTTCGGCACAATCAGCACCCTGTTCTTTCATCTTTCGAGTGAACAGCAGCGCCACTCCTTTTCATCAAGTCAGGACGCACCCGACCAGCCTGAATTAACGCATTCTGATTCCCCGCTTTTATTGCTCAACGCCTCAAAGCCTGTCACTTGTACATGACACCCGACACTGTGTGAATCTGCATCTCCCTCCCGGAGGCCTCTGCTTGTGACTTGTTCACATCAATTCCACAAAACAGAAGACAGTTAAATATCCACAGGTGTCGCACTCCTCAAAGTGTCTTTCAAAAGTAAACTACATGATTTGTGGCACCATGACCATATCGTGAAGGTGATTTGTAGTCATCAGCTTCCAGACTCATTTCTGCGTGCCACGGCTCACAGCATCAAGCACCAGACAGGTATGCCGTCTTGGACACATGCAGTAGACAAGTGTCCAATCAAACACAAGGACCAGCAAGTCAGCTCAACTCATGGTAAAGCTGCAGCATGATGTACTCCTCTGTGCAGAAGATACCTGCCTCCAGTCAACAGATGCACCTGGAAGCCTGCAAATCAGTTCAACTGAACGATCAAAAGCTGCATTACTCTTCCATGCAGACTAAACCAGTAGCCCTAAAGTACGGAGCTCGAGGGATGTGTCTCCAAGGAAGATAACAGGCATATTGTATGCACTATCGCACATATTGTATGGTGCTGCCAGAGCTGACCTCATCGGAATCACAGTCTCTTCTCAAGGTATCTTTCCTGGCATGTCAAGTTCCATTACAACACGTTTCATCGCACAGTGACTGGCGCTCCGATGGAAGGTGTAAAATAATGCATTCACACAGTCTACCTCTCCGACACCGCCAAGGCAGTCTACAATCTCGCGAGTGCCAGGAAAGCGACATCACCGATGAAGCCGTGCGGTAAACTCCGGTCTGTGTGATCCAGCTGCTGCAGCGAGGCTTTCTTTACTTTGCTGCGAATGTGTAACGCTGTGAAGAGTCATGTCTCGGAACTTGCAAGTCGTGTCCTAGCTAAAATATTAGGCTTCTTTAGGGGCGCGGGCAGGGAGAGGCCTGGGCCGCGGCGTCCTACCAAATTTCATCAATTTCAAAAGACTCTTGTCACCGGGCCGCCCCTTGAAAGACTCGTTACCAAGCCTGATATTGCAATTTCTACACGTCTGCTCTTGTGGTATGAGATGATGGAGGTACATACTGTGGGCCTGGAGAAGTCTTAGCTGGAGGCTGCAAAGACTTCTAGATACACCTCGGAACCGGGTGGGTCCAAGCGGCGAGCGGCGAGCGGTCTGTCTGAACGTGACTCCCGGCATTCAATTCAGGTTTTGCTGGGACGAATAAAATTTTGCTTGTCGGTACCCTCAGGAGGAGCACTGTGGTTTGTGAGGATACTGCATCAACTCCCTCCACAGGATGTATTTTTGGAGCTGCTGGCACGTACCATGACTGCTACCTTCCACGTATGTAGGTGAGAAAGACCCAGAGCGCTTCGTCACAATTCTCTGCGTACCAATTTCCAGCCTGCTGCTAACGGCCGTCTTCCTTCCCCTCCAGATTCTGCCTCCCCTCACCACCCATGGCGGGAATCGCAATTCAGATGTTAACAAGGTCCTGGCGGTCGCCTTGCTTGTTTCCCACCCGCCATAGAGGGATTGAGGTTCTAATGGATGGGGAGACTTATGTGGGTTTGCGAGTTGATGGCGCTCACCAATTTGAGCAGAAGCTCCTCCCGTGAATGCTCACAAGGAGGCTGGATAGTCAAAGTGCTCGAGGTGCCAGATGAACTAAGTTGTGGAATAGACCGCTAACACTTGTACAGGTACCCATCACCTTGCTGTTTTAAGTATCACACTGATAGCATAAGCCACATGCAAAGTCAATGGGCGAACTATCTTCAATCGAAGTCTATGTGGTAGCTGGCAATAGAATTTGCAGCAACAACGTGCTAGAAGTACATAGTTGGCGATAAGATTTGCGTAACAGCGTGCTTGAAGTCGCTGGAAGCTCGCTATCAGATGCAACACACAGGTGCTCTGTTTCTCTACAAGGAGCTTTCAAGGCTCTTCTTTCCAGCTCCCAAGCACTTCCTCCTTACCTGTCATCAGGCCGTTATGATCAAGCCAAAATGTTCGACAAAGACACAAAGGAGATACACACGGAAGTGGGCGCGCCTTCGCCAACTGTGGGTTCTACCTATCCCCACCCCCCCTCCAGGCAGCAACAGGGACAGGCGCAACAGGATGTCAAGTGTCTGTTTCAATCCTGTTGGTGTCTCCAAAGCATGTTGTAAGAAACCAGCATCTGACGAGGGCCCACTGTACAGGTGCGTGACTGACATAGTCTGTCTAGAGTTGTCCACATTCGTTGGCAGCTCACATTTGTAAGCATGGGGAAGGAAACCGCTTCAAGTTTACCAGCACATCCCTGAGCGCTCCCAAGGCAGAGCCGTGCTGTTCTCAGTTGGTAGCAAGTCCACCTTGTGCTGGTTACCTGGTGCAGAATGCTTCCTTTAAACCACCGACCCTGACCAGAATATGGCAAGCATTATGTAAGCGACAAAGGCCCATACCCGCTCACTTGATGATGAGCTGTCTGGGGAACCGGCTGCAGGATAAACACAGCCTCAGTAGAATGGGGGCTTCGTCAGCACTGGTTAGAGCATAGTTATGCCTGCTAGGTGCTCCAATATCTGCTCAAATGTGGGTCTTTGCCTAGGATCCCTGCACCAGCACCTCTGAATCAAGTGCTTGTAAGGAAGAGGACAACCATCAGGTATCTGTGGCCTTTCTCCTCGATCAATCGCTCTCATGATCTGCACGGTTCAACACATAATTTTACAGGTGGATTGTCTGCAGTGGAACGTAATCGACCAAAAAACTGGCATAACATGAACTGACGAAGGCTACACACATTGTGGTTACCTGCATTGGGTGGTAACCTTTGAAGGGTTCCTTCCTTGTCACAAGCTCCCAAAGCACCACTGCAAAACTGTAGACATCAGCTTTCTCATCGTAGGGTGCAGCATCAAGTACTTCCGGTGCCATCCAACCCCATGTTCCTACCTGGAATTCCAAGACAGAGTAAGCGGCAGAAGGAGAGGCTGGCATCTATACTGGTGAAACACGCCTTGTGTTATTTCATGGTTGTTAATTCCCTTACAAGAAGAAGGATTTGTAATAGGAAGCCTGCAAGTGAATACCTGTGTGTAGGCATATGCGTTTTGCTTAGTCATGGCAAGGCCAAAATCTGAAACTTTAATGTGCCAATCCTCATCCACCAACAAATTCACAGATTTAAGGTCACGGTGAACAACTGCAGGACTGGTCCACACATTCACCAACAAAAGGCAGAGGGCTGAGACGATACCTACGATGTTAAAGGATTGTCCTAGATTCCTTTTTCATTACCAGATGCATCTTAGCCCTTTTGTTTAAAGCGCAGCAGTGTGTTTTTCACATACACGAAGGAATGACACGGTTATCATCTTTGTATATTCAAGACACGTCAGAAAGAGCAAGGATTAGAGCTTCAGTAATACCTGCGCGTGTGGAGGTAGTTCATTCCGCGAGCCGCTTCTGTTGCCCATCGCACAACAGTGGCCATGTCAATTGCAATGTTCGGATTATGGAGCACACTATAGAGGCTCCCATTGGCTGCATATTCCATCACTATGCACACTTCTGGAGGCACTGTGCATGCGCCCATGAACAAAATGATGTTTGGATGGCGCAACCTCATGACGAGAGCAACCTGCAACCAACGAGAACATATCAAAATGGGCGTCATCGTCCACCCAACTCATAGGAAATGTAGACCTTTAGCAGTGTGAGAGCACCTGCTGCAAATGTCAATTGCTTTCTTCCCGAGCTCTTCATCATTAAAGAACCTGTGCTGCTTCTGCTAAACCTCACACAAAGGTGCAAGTTCAAAGAGAAGACAACCTCACGGCTGAAGTCCTCATATGCCTGCAGCACACCAGACACCAAAGCATTCTGGAGACGCTTCACGGCGACATCCGTGCCTTGCCATGTTCCTTTCAAGACATCACCAAAGGCACCCTGCACGTACGGACAGCACGAGCTCAAGTAACTCTCCGGCAAACATTTGATACCTTTGATGCAACCAGCCCGCGCACGGAATTGGGAAGGGATTTACCTGCCCAATTTTCGGACCAAGTTTGAGCTCAGAGGGAGGAATTTCCCAGTCTGCTACGCTAGCCAGTTTCGGCAGAGTCTCCATCTTCGCATTATTTCGACCCAGTCCGACAGGATGTAAATCGTCCTTCCAAGCTGTCGAGTCTGACATGGAGGCAGCTCCTAGCTGCCATGAAGCTGGTGCAGTTGGCAGCACATCTTCAGTAGCCATGAGAAGGCGATCGGTTACCGCTGAGTTGACTCCAAAGCACAACTTAGCAAACGCCTCCTCTGTCCCTAAAGTTCTGCAGTCCCCAGTAGGTACCCTGCTGTCATCCAAATCTATCAGAGGCACTTCCGTCTGACATGGTACTTCTAGCCTGTCGGCAGGGACGTCCATCTGACATGATCCTTCTAGTCTGGTGGGACGCAAGTCTGTATCGATCAAGGAAGGCTGCTCAAAATCTAGTGAAGGATTCCTCAAGTGAACAAGGGGTGTATCCACATCAATCAGGGGCACTTCCAACTGGATCAATGGCGCTTCCACTTGATTTTCAGCTAATAGCTGAAGGTCATGTGCATACGGATCTCCCATCTCCTTCGAATGACGACAGCTTGCTGGTGATGTTTGCTGCTGTTGTGAGGCATGCTGGTGGTGTTGAAATGACACACTTGCAGCCTCAAGCGCCGGAGGACCATCTCTTCTAGAGACACTAGATAGTCGGGCGAATGTAGCATGTTCTGTGGACATTCCAGAGGCTGCCATAGCGGGCCCATCAAAGAGGCAACAACTGTTTCTGGTTCCTTCGTGCCCTCTTCTCAGGTCCTTGTTCTGCTTAGCTTTCTCCATTGAAAAGCTGGTGTACCCTGGACTCTCACAGCCTCTTTTCTGTGGTGATGCTGCATGACCATGATCTGCAGCGTGTAATGCCTCTGAAGGCCTTGAAACAGCCTGCTCTCTTGGAGACAAAAACCTGGGACACTGGTGAAGTGTGGGACTGGAAGGCGTAGCGTAGTGCTGATGATAAAACACCTCATCATCAAAGCTGCTCCATTCCCGTCCGCTGCCCCGAGTGTGCTGTGGCTTTGATGGTCGCTCAAGCCCAGTGAAATGCGCTCGTCCAAAGTTTGGAGGCGGTGGCTCCAACTTGATGTTCTTGAAACCACCCGGAGGTGTGAGCGGACATTCTGATGCAGCTGCCCTTCGAGCTTCGGCTTGTCCTAAAGCAACATCAAGCAATGTAGGAACGTCATCACCAAAGCACTTCCACCTGTAGACAGACTGATGCTTGCCATGAACGTGGAAACATATTACAGACTCAAGTCAGACCTGCAGCGAATCGCTGGATAGCAGCAGCTGCTGCTGCTCCGACTCCTCCAACGATGGGTCCACTGTTCACTTCTTGGCGCTGATGGGAGGAGCCTGCAGAAGGGAACTGAAGGAGCTTGCTGTCTGATGGATGGAGGAGTATCTCATCGTCCCTTGCTTCAGTCTTGTCATGCTCAGAACCAGATTGAGGCCTGGACTTTGGAGTCGTGTAATCTAGTCCTTCGTTTTCCTTGAGCAGAATTCCCACGTTATCTGGAGACTCCTCGAAGTCTAGAGCTTCAACCCTTGAGCTACAGACAGAATTGTGTGAGAGAAAGGTTAAACGGCAAAGTAGACGCCATGTCGGAGGTTCCAACCACACAACATGCTGCAGTTGTTTACCTCTCATCCATACTTAACATAGCCACTTCGTTAATGAGAACTCGTGGGGGTTCCGGCCGAAGGCTTGGTGGAGCTACGCT
Source organism: Anthoceros angustus (assembly GCA_010909165.1). NCBI lineage: Eukaryota > Viridiplantae > Streptophyta > Anthocerotopsida > Anthocerotales > Anthocerotaceae > Anthoceros > Anthoceros angustus. The sequence continues at coordinate 937,238 of MU008180.1, read as the reverse complement.
GCAGGCTATCGATGGCTCACATCGAGCCTGGTCAAACATCCTGCGCAGCATTCTGTGCTGTGCTTCAAATTTTCTTGTCATTATTACTAGCTCATGGGAAGCTGGTGCCTTGGGCACTTGATCCTCAGTGGCCATTGATGTAAGAGATGATATCAAATACCAGCATATATCATACACCAGGTCAGCCTCCCTCAAGACGGGGATCAAAACTGCTCCTATCAGACCGACAGGATCAGAAGCTCCTCCTTTATGGGAAGCTTGGTTCCGATTTCCTTCAGTCACAGTGACCACGCCGTTACCAACTATATCCTCTCCTTGCATGGTACGTTTCTCCTTCAGGAGTGAAAAGCCCTCGTTCAAAGCCTGGAGTATATCGTCTTGAATATTCTGCAGGCATGCTAGGGCACCTGTTGTGATAGGTACGTAGTTCTCACTGTTGGGTGTTCTAGTGAAGTCGACAGAGTAGTTATTCGCGAAAGCCGGGAAGCTGTGGTGAAATCTGGTCTTCTCAACCAGCATTGATGCGTAGGCGCAGATGAGTGGACAATAAGACCCTCCCTTACTGAGCGGAGAAGCCCAGCTGTTGACCACCTCCTTCAAAACTGGTAGCTTGGCATAGCAGGAGACCAAGCATTCTGCTGGTCCTTGTTGCATCAACTTGTGCACCGTTATCAGAGCCTTGAGAGTCACAATAGGCGAAGAAAGCAGAGGCAGCTTACAAAGAAGGGAGAATATCTGCAACCAGGTGGTTTCATGACGGAACAACTTAGAAGGCCAAGCAGACGTGGTGCTGAGCAACAAAGACAGGGAATTGGACTACACACCGTGGCTGCCCCCGCTCCGTTGTGCTTCCATGAGGATAAGACCAGCTTCCGAATGTACTTGGACTTGGGAGGAGCCTCCAACTTGCTGGTTGCCTTGGCGAGGGAGGTTCTTTTCAAATACCAGTCTTTGAAGCCTGTGACGCCTCTAGGAGAAAGAAGGATACCTCCGCGCTGCTTGTTGAAGCCTAACACTCTTGCCACCCCGGCATGCCCTGGCTCTCTCTCCGCCTCACGGGAGCGCCCCGAAAGAAGTTTCAAAGTCGTCGAAAAAAGTCCTTCCGGGTCCGCAGAGAAGCCAGTGCCCGAGCCATCGCCCCAGGAGCCCTGTCCCTTGACGACATATCGCCCGCCACCACTGGTAATCCACTCCTCCCCTTCCAACCTGTCACCTCCCACGTTCCCCACGCTTTCTTCATCGCTGTCCTCGTCAACGCTGTCTTGCATTCCGTGGGCCTCCTCGTCCCACCCAATCTTTGTGTAAAGATCCCCGCTCCTGGTTCGCATGTGGTGGGGGACATGCCAGCCGCTCGCCTCGTCGGCATGCACTTCAAAATTATGTCCCTCCAGATTGCACTGGCCCGCGTGCCATTCCCGTCCCCTGTACACGCCAAGACCTCGATTGCTGCCGCCAGGACTGGGAAGGAACCCTTTGTCCGCGAACTTCCTCCTCCCTGCAAACTGTGCCTCGATCGGCAGGTCGTTGCCATCCTGCGGCTCCTGCTCCTCGCAGCTACAACACTGGTCCAGCGAACTTGGCTTGCTGCAGACATGCAGCGACATGTCATCTGCACTACCGGCTTCTCTTCTTGCTGCAGCCCTGAGTCCGTGCCGTTCTCCCGCCGAGACGGTTGTGTTCCATCTCCCCGACTCACAGCTCACACGGTAGTCGGTACCCCATTGCGGCCTGGCCCTTACTCAGGTAAGAAGACGCCCTGCTGCACTTGATCCATACCCAATTTCCTCCAGGAGGCTCTTCTCATCAGCGATCGGATGGCAGGATCAATGAGCTGAGTCTGGCGATCCACGCTGAAATGTACCAGAAATGCTGACCGCAGTTCCGTTCCGGGCGACCGACACATCTCTTGCAACTCTGCTATGGAGTTCGTCGTTCCTTTCAGGCTTTGAAGTAGTTACCTTCCCCACGGCTTGGTCACACATCATTATGCATTAATCTAGCATTTCTGCTGGGACTGACCCCATAACATAAGACAACAATTTTTTTTACGTGGTTTTTATTTTCATCAACAAGGAGCGTTCTCCTTTCAAACACATACTCAACACGGAGAACCCTAAATCAAAGGCAGGTACGCAGTATAAGTTAAAATTTTAGGAAAAACTTGGTTTTAGGTGGAAAAAATGAGCTATCTCTCTAAACTTGTGGAGTTGATCAGAAGGAGTTTTACCAAGTGCACTTTTCCTACGAGAAGAAGAAGAATGAGAAGATTCGCTATCATTTGAACTTACTTCTAGATTTTTCTTTTTTTTTCTAATTTTTCCTTGCCTATGTAAATATCTAAGCCAAGCAAATTGAATAGTTACAGCTGCCCAAGTTCTCCAACTTGGAGAATAATAGCGAGTGATTGCTCGCAATTTCTTGCTTTCAAACATGTATCTAAAATGATCAATAATGTATTTCAAGTCTACAGCCTCGAATGCAAAAACTTCTGTTCCTTCTAGACTAATGATAGTTGCCGTTGAGGGAGGTAATGGAACATTAGCTTCAGAACCCGCATGTTTTAAACACCAAGATAACAATTCTTCACCACAAAATTGTCCAGAGCCGAGCACTATTTGGCTTATCTTGGAGTGGTAGAGAGTATGTGTACATTCCAAAACTCCTCGTAATATAAATAACATCCTTCGTGTGGGATCACCTTCTCTTATAATCTGGAGTATATGCATGTATATCTCAAAATTAAGAACATAAAAGGATAGCAAGAGTATGTAGAAACAATTCATTGTACTTGTAGAGTATAATTCATCTAAGTTAGGAGCCAATTCCTACCAATTCATTCTTTATATAAAGAAAAGGTTTGAGACGATCACACATATTATCCAACACAAGATCATCAAGATGCTGAAAAATGGGCACCTAAAAAGATAGAAGAACATTGAATTAGCATTTTACACACCAAGAGAGTGAATCACAAAAATGTCCAAGTAATTCAGCACATAATGCTTTCTTAAAGCACATTAGGTGTACATGAATATTGTTTTATTCTTGGAAGACCTAAAGCAAGCTTTATTATTTTACATGCACAATATACCTGTTGTATAAGGTCTATGCATAAGTGTCGTTTAACATCTCTTCTCAAACCTTCAGGGAGGTCTTGCAATAATTCATCTTCGTCAACGCCCCTCATAGCTGCCCATTTTTCACGTTCATAGTGAAAAACTCTCTTTCTCAAACGTGAGGATATGCGACGTCTTTTCATCCACCATCCTAGATCTCTAACCCTCAATTGCATGGCTTCTTTTCTTGTATTCATAGCTTGAAGAAATACCTACTTGAACTTGACAATAGATTTTGATCAAGATATTATTAATAATATATAATAATATACTAATATTTATATATGATAATATTAAATATTAATAATTAATAATATATGATTAATTAACCATATTAATATTATAAATTAATTTTTAAACATATGTTAATTAAACATTAATTTATAATTAAATATTTATCTACTGAATCTCATGTAAATTAAATTTGGGTGCTTACTTGTATGTTACCGATAAGTAGCATGAAAAGAAGTAGCCCGCATATTACAATGAAAAGACAAAACACGATTTCTAGTAAATTATCTGTTGGTGTCAAATTATTGCCAAATGTGCTGCCATCAATAAAAAGAAATATACGATTACAAGAACTAAATTAAACAAAAATATTTATTTATTGAATATCTTTATTCAATTTTTTTACAATATCATTCATCGGCAATAAACAATAGCCTACCTGAAAGTCATTAATCCCCAAAAAAATGGATACAAGACACGTTGAATATGATTTTGTTCTGTCACTAATGGAACTGCAGATTGATAAATTCCATAATTATAGGAAGGACTTGATCCAAAACAAGTAGATAAGACACTTGGATCATTACTCCATGTTGTTTGATGGCTATTTGGTATTAGGTTCATATGATAGAGTGTTCCAGTTGGACATCCTATTACTTTGTGATCACATCCTGAAATATTGTCACACATTTTGCGCATACATCTTGAAACTCTTTGCATCGTGAGGAGATACCATATGGAACCAGCAACCTATTAATGTAATCCAGAACATTCATTACGTATGTGATATAAAATCATTGATATATCAATTTTTATTTTTTTCTTGCATAATTAAGAATCATCTAAATTCTAATAATCTTACAAAGGATAGTTTTTAAAAATGTTGAACTACCTCATTATTGAATAGGTGAAATTTGTTATTGACCTTACATGGGCACTTATGCAATATGCTATGGCATTGAGAGCGAAACCCCACCACGGTGTTCCAAAAATATATCCAGTTACACGTTGTAAACGACGCATCAAGTGAAAAACATGAAATATTTTGATAAAATATTGACACCAAAAAGTTACTAAAATCACGCTGATTATGTATGTAGATTTCACTCCTCCACGAATCATTTTAGGAACAATTATCCAAAGAGTGCACTGCATAAAAAAGAAGACTTGATCAGTGAACCAAGAAAAACAAGTTCAACAACTCATACTAATATCTTATTTATTTTTCTATGAACACCTTTCAATATTTGCATAAATCCTATGATAAAAAATAAATACCTCTGCGACTGGTAAAATCATAATAAAGTCAAATGCAAATGGCCCTTTTAGATAATGTTTCACTATGCGAATTGGATCGAAAACCAACTCCCCTCTTCCTATACGCATAGAATCCACATACAAATAACTCAATCTACATTGTTGTCGCATGTAGAAAATTATCATACCATTGTTTATATTCCTCAGAAGACACAACACAACCAGAGATAGACCCTCCACATATATGCATTTAAGATCATGGTGCACAGCAATAACATACAAAAAGAGTGGATCAATAGCGGCCCCTAGGGCATAAGATATAAGCAATGCTTTATTAATACTCTGAACCCAGTGACTTCGAGGATCAAGCACCTTTCCAAAAATCCAGGTTTTTAATGGCTCAGAAAATCTTGGCTTCCACCAATCTCGACGGTTGGCTTGAGCATTTGTTAGCGCATGTCTTCCTGGGGTGATGACATCATCAACGTTTTTGCGATTTGCAAGCAAAAACACATCATTGAAACGTTCTGCAGTGGCTCTTCGTATTTTCCTTAGATGGTCCCCCTTCTTGAAGCTTCCCTTTTTCCCTCTACACAAAAAGGAAAAATAACATTTTACATGATCCTCACAACTATACATCATTTGTTAACAAGAACATTGTTATACATTTGATTATCTTACTCATTTGAATCTTCTTTCGAAATTTGAATTTCTTGTTGTTGCTCCTCTACTATCTCGGCTTGTGGTAGGAATTGTAAATTCGCCGATCCTTCTGCTTCTGCTAATCTAGTCTTTGGTTCTTCCACTTCTCCTGGTCTACTCTCTGCTTCTTCTACATCTCCTAGTCCAGTCTCTAGTTCTGGGGAGAAATGTGGATGGCGCATATTGACATCTACCAAGCTCTTGAATAAATTTTAAGACGAACTATGAGGTTGAAATTCTTAAATATATATTAAAGCTTAGATACTATTTCCATTTGGAAATGCTTTTGAATTATTGATGATCATTTATATATTTTCGTTCCCTTTGACTTTTCATCCCGTATCATAATGCTCCATATTCAAATTGTTGTTCGTTCACCTTATAAAAATCGAGTTGCCTGTATGATTCATATCCAGCCACTTTTATAGATTTGGTAGCAAATCAGTAAACCATAAGCTCAGGACATCGATCCAAGATTTATTAAAATTTGTACCTGTTTCTTGGTGGAAAAGGTCTGACATTAGGGGGAACTGGACACTGCCAGTGACTGGTGACGGGGATACCGGTGATGAACGGTAAACAAACCGTCTCACGGTGTCTGGAGCTCAGGTGCGATCTTGGCTTCGGATTGTCTTCAAGCGAGCATCTGGAGGCAATCGTGACGTGGTGATTGATGTCCGTACAACTGCCCTGAGGAATTGCCCTGTCAAGCCCTTGTGAAGTGCGGCAGATTCCTCCGCCCAGAATTGGAGCTCCGAAGTGCGTATTCAACAGACTGGGCTCAGAATAGTTCGCAAATCCAGCTCGAACAATGCTGCCGACACATGTTTGATCGTTGCAGAAGCTCAGCCGCACCAGCAGGGTTTGTCAAGCCCGAAGTTTGGATGGCTTTAGGCAATGCGGCCTGCGTGCATGTGTTAAACGGGCATGCAAGATTAATAAGCTAGGCAAGGAACATGATGATGTGCGCCGTGAGCACGGAGGGTGGAGAAGGCATGTGGGATCGGTTTAGAGGTGGGTAAGACCACGTTGTGAATGCTGTGCTACGCCGGAGACAGATTTTGTGTAGTTCTGGAATAGGCTGGAAATGGCAGATGCTGTGCTGGAGAAGCTCAATCTGACGCACGAGGTATTGAGAAGCCGTCCTGGAGAGATTGCTGTAAAGAGCAACCAGAGTTTGCATTTCACACGAGTTCCTGCTTGATGATGCCGCAGGAACTGGGCAGGCTGACCAAGGCCATGAAAGACCCTAAGTTCATGGAGTTGCTGGACGAGTACGCGAAGGAAATCTCGGAGCCTGCTAGCAAGGAGGTTAGGGTGTGGAAGGCTTGAGATTGCATGGTGCTTGGATTTGCATTTGCGACTGGTGTTGAGCTATCTTTATGTGGGCAGGAGGCGGAAGGCTACATTAAGATGATGGAGGAGAGGTCCAATTTCTCCATGGATGGGAAGGAGCTCATTATTCCTCAGGTTGATTTTTGTGCCAAGACCAAAAACAAGATCTCCAATGGCAAGGTAAGGTAGAGACGGTTGCATGATGAACATGGATATTCTCCCTGAAGAGCAAGTAGAATGCAAATGTTGACGATCTTTAAGGCTCTGGGCAACAATGGGATTCCAGGTGTTCATCAACATATGTCATTCGGACAAGGTAGCTAAACCCACGCCCACTCCAAGGAGCGACCAGAGTGGAGTTCAGTGGGAGATACCATACAGCTTGGCACCCACCCGGCGGGATAAAGACAAAGGTGGTGCAATTTCCTACACCGATGCTCACCAACTGGCCACGGATTTGTGCAGTATGTGCTGATATCTTTAATTTGTGGGGGTGGATAATGCGTGTTGCAGCGGGGAACGATTGCGAAGTGCATGACTTCGTGGTGAACACAGAAACGCACACTCGCGCTGAAGAGAGCCTGCGGTTCAAGAGCTTCCTGGTGGAAACAGCCATGGATGCCATAGAGAAGCAGCGGGGTGTGAAGCTGGACAGAGGTAGTACGCATGGACTGTGGATTGGCTGGATGCAGCAGGAGGATGATGTAGCATTTGACGACCCACTGTGGCATGAGTGCAGACTTCACTCTGCCCAAGCTGTCATACAAGGGGCCGAACAAGGTTCCAAAGTTGCTGACCGTCTCCAAAGACAAGCTGGCTGCCTCGAAAGACACAAAAGACAGAGCGGCTGTCTCTAAGGACAAGGTTGCCCCAACACGGGAGAAGGCTGGCGCAAAAGATCCAAGAGGTACAGGACAATGCCATGCACCCCCGGTCAGCTTCGTACAGGAGCTCGTGTCATGCATGCCATGACGCTAGGAGAGGCTTGACAATATCCCTTCAGAACAGGAGCAAAGAAGAAAAAGGCTGACATGGAGAAGCCTAGCGTTCCCAGGTCAAGTCGTTCTAAAGTGAGCAGTGCGGCCCCCAGTGCTGCTAGTTGTGCTCGGGGTGGAGATTCCTCTAAGCGCTCCAGCAATGCATCACCTGAGATGGACAATGTGAGCGAAGCAAGTTATCTGGCCTCCACCTCAGAAGCGTCGGGATCCCACAACTGCCAGGAGGGCAATGTGGGCAGCGGGGATGATGCCATCGACGCCACCTACTGCACGAGCCTTGTGTCTGGAAAGGAGTCGGGGCCTGTTGAACCGCCCTACGAGCTCATCTACAGAAACAAGGTGGACTACGGCGATTTCTGGTAAGCTGGGCCTGTTCCGTGTGCAGCATATCTCTCAGCCCTCCGGGCAATGTCTGTTTCATCACACCACGTTTCTCGCAGGACCGACAACACGAGACTATCGAAGGGACAGCCATCGGGCCCTGAGGAAATCTTACTCCGCGTCTTCCTTCCCGAAGTGGTATTGCACCCACCATGCTATATCCATTTCATGAGGAATCCGTGTGGGAAAAATGCTTGCTCTTCCCTTCTCTTCTCCTCTCGTCTCTTGTCCCTGACACTCTTTAACACCAGCAAATTGTCATCCTCCACAGAAGTCAGCTGACGACATCGAATTGGATGTCTGCGACCGGGACATAATCTTGAAGGTTCTTGACAAGTACTTTCTCAAGGTACAAACAAGTAGCACCGTGGCAGGCCACTGTACTCCTTGCTGCTACCACTTCCTGATATCAGCCTGGCAATGCATGCCCTATGGACGCAGGTCGGACTGTCATACGCTGTGGACGAGTCCCAGAGTGTGGCGAAGTTCGACAAAAACAAGATGAAGCTGGAGGTGACTCTGCCTACTTGCATCTCGGCAACTCAAAGTGACATGGGCTCCGTCATGTCGTCGTGCAAGGACTCATCCGAGTCCAACGACATGTCAGAGAAGAATTACGAGGAGGCAGTCGACCAGGACCCCAAGTAGTCTGGCGGCCTTGCAAGAGTTCGCAAGTGCAAAAGTAGCCAGAGAGTTGGCGCTCTTGGCAAAGGGTGCCGCGGCAAGTTCACTCGTACCCTACTAATAAATCCCAGCAACAACCTGCAGCCCGGTACGGGGCATGTCGGGGCAAGGCTTGAGGAACGGCAGCTCCTTGAAGGGATCGTCAACGCGGAAGCCGTCCGCCCGGCACGCGACCTTGCGAGGCCCGAAATGGAAGCAGGGCTCGCTGGAGGCCCCGAGCCAGCACGGATTGTCGGCCCAGGGCTTGAGCTGGTAGGGCACCAACCCCGACACCCCGTGCGCGAAGTACCCGAATGTGGACATGTGGCTGGTCATGAGCACGTCGCTCAAGCTGAGCACCCACATATCCACCAGCGCCTTCTTCAAATGCCCGATGTCGTCCATCTGCTCCCCGTCCCCGTCCTGCGAGAAGAGCAGGTAGCGCATCCCGGTCTCCTCCTCCAACTTCCCCATGCTGCTCCGCAAGAGCGCCACATGCCGGTTCTCCAGCGACGCCATGAACACCGACACGTAGTCCTCCTCCGCCGACTGGGTGGAATTCGCGCCTGGTCCAGCCGCGGCCCGCTCCACCCGCTCCAGGGCCTCCTCCACCTCGATCGGGCAGAGCCCGGACTTGGCCTGGATGCAGAGGGGCGCGGCCTGGTCGTAGTAGCCGTGGTACTCGCCCTTGAACTCCCGCACCTGGACCCCGATCCTCCGCACCGCGCCGGAAAGGTACTCCCGGTGGAACGCCTCCACGGAGCCCCACACCTGGTCGCCGGGATGCAGGAGCGCCCGGGCCAGGAGATGGAACACGTTCCGGTCCGGGAAGAGGAGCTCCAGCAGCGGCCGCACCGCGGGGTTGAGGTAGTACCCCGCCGCGAAGTGCTGGTTGCTGTTGCGGAAATTGAGAAAGGCCACGTCCCGCACCCGCGCCATCTCCGTCGGGCACACCTGGAAGCCGTAGTCCGTGGCGTTCATGTCCGACGAGAAGACCACGGACACGACGTCGGCGTCACACGCGCTGCTGCTGTCCCGCCCCGGCCCCGGCTCCCGGCCACGGCCCCGGCTCCGGGCCCGCCTGCCTTTGCCGTTCCCGCTCCCCGCACTGCCGCGCGCGGAAGGCCGGGAAGGACGGGAGTCGTAGTCCTCCGCCAAGGAGGCCCGGGGCACCAGCCACCGCGAGCCGGGAAACGGCTCGCACCACAGCGTCCCAGCCGGGATGCTCCACCAGCAGCACCCGCTGCGACAGCACGGCGTGCAGGAAGGCGGAGGTGAGCGACATGAGCTTGTTCCCCAGCCCGAACGTGCAGCTCCACACCAGGTACTTGCACATGGGGCTCAGGCCCCTGACCCTGACCTGGACCCGGACCCGGATCCGGACCGCTTCTGGCCCGGCCCGCCATCTCCCGCAGCCTCCCCGCTCCAGGCCCGTGCAGGCGGCGTGCATCTCCGCGTACTCCCGCAGCACCGCCTGCAACTCGGGGCTCGCCTCCCGCGTAGCGATGCAGCCCCGCGCCCGCTCCCTCCTGAACCTGCAGGCATCGGCATCGGCATCGGCATCCCCTCCCGCCGCCGCGCCCTCCGCTCCCCGAGCTGCATCCGCCCTATCCCGCGCACCGCGCGTCGCCGCGCGCAGCGTGCACAGAGCCCGCTCCCCGGACCCCGCCAGCCCCGCGCAGGAAGGGAACCCGGCATCCAGCCCCAGCGCGACGTGGAATTCCTCCTCCCGCGACGCCGCGCGCCAACAGCCCTGCAGCAGCAACGCGGCCAAGCACAGCCTTCGCCATCGCCACAGATTCCAAGCCATCGCTGCCGGCCGGCAAATGGGCCTTCCGAGCTCTCCCTCCACGACGACGCCTCCCTTCTGCCCTCCGGCGACGACGCCTGGCAACGCCCGCGCCCGCCGTGTGCCACGCGTTCTTGTTCCGGTACCCGCGACATCATTGATGCTAAACGGCCTGGCCCAATGATGGCGCTCCCGCCGTGCCGTGCCGTGCCGTCTTCATCTCACCCGCTTCATGCATCACGATTCGTCGTCCGTCATTCGGTGATGAAGAGATTATGATGGACGACGAGCCGGAGTGTCTCCCTCCAGGGACCTGTGTTTAGAATACCACCCAAATAATCGTCCCTGACAGGCTAGAGGGTAAGGAAGCGGAAGCCTAGAGGTTGTGGGAGCCGACTAGCTTGTTGACGTAGCCCATGGTGGCGATGAGGAGGGGCCCGGCGAGCGCTGCTCTGGCCACCGTGTCGACCTCCTCCGGGGACAGGGGCCTGGCCGAGTGCGTGGCCACGCACATGGAGACGTCGCTGAGGCAGTAGCGGTGAGCCACCACTTGCTCCGCGCGCCAGAAGGAGATGTCGAAGTACAGGGCTTCCCGCTCCATGTCGCGCTGCCGCTTCCGGACGCCGTCCCGGACGCGGTCGCGGCGGGGGTCGCGGCCGCGGTCGCCCTCGCCCTCCCTGCGGAGCTCCCTGGCTCGGCGGAGCCGGTCGCGCCAGGTTTCCCTCTCCTGGTTCCGGTCGCGGGGATGCCTGTCCAGCGGGGGGTAGCCGGTGCGCGGGCGGTCGCGGATGGCCTCTCGGAGCTGGATCCAGCCCAGTCGGCTGGCCGGGAGAGGCGCGCCCAGGCTGTCCGCGGTGGGAACAAGGTTCGGGTTTGGTTTTCCGTCTCCCGCCTGTGCGTGGGCCTGTGACTGTGGCTGTGGCTGTGTGAAGTCTATTGCGTGGAAGCCGAATGGGGACTTGCCGTCTCCACGCTCTTGTGCCGATTGGTCCAAGTCCATGCTGCTGCTGCCCTGTGCTTGCGGCGTGGATGGCCCACCCGGCTCCGACACCAAGTGTGCCACTTCTTCATCTCTTCCTTCGTCTTCTTCTGCTTCTTCGTCCGCTACCTGTTTCCCCTTCATACGCTTCAAGAGGGCGGCATCTGATCCTGGGTCTTCCTCTCCGGCCCTGGGGACCAGACCTTCGGCGGGTCCCTGCTCGGAACTTCCTGCGGCATCTGGGCTCGGGGCTTCACCACTTGGATTCTCCTCCTGTCTGCCGTCCTTCCACTCGTTAGGGTAGTCGAGGATCACGTAAGGAGGCAAGGCAGACCCAGGTAGAGAGGAATGTCGCCCCCGCTTCTGGGTCCTTTCAACTAACAGCCTGTGAGATCTTCTGACGCTGAAACCTCGTGGATCGTCTCTACCTTTTCTGCTACCCTTGCTGTCTTTTCTCGAGCGCATGTGTTCCAGCTTCAAGCCCTTCCTGTATGATTGCTGCTGCTTGGAAAGGTCCGCCCTCCCTTCCCTCTCCGGGGCTCCAACGCCGCCATCTTCGGTGGCTTCTAGAACCTCGCTGTCCTCCGAGTATCCGACCCAAGCTACCTCCTCCGCCGAATCACTTTCACCGCTGGGCTCTGCTGCAGTTCCCTCACCCTCCCTTGCACATGCTGCTGAGGCACTTCCTGAAGGGACATCGGACCCTATCTCTGCTGCACCTGCAATGCCGTAACTCTCGTCATCCGTGCGGCTCTCCACTTTGAAGTGCGTCCAAGTTGCACGTCTGCCTGCAGCTCGTGGCCTGGGCTGTCTCATCCTTCTTCCCTCATCATCCTTTGCAAGGTGTTCACGAATTGCACGGTCTCTGAGGGACACGTAAGGACCGCAGGGAGCAGTGTCCTCACTCGGTGACGCACAGTCATCCACAACCACCTGTCCTTCATCAGTATGCTGCTCTCGTCCAGCATGGAACTCCCCCACACAAATTGCACACTGGCAACCGCCATGGACGTTGTGGCCCATCGGTGGAATAGTGATTGGCTTCACTGTGCTCACATGCCTGTCTAATGCATGGAAGTCCCTGCATGTAGGAGACCCTCGGAGACCAGGTTCCTGGGACCCAAGGAAAGTGTCACCAGCTTCACTCGAAGGAAACGTGTCAGCCCTTTGCATCTGTGACTCTGACTTGCTCCTGTTCTCATCGTTCAGAACAATGCCCCTGCCCCTCCATCTTCTGATTTCCTCATCCAGAGTTTCATCATCTGAAAAGGGCAGCTTTTGCTTCCCACGGTCTAGATGATCTTGGACACTTCTTCTCCCGTCCTTCCACGCTCGGCCCGCATCACGCGCTCTCCCAACTCTCTCCCTTTCCGTGTCACCTGTCTCCAGTGTGTTGAAGGGGAAGTCAGGCAGATCCTCGACCTCTTTAACGTCTGGGTTCAGACTCCGACTCTTCCTTTGCTCTGCACTAATCTCTGAACGAAGGTCCTTGGACTTTGTGCCTGTGCCGTAGTCATCTGGACTCCCACTGCTTCGGCAATCTCTGTTTGCTTCCCTCTGATGTACACATTGATCTCGAAGCTCTTGAATTTGATGCTCCCGCATAAAAACAGTCACACTCTCCACCATGTCAACCAGGACAAACTGCTTCAACCCAGCAAATTTTGAGATAAAGGACGGGATGCAGTCCCGAAATTCATCCAACCCTTGAACAATAGCAAACACAATCACGGGCACCATCCTTTTAAGGATATCATTACTGGGAGCAATAACCTGCCGTAGCACAAAGTCGGGGAGGCGACACCTTTCTTGTCGAAAATCCCAGACCGCAGATACACGTCTGCCCTGCTCCAGGAACCTCCTCCTGAAAAGGTATCTAGCACTTGGATTCTGTGATCCTCTCATTTCTGAATTTGTGGAAGACAAATCAAGGGAGCTTGTGCCGGCAGTCTGAGCTTCTTCCATTGGCATCTCCCTGTCTGTCATGGACAGACTCTGTAGGCTACTATCAGTAGTGCCACTTGAAGGTAAAACATTACCCTCCTTCATCTCATCATCCGCACAATTGTTGGAGCTGCTTGGCATGCCGACACAGACTCCACTGCTTGAACTCGCTTCTTCCTCACCTTGCTTCCCTTTCCCCTCCCGTGCCACTTCTGTTATGCTCTGTTCTTGGGCTGGTGGATCGAGCAGGCCCAAGTACCTTACTTCCTCATGCCTATCTGACGGGGTCAAGCAGGTATGTTCTCCTGCCAGGTTTGACTGATGAGCTTCCTGCTGCAAAGCATCGTGTGGAGCTGAGGTTGAAGCTCCAAGTTCCCCCATTTCGGGCTGCAAAGTACCTGCAACAGTGGTGAGTGTGTGCTCACCCTCGACAAGAGTGCCATGTTGAGGTGATCCTGTACTGGGACCTGGGGCCGCATCTCTGTCCTCACTTGATTCACCCCGAATTCTTGGTGACCTCTCCCTTTCTCTACTTAGTAGTTCGTCCCTCCACCTTTCCCAGTACTCCTCTTCTTCTCCTTGAACGGAGCCCGCCCCTTCTTCATCTCCATTATCAGTCCGAGCTAGCTCCACATCAAACTCAGAAAAATCTCCTGACTTGGCAGCCATGAACACAAACTTCTCAACCGACGAGCCGATCTCTGCATAGCGCATGCACCGAGCCCATGATGGAGGCTCATCCTTTGGTTGCCCAACTCTGACGACAAGAGTTTCCAGAGAACGAAATCCTTTCACCATGGCATATATCCCTTTCAACTTAGCGTCATAGTTAGGGAAAGTGCCTGGACAAACAATGGACAAAAACGGTATTCGAGTAGACTGTTCTCTGAAAGACCTTGACACGGCCATGCAACGCACAAGAGTCTTGCAATCACGAATCGCCCCAATGATCAGCTGAAATACTTCATCCGGGAGCCTCTCAAATGGGTCCGGCGGCTGTTCCATTGCTGCGTTTGGATGGGGCCAACACCACGAGGCACAATAATCAAACGAAACGCAATTGCTGTGCAACTGCAACAGCCTTGCTCGCTTCAGCATCGGATGTCAGAAGGGGAGGGTCCAGCCTGACATTGCGTCCAGAAACCCACCAGAAAGCGATACCGTCAACCTAGCACCTCCCATTTCACTGCCAATGGTACTGCAATACAAGGCTTCTTTGACACCCAACGGTGTCAGCTATACCTCAGGATTCATACTGGCACCGGTTGCCGCCTTTGAGAAACCCCAAGTTGCTCGCAGAAAACTTGAATTCCACGGAAATATACAATAGCCGCAACAAACCATCAAACAACAGAACTGACATGGTGAGACCATCGACACAAAGCTGTAATCAGCGCCATATCACACCTTCAACCACACCCCCCGGCCACAGGACGACCCTGAACAAACTCACCCGCAGCTTGGCCGTGACCTCTGCAGCAATCCACGCTGGAATTAGGGGAACCCCGGAAATCAAGTGGGAAGAAAAGGAAGACAGACATCAGACAGGAAACCACAGGTAGGCAAACAAGTTGCTGGTGAACTTATCATGATGCTGCAAGTAATTGGAGAGCTACATCGTGATCTGTCCATCAACAGCACGTTTCAATGCAAGGGGAGAGCTGGCAGGGTGAAGGCGTTGTTAGCGCGCATTTCACGAGTTACGACGAGACCACCCGTCTCCGTGGTGGCCGTGAAGAAAGCTCACAACATGCAAAGGGACGCACCTTCCAACCCCACGAGCTCCCATTGGAGAGCCCCCACAACGAGCCCCACATGCAACAAAAGATGCATCAGCGGGGACATGCGACGGCCACGGCCATGGCTAGCGTTGGGGAACTGCTTTCCCTGGCCTCCTCTGCGCCCTGGTTCGAGAATCGGGATCTGTGGGCAACAAAACCTCTGAAAAAGCCTGTGCGCGACAAAAGCTGTCTTCCCCTTTCCCCTAACACGCAGTGTCGGACAGCCGCGTGCCGAAACGGTTCAATCAGCCTGTGAAATAAGTCCTGAATTCTTCCACTCCGACAGAATCGGACTTAGCTCCCTCAACACATTCATTCCACCATCGCCATCAGCAGCAGAAGCAGAAGCAGCAGCTGGTTTTTCTTGCCCTAATGTAAGCTCCGGGTGGAATGAGTTCTGGTGTGCGGGATCGGCATTCGCAGGTGTAGTGATGGCGGCCAACCTCAAGAACACGTTGTACGTGGGTATGTCTGCATCTTGCCTTTTGCTCCTACTCCGGGAAAGATGCCAGGCTCTACAGCCTAACAGCCGTGTTTTGCAGGAGGTTTGGACGAGAATGTGACGGAGTCCGTGCTCCATGCTGCCTTTATCCCGTTCGGGGACGTCAAGGACATCACCATGCCTCTGGACCAGGGAACGCAGAGGCACCGGGCCTTCGGGTTTGTGACCTACATCGACAAGGACGATGCCGCAGCAGCCATGGACAACATGCACAACTCGGAGCTCTACGGCAGAGTGCTCACGGTGAACTACGCGCAGCCTATCAAGATAAAGGGAGGGGAAACCGGCTGGGCGTCGCAGCCAGGTACGAAACCTAATCCGTTGGAACTTGTGGCTTGTGAATCGCCTCACTCACTCACCGATGGATGACAAACCCCCGTCTGCTGCTTCCCGTCATACTGTGCAGTCTGGGCCGACGCGGATACCTGGTTCGAAAGGCAGCAGCAAGAAGAGGAGTTCCAGCGGCTGCAGTCGGAGCAGCAGGCAGCCGTTGCGGCTGCCACGGAGGAGGAAAACAAGAAGAAAGCTTCAGCTGTGGACGGCGAGGTCGAGGAACCTGAGGTCAAGGACAAGGACGATCCCATGGCCCAAGCCGAGGCTGCCGTTGAGGCTGAGGCTGCTGCTGCATCGACATGAAGCTCCTCTATTTCCAGCAGAGAAGAGAAGAGGCCTGGTCCCAGGCGGTTCAGATTTGGCAACCTAGCCTTCTCGACAGCGCACTGCGCTCGACGTTGCCTTCGTTGCCATGGCTGTCTTTAGATGTGGGCCTGATGAGTCTGCGAGTACCGGGATGCCGTTATGCTGAGAAGTCTCAATTTTAGTTGCCAGTGTGCATTTTTGACGGAGAAGCAATTTTGAAGTGGCATCCCGGTTACACTCCATGCTTACTTATGTATGTATCTTTCCTCATGCGTACATACATCATGTAGGTTGGTACATTGTACGCCTCAGGACCTACTGTACGTCCTGTAGCGGCGACCGCAACTTGCATCTCAGGCAGCAGGCTGATGAGGAGGTCCGATCCCGAGGAACAACAGGTGGGGGGAAACTTCCTGAGCAGGTGAGCAACGCGTGGTGCAGGCAGATGGCTTCCAAGTTTCCGGGCTCTGGGACCGGTCGACCGGCAGGCACCGGTCACCCGGTCGGTGGTATGCTGTCGGAATGACAGCAGAGGTTTCGCGTGCGGTGTGAATGGCGACTACGTGTGAATCCGGTGCGACTGTGAGGAGAGGCGGAGGAGAGCCGTGACGGAGCATGACACTGGCGATCGCCTTCTGCCTGCTTGCTTCCGCTACCACCACCACCACCACCACCACCACCACCACCACCACTTCCACCCACATCCCCGCCCTGACCCACGCCCCGTCCCGTTTCCATCCACCCCTTTCCGCTTCCGTTCCATCCCCGCTTCCTGTAGGATAGCAAGGTTTGTTAGGAATTGCGGGTTGCGGTGTCAACTTGGGAGGTGGCTCGGAGCTGAGCACTCCATGGCGGCAGTCCGCGGTCAGCCGGAGATGCGTGCTGTGCTCTAAGTGGAGGCGCTGTCGCATGGGCTGAAGGTGCAGAAAGCCGGAATTCCACGCAAGTGGCTTGAGGTGGTGGATTTGGATTCGCGGTTGCCGAAGAGCAGCTGCCCCAGATCTCCGGGAGGTTGAGGCGAGGAGACTCGCCAAAATGATGGATATGTTGGGAAAGCACCACATGGGCCTGCTGCACGCCCTCATGGCCAAGGCGGGCCTTGCGGATGATGCCGACCACATGGCTGTCGTGGCTATCTCGCTGTTTGTGTCGCTACTGTGCGCTTGCATCATCCTGGGCCATCTTCTGGAGGAGAACCGGTGGATGAATGAGTCCATCACCGCGCTGCTGCTGGTGAGCACGGATTCCTGCCTTCTGAGGCTTAGCACGATGATTTTTGGAATTTGCTTGTGCGCAGCACGGTTACCATGCCTCTAGCGTATTTAAGCATTTTTTGTGTGGTTACGTGTACTGATGGCTTCCAAACGGAGGTTGCCTTGCATTTTTCGAAGTGTCAATCTGCCCTGGCTCACCATCGACACTGTGCTGGCGACAGGGTTTGTGTTCGGGTACCATTGTGCTTGTGACGAGCAGAGGTACCAGTTCTCACGTCCTGACTTTCAACGAGGAGCTATTTTTCATTTACCTACTTCCACCTATCATATTCAACGCGGGGTAGTGTACTAAACACCTCTCAACTGTAAATGCACGCTATTATTGTGGTTGCTGTGCGCAGTATTGTTGTTCTTGCCCTCAAAATTTCAGCCTAGCATTTGTGTAGGGTTTCATGTTGTGAACATCTGTTATCCCGTGTGTGGTCTGAATCTCTTGTTTGATTCTTCAGGTTTCAGGTCAAGAAAAAGCAATTCTTTGCCAATTTCGTGGCCATTATGCTGTACGGAATCATAGGAGTGTTCATCTCGTTTGCAGTCATAACTGCAGGTGTGTAGATGGTATTGTACAATCCTTCAGCATATACTCTTGTTCACTTAGGACTGTAATCTAAATACTAGTGTGAACATTGTGGAATGCAGCTTCTAGCTTCGCATTTCCAAGGTTGGGCATCCCTGGTCTTCAGATAAAAGATTATCTCGGTCGGTCTCCACCCCGCGCCCTTCAATTCAGTCATGTCTCGGTTGTTCCTTCTCTCCATTATCAAGGGGCAGTCCTGAAAGCCAGGGACTGACTACATGCCTAATGTCTTTGTGCAGCTATAGGAACAATCTTCTCGGCAACAGATTCAGTTTGCACCTTGCAGGTAAGTTTGTGGATGATGTCTTGTGAACGCATCTGACCCGATTGATATCATCTTCCCGGAGCTGTGTGTTTTTCTGGGTAGCAATTATTGTGCATGGTTGGCGTTCTTCAGGTGCTTAATCAGGAGGACACGCCTCTTCTGTACAGTCTTGTATTTGGAGAGGGTGTTGTGAACGATGCCACATCTGTGGTGCTTTTCCGAGCTGTTCAGAAGTTCGACTTTGACGACTTCAATACTTTCACAGCGTTGCACATTGTGGCTGACTTCTTGTACCTCTTTATCACCAGCACTGCACTTGGGGTTCTTGTGAGTCTTCTATTTCCATATGCATACAACTTTCTGTGATTGGTGTTTCATCCATTGTGCATGTGCTTTCATAATCCTTGGCCTCTCTGTTCAGGGCACTGAGTCTGAACTTCTTGTAAACTCTGCAGATTGGCCTCTTGAGTGCATACATCATAAAGACTCTTTATTTTGGCAGGTGAAATTTGTGTTCCCTGGCAGCTTTTGATTACTTTGTTGCTTTGCGTTCTGAAGAGCGTTAAGGAACTCTCTTGGTGGCTCCTTAGTTGCGACGTTATTGTTTTATGACATTCCTTTTTGTGTCAGGCACTCAACTGATCGTGAGATTGCTATCATGACCCTAATGGCCTATCTTTCCTACATTTTAGCCGAGGTAGGAAGGCTTTCATCACTACTTTCTGTTCAGTTGAGGTTACAGAGTAGACATGTGATGATTAGACTGTATTATGAGTATACTGGCAGGTATTCTCTGGTATTCAGATGTTGGATTCCCTTGTCTCCATTGTGCAGCTATTCTGGTTGAGCGGGATATTGACAGTATTCTTTTGTGGCATTGTCATGTCACACTACACGTGGCACAATGTTACAGAAAGCTCTCGAATCACAACCAAGTACTTCAGCTGCCTTCTAGTTGCTTGCATATATGTGTCATCTTGTCTTGTTTAGTTTAGAACATAGGTTACAGGTTCTTCACGGGTTGCTTGCCATAGTCATCCTTACAATGCTACATGGTTGCTTTAAGTCTCTATCTATGCATGGCCTTGGGCCCATCAGCTTGACCTTGTATTAATGTTGCTTGTCTGGATTTACAGGCATACTTTTGCCACCTTTTCCTTCATAGCGGAGACCTTTATTTTCTTATATGTCGGCATGGATGCACTGGATGTCAATATGTGGAAACAGACCGCCACGACGTAATGCCATCACTGGGATAATGTGTCTGTGCATGTTGTTTTCCTGCGCCGGGGTGGAGTTTATGAGGATATGTTTTGTCAGTTTTTTTAGTGGTGAGTGGCCTCTGAGGCTGATGCAGTCAGGCTCTAAAACATTTCCCGTTTTTTTCCTTTTGCTAGTGTGCCCCAATCCTTTGGAATTGCCAGCACGTTGGTAGCAGCAACTCTAATTGGAAGAGCAGCTTTTGTGTTCCCGCTGTCCGCTCTTGCTAATCTCCTTCGCAAAGCACCAGGAGGAAAGATCAGTTTTCGACATCAGGTTGGATTGCCACACATTTCTGGTGTGGAAATGTTTCACCTTGCTAATTTAGCTCAGTATTGTGGTGGTTGAAGGCTTAGTCATCGGTAGTTCATTCTGTGTGATCTGTTGTATAAGGTTTTGAGTTCAGTAAGGGCCAATTCCGGTAGAAAAATCCATGTGCGCAGGTGATCATATGGTGGGCTGGTCTGATGCGAGGGGCTGTTTCAATAGCTTTGGCATTTAATCAGGTAACCCCCGTGGTTAATTCCCTTGGCATGTCTTGCACGGACAGCTGCCACGCTTTTCTGTATTGGGTGCATGAGCCTTTGCATTGATTGCTGCAGTTCACTCAAGCTGGTGATACCAAGAATCCAGAGCATGCAACAATGATCACGAGCACGATCACTGTGGTGCTTTTCAGTACATGTGTAAGTTCATCTTGGCCTTAGTCCATGTTCTTGGAACCACTGCCTGAGGCCTACTGTGTGGAGTTGTTAACTTCTCGAGTGAACTGAAACAGGTGTTTGGGTTGCTCACAAAGCCCATCATCAATTGGTTGATTCCCGAACATATGCGAAACCTTCCCAGCGACACTTCCGACCCTCCTTCTCCAAAGGATGGCACTTTAAGCCCAAGCTTGAACACGCCTTTGTTGTCGGGTAGGAGTATCTTCGGAAATGGTCAGAGAAGGAGTAGTCTTAGGATGTTACTGGCAGCACCGACGTCGACCATACATAATCTGTGGAGAAAATTCGACAATGCTTACATGAGGCCCGTCTTTGGGGGCCGCGGATTTGTGCAGTATGGTCCACTCTCACCAACAGTGGAGGAAGACGGCTTTTTCTCGTCAAGACCCGAGCTGCAATGAAACTTTTAACACTGGCTTCGCACTACAGAACGCCCACTCGGCCTTCTTGAAATTGTTAACACCGCCATTTGAAGCAAAGTTTAGACGGGAAGCAGCGCAAGTATGGATGGAGACAGCCCAATGGAGACAGCAGGGGCTGTCGTACAACAGATTGATTGATGTGAACAACAACAGATGCCATGCTGCATCGGCGGCGTGCACTGCTTCGAACAAGGAGGACGTGGAGTGCATTGTATAGATGGAGTTTACGTTCGTCGATAGGTTTTGTTGGGCATCCTGGTACAGTCTCCTCCCAAGGCTGCCCATCTGAGCTGCTAGCTGTAGGTGTTGCTACAGTGCTCTGAGTATTCTTGTTAGAGGCAGGGTTGAGGATGTTGTGGATAAGTTGCGGCAGTTTCCAAGGATGCTGCAGCAGAGGTACAAGTTTCCCTTGTGGAACCCCCCCCAAGTACAGTTGTACTGTTTTGGCAGCCGAGAGAGGTACACATGTAGCATAATCTGGGTGGATCCCTCCGCGAGTTGTGCTGCTACCTGGGATCATACATTAGTTAATGCACACCAACTGTTGACGTGCGGAATCGAGGCAAGAATGTTGATAGACATAAATGGCATCGTGCTGGCGAGGTTAGGCAGGAGGCGCTAACCTTTGCAGACCTGCTAGGCATAGGCAGATCGAAAGCGAAAAACGATGCAAATGGTGCAATTTGGTGAAGCAAGGACAGGAACATGGCACGATTGCCGGCTGTGTGGTGGGGGCCGTGCACAAGCATCACGTGACCAATCTGGTGCGGAAACATGTCCCCGACGCCCGTCTCCCTGCTCCTGCCCAGCAGCAGGCAGCCGGAAGCGCAGCAGTTGCGTGACCAGACTAGAACAGGCTGCTCCTGTCGTTCGCGGGAAAAAGGAGCGGGACGTGGGCCTTCCAGCCGGAGCCGGCCGGGCATGGAGGGCCGAGCTCGCAGGCTGATGTGGAAGTGCACGCCAATGGGCTCCATCCCGGCCGCCATCCTCACTGTTCACTCTTGTTTTGGACGCCTGTTGGCGAGGTAGCCCCGATTTGGAAAGCCCACGGGGGAATCTGGTCGGCTGAAGGGCGGGGCGGCAGGGGATGGCGTGGGACCCCGTCTGAGCGTCTGAGCCCGATCCGCAATGGGTGTTTGCGAATCTCGTGCGGATTACCGGAACCCCGAGGCGGCAGGAGGAGCAGGAGGAGGAGGAGCAGGAGCGGAGGCTGGCCCGCTGTGATACAAATGGGCGCACCACGCAATGCTTCCGGGAGCGGAGGAGCTCGACGATGCCCACAACGCCCGCCGTCGCACCAGAATCGCTGTCCCTGCTCTGCCTGCCGACCGCGCCGCGTGTGATCACGTGAAAGCTCGTCGTACAGCTGTATGGCTTGAGTCCTCCGTCCTTCCCTCCTCCAGGCAGGTAGAATTCTAGGGTGGTGATGGAGCAGCACGGGCCCTCCGTGAGCAAGGAGGAGAACCGAGCCGCCCAAGCTGAGGAGATGGAGGCTCTGCATGCCATTTATGAGGACGACTACAAATTCTACCCCGACGGCCACTTCTGCGAGGTGGGCAGGGTTGGGGTGTTTGGACGGGAATCGGGTCGGGCTGGGTCGCTTATCACATGCACTTGCCTTGCAGATACAAGTGTACCCCACTGCTGATGCCCGAACTGTTGCCATCCGTCTCCGGGTCTACTTTGTGGATTCGTATCCTTCGGCCTGTGAGCCTGTTGCCGAGCTCAGGGCACCGTGGATCTCCGAGGAGACCAAGCACAAGATTCTGGCAGAATTTGGGGAAATCTATCGTCAGGGAGCCAGAGGTGTTGTCATCTTCCAGTGGGTGGACTGGTTGCAGGTGTGTCCCCATCCTGGTCGACAGCAGTGCACCGTGGGGAGGCCGGTGTTTTACTCCCGTGACTGTGTGTGTCAGCAGGGGCAGTCGTGGGTTTGGGAGGAAGCAAAGAGCTGGGCTGAGAAAGTGGCAACCACCAACCAACACTTGAAGAAAGGTGCCCAGATTACGTTCTGCCACTCCTTCGTACAAGAGTGAAGCTTGTGTGAGAGAGATGCATTTGTGAATGATTTGCTGCGGGTTTGGTCCCTCAGCAGTGTTCTGCTGCTGCACTGCACGGACACTAGATTTACTGCTGGCCGGCCGGGCCAGGCCACACTGCCTGTCATCTTAAAATGTCCACAGCTGTTGGCTGTGCTGGTTTGTGCTTGGTTGTTGGTGCTTCTAACCGACACTCCTATTCCATGCCGGCAGATGACAAGCTCAAACCCAAGCACAAACCATCTCTTTCAGAGCAGTCTTACTTGTGGGTTTCACACAATTCACATTTTGCTTGCACAGTTGCTTTTGGTTCTGATGCCAACGATAGGAAGGTTGTAAGCCCCTGTGCAGTGCAGTCTCATGGCCCAGTAGATTGTGGAGCTGCTTACGTTCTTGTGTCTAACTTTTGTCGCAGGATTGAGGATGACAGTTTGCAAGATTGCACATCCCCAGTGGAGAGCCCAGAAGATCTGGAGAGAAAGAACTTAGAAGAGCTGGACAGGGCCCTCGGCATCGTCCATGGACCTCCTTTCACAGAGAAGAAAAGTATGACATCAAACATATGTCAGTTTGACCCGTGGATAGAGGCAGCACCACATCTGCTAATCATTTTTACTTCTTTCTATTAGTATTTATGTTCTGGTTTGAAATCATGATTGATTCTGCAGCAATGATATCTTGGCAGGTGTGTTTCAGGCACACCTGGCTGCCGTTCACGGGGTGGATGAAGTGGAAATGGTGATGGACGCCCTGCTGCGGAACCGAAAAATTGCTGGAGCCACTCATAATATTATGGCCTACAGGATCAATGTACCTGACAAAGGCACAGTAAGTTAAAAGCACTGGATCCTGCAAACACCTCAAGAGGGAGAGGGGAATGCGTATGTGAAGCTAACAATTCTGCCGCCTTCCTTTGCGGGTTGCAGGTGCTTCAAGACTTCGATGATGATGGTGAAAATGCTGCCGGTGGACGGCTAATGCATCTTCTGCAAATTGTTGATGCTTCTGATGTGGTAGGTCTTCTGTGCCAAGGATATCTGTGCACTTGTAATCTAGCCAGCAGGTTTAACATTTCACAAGTGATGTCATGCAGGTGGTGGTCGTGTCACGTTGGTTTGGAGGTGTCCTGCTTGGCCCTGACAGATTCAGATTCATCAACAACGCTGCCCGGTCCATCCTGAGTACCTGCGGATACATCGCTGGCAACGGGACCGGTGGCCATCACAAGAATCAACCCAAACCAACTCCTGCTCGAACAACAGTCACCGTCCTGTCTCGTAGAGGTGTGCATCCTGTCTTATCAGATCAGATCCCGATGACAGACCAAATTTGGTGTGCGTAGTCTTAACCCGCTCAGGCCGGTAAGTGATGCTCATTCTTACATTACGAACTCATTTTGCTCCTGCAGGCAGGAAGAAGTGAGGAGCTGTCTGACGAGATTCCCATGAGCCGTTCTTCCCTGGGACTTTTTAGGAGGTTCTCCTCAGTTTGCTCCTGAATATGATTCTCACAAGGCTTAGAGACTTAGCGAAGTGAGGGGCAATGGCCCATGTTCTTGGCACGAGCAATTTTGAATGTGGGGAGAATTTCAGGATCTTAAGTGATGCACCGTCGTCCATGTCTCATGAGAGAACACCCTCAACCCAAACAAACCCCTGACATCGTTGCCGTGGTTATGGAACTCGCAAGGCAGTAGGTATTGGAATTCGGAGTTGATATTTAAACTAAGCCCGGACTGTTTGAAGAATTAGGTCTCGACCATTTCACGGAAGTGAGACTGAACATGTACATACATCTGTAAAAACTGTTTTACTCTGCGCTTCGCACAAGTTTTAGATTTCTTTGGATTCCCGATTTCCCGTTTCTTTCACCAGACTTGAAAGAGGACACCTTTTGCTTCGAACGCACTAATGCTTGGAAAAAAAGGAACCCGCCCCCTGCACCTCCGCGCCTCGCTTCGCCTGGGCCTCGAGGCGACTCGACTCGTCTCGTCTCGCGACGCCGCGCCACGCTACGACGAGCGCCCCGCCCGGCTCCGCCTGGCGCGGCTGCCAGGGCCTCCGCACCTCCATCCATGCGTGCGCCTGGCCATGGCTTTCCACATTTCCTGCCCGCTCACCTGGTCTGCTCCCGCCCTGCCCCCTTCACCAATTTGCCGATCGATTTGTCTCTGGATCCTGCACTCCTGTCTTGGACCTTGACCCGCTCTAAATGTCCGTCTTCTTGTGCCAATCCCGCGCCACCAGTCGCTTCTTGCTGCCTGCCTGCCCGTAATTGGCCTGCCGCATTTTCCAATTTGCTGGATCCTGCTGGGGTCTTGGTCTGGCGGAGCACAAATATTCCACATCTTCTGCTGCTCTCTGCTTCTGCTGCTGTTTGATTCTGCATGCTGTCGGCCCATTGCTGTCTCTGATATGTGGCTGGGAGGCTTGGACTGTCCCCCGGCGTCAGTCTGCTTGCGGACTGTGCTGTTGGAGCTGCTGGAGTGCTGTTAGGCTTGCCAGGTTTTGAGCTCTGCGTGAATGTGCTTCGCAAGTGCCGGCCTGCCATTGTTGACTCCAATCGCTTCTTCCCTGCTGTACAGTCGTAAAATTTGTCGCTGCACTCTGGGAGCCCCTGGAGCGGTACAGACGCCGGCAGGGAAGCAATACTTCGTCGAAAATGCCCTGGCGCTGCAGCGACTGTTGGCCAATGCGCAATTCATGCTGGCGGGCGGTGCGGACACCGTGGAGGTCTTGGTTCCGCGCATCACCAAGGAGCAGAGGAAGAAAAAACCAAAGGCCCCAGGCCATAGTGTCGCAGATGCTGATGCAGAGGAAGATGGAACGTTGGCTAAGAGAGCCGTCATGCGCAGGAAGGTCACCGTGGCTACCATCGCCGCGGCCGAAGCTGCAGCAAAGGCAGAACAAGCCAAGAAGGCAGCAGATGCTGCTCGCCTCGCCGCAGCTCGCCAAGTAATCTACTCTTGCATTCGTTGTTCGTTCGTTCGTTCGAATGATCATTCCATCCGTCGCAGGGTTTGAAATGAAAGTGATTAAAAACGCCGAGAATCACTGAATATTAACCTCGTTAGGGTTTTCTTGTCTAACTTGATTTTTCCTGACCGATGGCCATCGGAGGTCAAGTCTGCTGACATCTAGTTTGTGTTGCAGATTGCTGATGCTGAAGCTCTCATGAAAGCTGAAGGGGCCAATGGACTAGCTCTGATTGCCGGGGTTGGAGAATTGTCGAGTGAGCCCAGGCCTCTCGGTGCTCAAGTTGTCTGTGAGATATGTCTCTTCGGTGAAAATGCGGGTAGCAAGAAAGTAGACAGAATGGTTGGTTGCTCAGAATGCTCCAAAAAGTACCACAGAAAATGCCTCAAACAATGGGCAGGGGACCGAGGTACAGGACGATTTTGCAGTTTTTTTGGCTTTGCTCATGCTTGCCACGTTTGTAAAATTCTCTGGTTTTGAACTTTATGCTGTTTGGCCTCACAGATTTATTCAACTGGGCTTCCTGGGTTTGTGGCGCCTGCAGAAGTTGTGAGGTCAGATACGGACCACGTTTGTAAGCCATGGTCAATGGTTCGGAGCCATCATGATAGCAAGACTTAACCTTGTTCTGGACTTCAGGTTTGCAACCGTTCTGGTGAACCAAACAAGTTAATGTTCTGCAAGAGGTGTGATGGAGCTTATCACACTTACTGTCAGCAACCTGCTATAAAGGTATGTTCTTTACTGCTACCGGATCAGGCCTTGGTTTCCTCCTTTTGGTGTCCTGCTGTGACTCTCGAAGTACTAAATTTGGAGCCTCTGTATGCAGCAAGTTGCGAAAGGTCCTTTCCTATGCCCCAAGCACACACAGTGTCATAGCTGTGCATCTCTTGTTCCTGGAAGTGGCATCAGTTCAAGGTATGCCATAAAGCATGTTTTTTTATGGTTTAGCATATTTTTTCTTAATTACTTCTTGTTGAAAGTATCATTTTCTTTGAAATTTGCGTGTATACCTTTCTTGATTCTCATTATTGTTCAACTGCAAAGTAGAATACTTAAAAGTTTTTTGTTTGTTTCCAGGTGGTTTCTGTGTTACAGTTTCTGTGACGCATGTGGAAGACTGTTTGTAAAGCAAAAGTACTGCCCTGTCTGCCTGAAGGTAGACATTATTCTACTACTCTTGGGGTTGAACTTTTATTTGGAGTTTGCTGGCTAACAACAGTGCGGCACCATTGAACAGGTATACAGGGATTCGGAACCGTTACCAATGGTGTGCTGTGACATATGCGAACATTGGGTGCATATTGGTTGTGATGGCATCAGGTTAGATCAGGTTGCTGTTCCTGTAGTGTAATCTTTGTACAAGATCATTACAAACTTTTGAAGAAAGGAGTTAGTGCTTGCTTCATTTTCTGCCAGTCTTTCTAGGAAGTGTGCAGATCGGTTCTGATAGTTCTTCCAAAAACTTGCAGTGAGGAACGCTATGAGATGTTTCAACATGATGGTAACCTAAGATACAAATGTCCAGTGTGTCGGGGCGAGAACTACAAGGTTGGTTAACTAGCCTGTTTTGGAGGTCTTCAACTTTGAAGCTATTTGGCTGGATGTTGCCCAGTTCTATAGCAAGTCCTCTGACATTCTGTGCAGATTGAAGACACAGATGATGCTGTTCGGGAATTGTGGAGGCGGAGGGATGAGGCTGATGCTGCAAAGATTGCAGAAGCAAGAGCTGCTGCCAAATTACCACCTCAAGAGGAATTGATAAGGTTATGTCCATCAGATGATGAGAAGCAGGAAGCCCCTTCAGAGTGGACAAAGGATATATTAAAAAAGCTCTCGAAGAAGTCCAAATCAAAATCAAAAAAGCAGTCTATTGCAGATGGTGGAGATGAGCCGAAGGAAGAGATCTCCCTCAAAATCAAGCTAACTAAAGTTAAGAAGCTCAGTATGAATCCTGAAATGTCAGATAACCCTGGGCGTAAAGGTAAATCAGATGATGGCCCGGTAACAGATCCGGCACAACCTGGTGATGTTGCAAGTGCTCAACCATTGGCCGACGACCTAGCCAAAAAGAAGTTGAAGAAGTTGAATGCAACGAAGGCTGGGGTCATGCTGAGTGATGGAAAAGAACTCAGTGGTGCTGGTGTTTTGGATGGTGGTAGCAAGAATGCAAGCAATTGGAACTCTAAAAAGAGCCACGGCAAAGGCAAGGAGATCACGACAGATGGTCGAGGTGACAAGGCAGAGCCTGGAAAAGGTAAGTTAGTTCTCAGCGTCCCTAAGGACAAAAAGAGAAAAGTGGATGCTTCCTCCGCCTTGGAGGATGACAAAAGGAAGGAAGGTTCGAAGTCAGCAGTCACCGCTCCAAGAAATACGAGCTTGAGACTAGACAGTGAAGATGATCTTTCTATGCAGCACGGAGGTATGTTTTCCATGCAGCTGTTGGAAGTGTAAACTAATGTTTGCTAACGTACTATCTGATTACCAACATCTGGTAGGGTCTGACCTCTCTGATCTACCGTCTCATTCTGGCAGCCTCTCCTCCCCAATCATGGGCACTGCATTCTGAGAGTGCTCGACGGCGTAGAATACCGAGCTCAAAGTATCGGGACATGGACACAAGTGTGAGCTGGCGTTGGAAAGGGTCCAAAGATGGACCACCGGCTACAGAGGAAAAGGCGAGATTTGCCTTAGTCAGCACAAAGGATGATGATGACTCAGATGGTCTAGCGTCTAGAGATCAAAGTGTTTCCGAGCAGGTTTCCTCAGATGCACCTGCTGAGAGAAAACGTAAGTTTGATGAACTGGAAGACGATCTGATGTCACAGACTGCTGCAGACGACGATTCAACTGAGATACCAAGGAAGAGAATAAAAGTTGTTGACATCGGTGGGAAGAAAAGCAGCAAGCAAAAGAAGTCAAAGGTGTTCGCAGTTGAATCAGAATCTCAATCAATGCCGTTGAGGCTGAAGTTCAGAAAGAATGGCACGTTACCTGAAGATAACAATGGAGACGTGCAGCTTTTGGATGAGGATGATAGAGCAGCAATAAGAGGGCAGAGATCCAAGAGGAAAAGACCAGAGGCAGGTGACAAAAAGGAGAAGAGTGAAAAACTTCCCTTAGACAAGGATCTTCATAGCCGAAGCCGTCGTGGTGCCAAGGAAGATTCTGTGGGTGATGATTGTTGGATCCTTGAGAGGCTGGGCAGGGATGCAATTAGCAAGAAGATTGAGGTTTACTGGCCAACCGATGGTGCCTGGTGAGTGCCTTCCTGAAGTTTTGCTGTCGCGTCATGAAGTTTGGTGATCATGTGAGCTGGTTAGAACTTGGTGGCATGTGTCATTCTGCAGGTACAGGGGCACGGTTGCTGGGGTTGCCCCACAAAAGTCACAATTTACAGTCCTGTATGATGATGGTGAATCACGAGTCGTAAGATATGGCAAAGAGAAGGTCCGATTGCTTTCAGGTTCCAAGTCTGTTATAGATTAAGATGCAAGGAACGCGGTTCTGGTGAGCATTAGCAGAGTTCGGAGTGAAACTGGACGCCTTCGACTTCAGGCTTCTGATTGCCTTCGGTAACATCCTCACCATACCCTACCTGCCTCAAATTTCTGTCCACCGCCTGGCCAAGAATAACCTCTTGTTCTGGGTCGAATGCAGGAGGCGCAGCCTTATTTTTTTTGAAATTATTTCCTGCAGAGCGAAGGGCAGTGAAGCCCTCAATGCCCCTTGCTTCTCAGATCTTGGTGCTTCACTCACCGTGGAGTCCTAGTTGGTTGGGGACTCGAAAATGAGAGTTCTGTACATTACTACACGGATGGGTCCCTTTCCGCTGATTCATTTCCGACGGATAGGGGCAGATCCTGCATAAGTGAATTGTTAGTTCTTCTGCAGATCAGTGATAAAGGACGAGGAAGGCGGCGTGAACTGTGCATGCAGGTCATATCTCTTGTATCATACATGAATACATAGGCGCTAGAATCATTCTTTACGGTAAATTGAAGGCACCGTCCCATTTATGATGTTCCATTTTACGCGTTATATTGGTATATATCCTGGTCCTGATAAGGATCACTTATCAGGTTTTAAGTTCGAGTGCCGTTTCACTAAGTCCAAAACCAAAAGTCAGCATGTCACAAATATCCACCTCCGTCTAATAGGTGGTGAAGTGCGACCCTTCTAATTCACCAAAGTAATAATGAAAATTGTATACACTGCGGTTCGTTGATATGTAATATTATTTAATATAATCAGGCTTAACCGGGGTCATTATCTTACATTTTGTACATATGTATGGACGCTTCAGTGTCGAGTTCGAAGGAATTCATGTCTGGACCTGGGAAGAAGGAAGGGCCTAATGGATCCCTTCACAGGGCGATGGGTACTCGTTGCCCGAAACGCTAACGAGGGCGATGGAGCTCGTTGTCGCAAGAAAGCCATAGCCGTTGCGGAACAAAGCCACCTTACTTAAAAGAGGGAGACCCACCCTTTCGATTAGATGGGGCTTCCGTTTGCGTTAAATAGAGGTTTCCGTTCTCGTTACAACTCAGGATCAGCTAGGAACTTGGCAAAGTGATCCTCTCGAAGGCCTACCATGGCATTCATGCCACCCTTCTCCGTGTGGGCGGGCAACAGGATGAACACACCATCCCAGCCGGAAGCTGGAATGCCTACAAAATCAGGCCTACCCAGGCCGAAATCGACTTGGTATAGAGGAAACCTGGTCCAGCTTGTCACAGCCATGTCGGACCAGAAGGTGGTAAAGCTAGGGAAAACGGAGACAGGACTCTCTTGCTGTGCCACAAAATCAAGACTGGATCTGATGTACTCGTCTGTGATCCTCACAATCGCCCGGTGCACGCAGTGGGCGGCGTAGGCGAGAGGCTTTTCCACTAGATCTCCTGCCCTGGTTTCCGCCAAGCCGTAAAAGTTAGCATTCCCTGCATAGCCGGACGGAAGGGGAGGGCTCAACCGGGCACGCCCATCCACGGCCAGCCCCAGCCTGATCTCCTTCCCAGGCTCCAGCCCCCGTGCTCGGGATATGCATCTCCACAGGTGGCCAGTCACAGACTCGAAGGCAGTGAAGGAGGCCCCTGCTTCGTTTGCCCGCTGCTTCAGCTCTTCCACCCGGGCGGAGTCCAGCTCCAGCAGCGTGGCTTTTTGGGGAGGGAAGGACGCCGGGAAGGCGGGAGCTGTTAGGGTGTACTCCGCGTGGGGGAAGCGGGGATCAGGAGGATGCCTGGCTTGAAGCAGCGATCTGTCATGGTGCGGGGACACGG
Organism: Anthoceros angustus; assembly: GCA_010909165.1. NCBI lineage: Eukaryota > Viridiplantae > Streptophyta > Anthocerotopsida > Anthocerotales > Anthocerotaceae > Anthoceros > Anthoceros angustus. Next base: position 906,105 of record MU008180.1, on the reverse strand, counting down.
ACACCTCCTTCCCTAGGGCAATCTCGCTCCAGGCGAGCACGAACGAGCTGGCCGCAGAGCCATCCCCCACGTTGTGATGAAATTGGACGGCGAGCGTGGCGCCCCCGCACTGGAACGTGGTCACCTGGGCGAGCAGCAACGGGAGCTGGTGGATCGGCTGCGCCAAGTCCACCGCCGGCATCAGGTCGCTGAAGTCCGTGTTCGGCTGGAACCCCCCCAGATCCTGCAGCCGGCCCTCGGCCGAAGCTTCCACGAACACGGCCCCGGCATCGTTGCATTCCACATCTAGCCCTTTGTCCGACCTCTCCTTGAGCCTGCCCGCGAGAGGGTAGAAGAGGGCCAGCGCCTGTGCCAGGGACGCCTTGAGCGTGGATGCTGGGAGAAGCTTCCGCGAGCCCTGATCTGGCTTGGGGTAGAAGTGGTACAGGAGCTGAATGTAGCAACGAGGCATGACCTGGTCATTGTTGCTCAGGGCTAGCAGCTGGAGCTGGGGAGAGGTGGGGGTGGCAGGGTAGACGGGCTCGCGCTCCCCTCTCGAAAGCTTCATTGTCGCCACCAGCCGCGGCGGCTTCAGACTTCACCTTCACAGGGTTCTCACCTCTGCCAGGGGAAAGAAGATCTTGGAGAAAGACAAGCACGTGCCTTACACTGTTCACATCGCCTTGGCGAGCACGGCAGCTGTGGCAAGGGGAAGATGGGGGCGTAGGTAGCGTGCGCTGGAAGTTGGGCATCATGTGGACTACGTACATATTCTCATCAAACGGTGATCTAGATCCATCCCAGCTTAGACGAGTCTGCAAGGATTATCTCACAAAGTTTTTGCAAAGTAGCAGCTTGATTAAAAAGGAAGAACAATTAAGAGTCTTTGTCCATGAATGATTCAAGACGAAGAGGTATGATGCAGAAACCCTAACGAACTAACTAAAGTTTAAAATAATGCACCTCACTAACGGGCCCTAACATGCTCACGAGACCCCAATGCTTATGGCTCGAGGTGTCTGGCTCGAGGTGTCTGGAACATGTCCAAATGGCCTAGACCAAATGGACACACATTTATAAGAACACCGTGATTCCTAGGCCATTTGGACACACATTTATAAGGACACCGTGATTAAGCATCCTGAGCTTGGATCGATACTTAGATGGGGTGCCTAAAGGAAGTGGATGCCCTTGGTGCAAGTAGCTTAGGCACACCATGGTACAAGTTGTTAAAGTACAAGTCCCATGATGGAAATCCGTCCTTAGAGTAACGGCACTGGTGAAACAAGGTAGAAAGGTGAAAAATTGAAAAAGGTAAAAAGCTAAGTTAGTAGCTGCCCTGTTAAGAAGATGCATGTGTTTCATGCTTCATGCAATCTCTTGTTAGAGAGGAATTGCTACAGCCACAAATGAAGAGCTGCCTAGAGAGGACTCTTAGTGATTAGTGGTCTGTAAGAATCCCTAGATTTAACAGCTGCCTAGTTAAGGTCAGGTGGGATATATAAGGGCTAGAACAAGGGCTTTGAGAAACAAGTTACAAGTTACTCACTCTTTGAGAGAGCAGTGCGGCGCCTGCAAGCCTGTGTTGAGAGGCTGTGGAGAGCTAGCTAGTGAGCTTGTCATGGAATCAAGGCGTGCTTGATTAGGCGTGAATAGCGATTCCATCGTTGTATTCTTGTAATAAAGAGCAAGACCTCGAGGAGGTGCAGTCGTCGATGGCGGGCTACTTGGAGCCTAGTCCGCGGTCGTGAGGTTGAGAGCGCTGAGAATCGTGCAAGTCTCTTGTGGAGTGAATTGGCGAGGTCCTAGGCCAGGAAGCGCACTTGGCGCTTCCTTCTTGGGTGCAGTTGAGGGGTGTTACTTGAGTGGTATCAGAGCGTAGTCCATTCCTCCGAGTGACTAGAGAGTGCACAAGATGGTCAATGAGAAGCGTAAGGAGAGGCTGAAGAAGCAGCAGTCTCCCGCCGATCATCCGCCTCAACCGCCTGAAGATTCATCATCGTCAGAACAAGAGGAAGTGAGAGCGCCTGAGAGCACAGCAGGCCCATCTGGAGAGAAGTCAGAGGACTGGAAGAAACGGATGGTGGAAGTACTTTATCAAGTTCTTCCAGGTGTCTTGGACGATGTAATGACTTCAAGGAAGAAGACAAAGGTAATCCAGAGCCCATACCAACAAGGCGAAGATGCGAAGAACAACAAGAAATCTTCCGTCGGAGGCATCTTCAAAGTGGCTCAAATCGAGCATGAAGCTAGCCCTACCAGATAAGTATGAGGGAGAAAGAGATCCGCAAGTCATTGATTCTTGGATCTATTCTATTGAGACTTATCTCGCCTCATCCGTGTTGAGCCGAGTACTTAGTCTTGTTGGCAATTTCTTAAAGGGCTATGCTTTGATGCAGTGGCGGTTATGGTGCTAATGTTGCCTGGGGAGCACATACCATCACAGGTGGGCATCCTTCAAAGAAGCCCTCAAGCGGTTCCAACTGCAGATGCTTGGCGTCTAAGTGAGTGACTTGACAATATCAAGCAAACAGTAATCAGACGAGATTATGTAAGTACCTTGATGAAATGTCATTTACACTACCATGAGTGAAGATGACAAACCGCATCGCTTCATGTCGGGTTTGAAGGATTGGGCTGCTAACAATTGAGTTGCATAGTCCAACTACATTGGCAGAGGCCATTCTGAGCGGATGCCATCGGATACTTTCCATCTTAGTACATCCAACTCCTCCAAAAGATTTCGAGGCAGTACCCATGGTCGGTATGCCCAGACTAGAGGAAGCTCTAGTAGTGCTAGCAGAGGAGCTGCTAAGGACACTGGCGGAAATGGAGTTGCAAGAGGCAATTCAAGAGGAAATTTCCGCGGAAGAAATCGAGGAGCGCGCAGAGGCCGCGGAGCTCAGAGAACAGTTAGTATGGGTTCTCGAAAAGGAGTATGCTACTCATGTGGAGAGCCGGGACATTATGCAAATGAATGCCCGAATGCTGAACAAACTCTCAACGTAGCAGAAGGAGATCCACACCAAGACTCGTGGATTACGAAGTGGCCGGATCCGAGGATCCCAAATGACGGATCGGCCACATGTTGCGAAGGCGCATGTGGTGAGTCTCAGTGCCGAGGACAAGACTATTCGGAGGGCGGGTGGAGAGCTCATGTACATACATGGATGTATAAATGGAGAGGCGAGCGAGGATGTTGCTTGACTTAGCAAGAACACATAATTTCATTTCTCCTAGCAAGCAAGCTTGGTTTGACATGGGCTAGTACATCCGAGCCATGTAGAGTGAAACAAGCTAAAGGAATGTCAACACAAAGGTGAATTGCAAGAAGTGCTGCAAGATAGGGAATTGGAATGGAGCAGTGAGCTTCACTTGTAGATATGGATGATCATGAAATCATCTTGGGCTTAGAATCCCTACTAGAAAAGGGCACTTATGTTGAAAATGATGTTGCAATTTTTGTTACACTTCCACATTGCAACATGTTTTGGAGGCTTGGTATTAAGTTTGTTAGTTCTCGTCTCTGCTTGGTGCACCATCTTAACACGAACTGCACTCTCTTCCCACCTCACCCTTCCGGTACACCCTCTCACAAGCATTGTTAATAATTTCCCACCGCCTTGTTATACTGTGTTGCAATTTTATGTAACACTTCCAACTTGCAACATGTTTTGATGGCTTGGTGTTAAGTTGGTCCATTTTTTCTCTTCCTTCTCCCACCATCCTAACACAATGCTTGGTCTCTCACTTCATGTACCACTTCAAAATTGCAACACTTTTGGTGGCTTGGTGTTCATGGTGTCAATTTCTTATCCACCTTCTCACCCCATCTTAACACAATGCTTGGTCTCTCTCCTCTCACCTCACCGCTAGTTATTGCCCCTTATCACACCCTTTTATACTCTTTCACTTCTCCTCCTCCATCATGATGAGAAGGACCTCCCTATCACAACCATTTTATACTCTTCCCTCTTTCCTCTTGCAACATGATTGTAACAAGGACCTCTCTCTCTCTGTCCTTCCTTCCTATTTTACCTCCTTTGCATATCCTTTGTATACATATATATGTATATAGGCTTCAAGACATAAGTATGTGTATGTACATATATATGTACACATCCATCTGTTATACTTATATTATATTAGTGTACTTATATGCCTCCTTTGTATACATATATATGTATGTATATAGGCGTCAAGACTTGTTTATATAGTAATATGTATGTGCTAACCCTTACGTCACTCTCATACCTTGCATATATAAGGGCTAGAACAAGGGCTTTGAGAAACAAGTTACAAGTTACTCACTTTGAGAGAGCAGTGCTGTGCGCGCAAGCCTTGTGTTGAGAGAGTCAGGAGAGTTAGTTAGTGAGCTTGTCAATCAAGGCGAGCTGGGCGAGAGATGCGATTCCATCGCTGTATTCTTGTAATAAAGAGCAAGACCGAGGAGGTGGCCTCAGTCGCCGTGGGACGGCGGCTACTTGGAGCCTAGTCCGGGTAGGTTGAGAGCTGAGAATCGCAAGTCTTGTGGAGTGAATTACGAGGTCCTAGATCATGGAAGCCAAGACTTGACGCTTCCCACTGGGCAGCGAGGGGTGTTACTTGAGTGGTATCAGAGCGTAGTCCATTCCTCCGAGTGACTAGAGAGTGCACAAGATGGTCAAGAAGCGTAAGGAGAGGTCAAGTTAGCCTCCCCACCGATCATCCGCCTCAACCGCCTCAAGATTCATCATCGTTTAACAAGAGGAAGTGAGAGCACCCGAGAGCAAAGCAGCTCCATCTCGAGAGAAGTAGAGGACTGAAGAACGGATGGTGGAAGTACTTTATCAAGTTCTTCCGTGTCTTGGACGATGTAATCACTTCAAGGAAGAAGACAAAGGTAATCCAGAGCCCATACCAATACAAGATGCGAAGAACAACAAGAAATCTTCCCTGACCAAGTAAGCATCTTCAAAGTGGTTCAAATCGAGTAATGAGCTAGCCTACCAGATAAGTATGAGGGAAAGAGATCCGTAAGTCATTGATTCTGATCTATTCTATCGAGACTTATCTCGCCTCATCCGTGTTGAGCCTATACTACTTAGGTATACAATTTTTAAAGGGCTATGCTTTGGTCCGGTAAGTTATGGTGCTAATGTTGCCTGGGGAGCACATACCATCATGCATCGGGCATCCTTCAAAGAAGCCCTCAAGAAGCGCCAACTCGCGAATGCTTCAAGTTTAAGTAGACAAAGCAGCTGACAATATCAAGCAAACAGACGAGATTATGGGTACCTTCATGTTGCCATGCACCGCACTACCATGAGTGAAGATGACAAACCGCATCGCTTCATGCCTCGGGTTTGAAGGATTGGGCTGCTAAGTAATTGAGTTGCATAGTCCAACTACATCGCGCAGGGCCATTATGCCACAGATGCCATTCAAGATACTTTCCATCTTAGTACATCCAACTCCTCCAAAGATTTCGAGGCGCACTGGTCTGTGATGCCCAGAGAAGCCCCAGTAGTGCTTAGCAAGAGGAGCCGCCAAGGACACGGAAATGGAGTTGCAAGACGCAATTCAAGAGGAAATTTCTCGAAGAAATCGAGGAGCGCCAAGCAGAGGCTCATGAGCTCTGAGAATGCTTAGTATGGGTTCTCGAAGGAGTATGCTACTATGTGGAGAGCCGGACATTATGCAAATGAATGCCCGAATGTCGAACAAACTCAACGTAGCGTAAGGGAGATCCACACCAAGACTCGTGGATTACTAAGTGGTGATCCGAGGATCCCAAATGACGGATCGGCCACATGTTGCGGCCGCATGTGGTGAGTCTCAGTGCCGAGGACAAGACTATTCGGAGGGCGGGTGGAGAGCTCATGTACATACATGGATGTATAAATGGAGTGAGCGAGGATGTTGCTTGACTTAGCAAAGAACACATAATTTCATTTCTCCTAGCAAGGCAAGCTTGGTTTGACATGGGCTAGTACATCCGAGCCATGTAGAGTGAAACAAGCTAAAGGAATGCAAACACAAAGGTGAATTGCAAGAAGTGCTGCAAGATAGGGAATTGGAATGGAGCAAAGTGAGCTTCACTTGTAGATATGGATGATCATGAAATCATCTTGGGCTTAGAATCCCTACTAGAAAAGGGCACTTATGTTGAAAATGATGTTGCAATTTTTGTTACACTTCCACATTGCAACATGTTTTGGAGGCTTGGTATTAAGTTTGTTAGTCTCTGGTGCAGCCCATCTTAACACGAACTGCACTCTCTTCCCACCTCACCCTTCCGGTACACCCTCTCACAAGCATTGTTAATAATTTCCCACCGCCTTGTTATACTGTGTTGCAATTTTATGTAACACTTCCAACTTGCAACATGGTTTGATGGCTTGGTGTTAAGTTGGTCCATTTTTCTCTTCCTTCTCCCACCATCCTAACACAATGCTTGGTCTCTCACTTCATGTACCACTTCAAAATTGCAACACTTTGGTGGCTTGGTGTGTGGTGTCAATTTCTTATCCACCTTCTCACCCCATCTTAACACAATGCTTGGTCTCTCTCCTCTCACCTCACCGCTAGTTATTGCCCCTTATCACACCCTTTTATACTCTTTCACTTCTCCTCCTCCATCATGAGTGAGAAGGACCTCCCTATCACAACCATTTTATACTCTTCCCTCTTCCTCTTGCAACATGATTGTAACAAGGACCTCTCTCTCTTGTCCTTCCTTCCTATTTTACCTCCTTTGCATATCCTTTGTATACATATATATGTATATAGGCTTCAAGACATAAGTATGTAAGTATGTGTACATATATATGTACACATCCATCTGTTATACTTATATTATATTAGTGTACTTATATGCCTCTTGTATACGTATATACGTATGTATATAGGCGTCAAGACTTGTTTATATAGTAATATGTATGTGCTAACCCTTACGTCACTCTCATACCTTGCATATATAAGTGTTTGATTTTATTGACAAATTAATTGGAATTTTTGGAGTTCAAGCGTCCTCTATCCTTTTCAAGATCGGCTTTGTTGCCACCGATGCAATTTATCTACAAACATGTACGTCTTCCAAGTGATATGGCCTATGCGTCTTGCGGCGTCACTTGGTGACTCTTGACCAACACCATTGTTTTCGTGGTTCCTCCACAACTTCCTAGACCTATCCGGCCTCAATCACCACTTTCACGGCGAAGGACCCTGTAAATGCTAGGCTACAAAGGTGGGAATACCAATTCCATCCGTTTGTTGTCGATTGACCATCACCGTCCACCCACGCATCGGGCGACTCCAGTCGCAAGAAAATGGCTCGAACATTCACATTCCCTCCACAAACGGCCCACCGCCACGGTTGTTTTCAGTTGCATTGCATGCGCTCCCGCATTCTCTCATCCATCCGTGTTCCCCACCATCTCTCGGGCTCGCTCCCACATCCGTGTTCCCCACCATCTCTCCAGCCTCCCGCTCCCACATCCGTGTTCCCCACCATCTACGTTGCCTCCAAGATCACTTGACGGTGACGCCTGCTTGCCACCTTTCCTCCATCTTCCTTCTCTCCACTAGTATCCTTCCTTCCCGACATGGCCTTCACCTTCCACCTTTCCTTCCCTTCTTCCCCGCATTCATGCACACACATCACTTAGAGCTCACGCCCCATATCACCACGCCGCACCAACCACCAACTCCTCATTCTCCACCCAACCTCCATCGCAACCTCAGCCCATGTACACTCCACCACGCCCATGCACCGCACAACACGGCAATGACGTGCCTAGTGGCTTACCAAGCTCCATCAATTCTCCAATTTCGTAGTGGCAATGTAGTCGATGTCTCCACCTCATCATCCGCCATCTCCACATCCGCCCGCCTCGCGCTTTCCCCATCATTGCCGCACCGGTGTCCTTCTCCTCACCGTCCTCCGACCATCATATGCACGCTTGGCCCGCCTCCGCAACCGCCTCCTCCAGAGACCGCCTCCACTCCTGTGGCAGCCTCCTCCAGGCATCCTCCTCCCACGTTGTTGGGGTTATCCATCGCCACCGAATGAAGGTCCACAAGACCAATGGCCTCTCTCGCCACCCACATGGCCTCTTGGCGCACCACCATGCTCCTCCCGATCACCACCTCTCTCCGACTCACGCAAATTCCTCCTCCCTCCCGGCCCGGCATTCCTCCGAAAGTTTTGATTCTCTCGCAGCCACCCATTAGCTCCCACCTATTAGAGACACCCACTCCTGCGGCCGCTTTCTCGATCGCCCTCCTCCGAGACTCCGCTTTGCTCTCCAAGACCCGACCTCTCTCGCTCACATCCACTCCACTCGCACTCCACCACTCTCACTCCTGCTCCGCCAATGACTCCACTCCTCCACTCGCTCCTCCTCCCTCACCTCACTTGCCGCATCCAGGACCATCCTTCGCCCATCCAAGAAGGGACTATGTGCCCTGCCATGCCACCTCCCTTGCCACCTTCCTCACATATTTGTTTGTGCAACGGCACAACACGAAACCTTCCTTGTCCACGATGCCATTCCTCCATGCATGCCATATATAGTCCCCGCTTTTTATGACCATTTCGTGACCCAAGGACAAGTGTTTGCAATGCGATTCGAGTGGCCGATGACCAAGGAAGTGCCATGCCATGACAAGGTCATGGCCATCTTACAACTCGCCATGAACCAAGGACAATGGTTCCCTTTCTCTCAAATAAAATTCTCCCTCCACCATGGTCCAAGGAAGGTGGGTGCAAGCCATTAGAATAATTGAAAACTCATGGCATGGAAGAAAACATGCCACGTCAAGGTCGTTTGACGCCAGACGCTCCATTTGGTAATAATCTATATCAACATCTACACCATTGTGCAAGGACGGTGGGTGGCACGTGAGAGCCATTCAAGCAAACTAAATGCCCCTTTCATTATGCCATGAATGAAGGACGTCAGTATGTGAATTTGCCATATATGCCAATTCCGTTCTCCTAGATAATGATGTCCATCGTCGAGACTCCCTCGCTCTCCACCAATCATGCGCATCACATGGCGTAACGAATGTATTCACGCCGCGGCACCATGCTAGGGTGACGGCTGACGTCACTATGGCCGTCGCAAAGGATTTCCAGCCCTTAGGAGACATGAAAACAAACTGCATTCGGCCTTTATATGGCCAGCCTTCACACTCATTGCATTTACCAAAGAACCATCTATTTCGGCACCATCAAAGCTCGCCATGTTTGGTTTGTCACATGTAAGGAGCTTGAAATTCAAGATCCTCTCATCCGCAACCCGATGTGGCTGGGGCACAAGAGGTAGAAGGTGGTGGTCCGCTTTAAATGTCACCACCTTGCCCTCGCTTCACGCTACTACCTTTCTCTTGGTCATCCTCGCACTGGGCGAGCTGTCTTGAAACATGCCCGCTGGGCGCCTCTCCTGCTACCTTATGCCATGTAGGACATGTTCGTATGCGGAGCTAGCTTCCGGAAACCTAAATGGGCGTGGAGTGGTAGTTCGCACCACGAGGCGTGTGTTCATGTCTCCATCTTGTGCACAACTAGAAATCCGTTGATGGCCATCAAGGATCCTTTGCAAAGGTTGGAGGCGGTGTCACCGCCTCATGGCGTGGAGTGAGCTGCTCATCGCGTGGCTATCCTCGTGGGGACTTGCTTCGGTGGCGAGGTGGTTCCTTCCACATGGTGCGGCATGGTGTTCGTGACCACACACGGTATGGCTGGGGTTCGTGAGGCGGATGTGAACACTTTTTGGCCCTATTCGCCTACCTACAAGTCCATGCGGCTAAAGTGTTTGTGGAATCCGATAAGTCAAAACCGCCACCTTCCACGCCGACTGTTCTGGATCATTGCGAAGTGTGCACATTATTGTTGCCCGTGGTGGAAACCGACGATGGCCATTAAGGACAAGGGCTGCAATTCCACAATGACGATGGCCATCGAGGATGATGGATGGGAGGTTGCTCTCCTCGTCGGCCATCAAGGACTGGTATGGAGGGCCGTCCCTTGGCTCTGCCGCCTGGGCACGGCAATGTGTGAGGGACGGTTTATACCTCACAATGTGGGGACATATGCTCAGTAATTAAACATTGGGATGGGAAAGTCCTTCATCCTTGATCACTACTTGTACTTCCCATGTCACACGCAATAAAACTCGATGACCGCCTTGTCCGGAATGGATGGGTATGGTTTGGTGCCCGTCCATACCGCTGACATGACAAGTCACCCTTGCGCACGCCACTCGAGTCACGCGTTGAAAGTGGAATAAATCATGTATGGTGATTGGTTTGCAGGTGCTATAGTCTATCCTCCTCCCGGATGCACAAGGCAATCTTTGGTCGTGGAAGACGCGATTAATGGTAAAATGCGTAATGGGCGATTGAGCGTGCGCCATGTGGGCAATATAATACATCATGAGTAACGACAACAGAACCAATGGGACATGAAACTTGCTCCCAAGTCTAGGTTGTGGTCGAAAATTGTTCGATTATGGGCAAGTAGCATGTGCACGCTACCTCCCGCCAAGAGGAGTAAATGACAACTGGGCCTTTGCAAACAAAGCTTTTTCAAAATAGCAGCCTTGAATTCACCCGAGAGGGAAGCCATTGCCTTCAGCATGGCACGAAGGTGGTGGACAACCGGTTCACAGGATGGGGAGTATGGCGAGGTGAAGCTTGCTAGGGGAGTCACGTATGAAGGCGCTGCGAACACATCGGACGGGCCGACGGCATGATCCGGGTGGGGAGGATGAGGGGCCAAATGGCCTCGGGCTATCTCGCTCATCCACCGCACCCCGGTCTCCATTCGACATCGGCGATGTGAAGAAGCGGCCTCCTCCGAAGACGGGCCGAGAGGTAAGAGGCGGGGACATGGCCAACGACTGACTTGATTTTGACGACTTTGAGACGTGGAACCTCCCAGCCCGACGGATGCGGAGTTGGAGCACGCGCGAGAAGTGAAGGAAATAGATGAAGAGCTATTTCGCTGGATGAGGTGGGTTTTCGCACGCGCACGGCAAGTGATGGCAAAGTGTGCACACGCAAGTTTGCAGCGATGAGTGGGCATGGTGGACAAACGGTAACACATGTGCACTGGCATCTTGGCGGCTCAAGCTTGGAGACAAGGGAGGCAACCTTCGAGGGCGGTGGCGCGGTGCTAGAAGGAAAGGGTGGAAATCGTGAAAGGCGATAGTGGGGTTCTGAGTTCCAAGTTCCTTCAGCAGTAAGATAGGGAGTGTATGAAAAGATCCTAGAGGTTCAAAGCTATTGCAAGGAGAACAAGGAAATGACCATTTTGCTTAACGACATTGAATTGAAGATGGATCCCGATATGGTGGCCTTTCCGAGACGACGGAAGGAAGGGGTGGGAGGCAACGATGGTGCACGAGGTGGTGACATGGACGAGAGGCTATCAAGGAATGCGATGGAAGGGGCTTGGGAGGAAGGAGGCCGAGGGGCGAGGGACAACGGACTTTGAATGGGGAAAGAATGGCGAACAAGGAGCGGGAAGTGGAGACGGCGAGGCTTCTTGAGGAAGCATGGGAGGGAGGCATGAGGGGAACCGAGTGGGGATATTGTGGTGCCGCGACACCACGATTGCCTAGGGTGGTGGAAGCCGCATGCCCGGATTGGGGTCAATGGAGGCAACGAGGGGCGGGGCCGTGTGGGCAGCAAGCAAATAATGGAAAAGAGGTGGAGGGTGCCCGAGACCGTGACGGCCATGTATGGGGAGGGTGGAGGCTTGGGATCGATGGAGGACGACGATGGAGGGCGGGAACAAGGTGTGTGGAGGCGTGAGTGGGGTGGTGGAGCACGGAGGGGGCAACCGAATCACAGAAGAAACACACTTGTGTGCACTATGGACAGCCAAAAATCGCAGGGGACTAGGAGGAGCGGTGGCGGAGGAGGAGAGTGGATCACCCAAATGGTCAACAAAGGGGCACAAAACATGAGGCATGTCGAGGGGAGAGAGAATGAAGGAGGACTAAGAGGGCAACATGTGCGCTTGATATGCAAAGGCCAATGCATGGAGGCCGTGGGGACAGACGGGGACGCAGAGAACATGGACGCAGCAGGAGGCAGTGTTGAAGAGGACGATGTGCCTAATTTCGTGCAGACACATACCTTGACCTCGGATGCCGAGAGCATGGACTGCATAGTGGAGCCCTTGAGGCAATGCCACTGTGATAAAGGGTGGAGGCCGAAAGAGGAAAACGGGAGGAGGAGTAGAGGAGGCGGTGGGCAAGTGACAAGGGCCGACGGAAGAAGGAGGACGGAAGAGGAAAATGTCCAGAAGAAGGGCGTAAGAAAAGAGGAGGGACGGAGGGAAGGTAAGGCAAATGGAGCTGTGGAAACCCATTAATTTGGATAACTCATGACGGCCATGCTGGTTTGTATGTGCAATGTGTGCTGCAGGGAGGGAGGAAGCGGAGGAAGTGGCAAAGCTTGCACCAACGCAAGTGAGGGGAAGAAGAAAATTGCGAATCGAACGAGGGCGGTTTCAGGGTGCATATGACGAGTAGGAAGTGCCTTACATGGAGGCGAAAAGCATAAGCAGCGATACCAAATCTCCTCGCACAAGACAATCTTGTAGGGCATAACCTCACGTGATGCGTCACAATAAGGTAGGTGGGGACAATATCTTCTTGGGCGCCATGGCGAAGCCATGGCTGTTGACGTGGAAGGACAAACCGCGTTTAAGATAAAGTAGGGGTATAAAGCCGCTATTTACACGTATAGTAAATACAAAGTATCCATCATGAATATGTGTACTCGGTAATGTAATATGTAATATACAAACTTATTTTATATGAAATTGAATACGCCATATAGCACTTAGAATAATACATTACATTTATCACCGTAGACTACATGTATAGTACAAGGATGTATTGATATGTGTATTTATATGGTCGTATTGAAGGTGACGGTGGTAACTACCAAGTAAAACGTGGTATTTCAAAGGGCAAAAGTAAAAGGGCAATGGTGATGGGGAGGAGGTTCTACCAAGCCTCCAAAAGTGTTACAAGACCTCTCTTGTAACACTTTAGATGTTGCAATCATGTTGCAATTTTGAGAGAGGGCAAAACCACCTCCTCACTTTATCTTAACATAATTGCAACACCATTGCAACAAACAATTGCATGGTTTCCAAGCCAAAGTGTAACAAGGCCCAAAGGTTACATGACCCCAAAATTGCAACATGAGTGTTACATCCAGGGTCCAACTTAACATAAAGTGTAACATAGGTGCCCATTTCTAGTAGGGAAATGGATGAAGGCCAACAAGACGTGAACGGACTCAATCGACCATGCATCTTAGGAGATGAAGAGTAAAGTGAGTTGTGCGCCTCAAGCAGGCTCGAGATGGCATTGATGATATCATCTCTAAGAAAAAGCCCAAATGTTGTGTAAAGGATGGAGAGGAACTCTTTTACCAGTCGCATGACTAAGAAGATGGTCTTGAGATGGAGTCTCCCAAGAGCGTGCAAAGATTCCAAGGCTAGGTCAGCCTTGAATGAGTTCAAGGACTGATGCCAATGAGTTGCCTCCTTTACCTCCAGAAGAATCAGATCATGAGATTGATCTCTGTGAAGTACAATCACTCAAGAGCGCCACGGATATGCTCGCAGGACGAGCTACAAGAGTCAGGCTATGATGTCTAACCTCACAGCCAGCCACGCCAGGAACTTCAAACCAGGTTGTTCACGCCAAAGAAGAATGGTGATCGATTATGCTTGGATTACAGTAGCACCAATCAGATAATAACAGTGAAGAATTCTCTATCCCTGCCACATGGATGATTTGTGATGATCGAGAGGTGCTAAGTATTTCACTGTCGATCTTAATGGCGTATTACCGATTCGCATCGCTAAAGGGATGAATATGACTTGTAGAACAAGGTATGGATCTTTGACCTTGTCATGCCATTTGGATCCATCTGAAACCACGCTTCACGTTTTAACACTATATTCGTAGATCCGCTTGATGAGTGTACATATAATTGATATACTTTCACATATACAAGGCCTACCTCTGAAGAGTATGTCCAACACTCTGAGGAAAGTGTTAAGAGTAGTTAAGAACAAATTTTGCCTTAGCTATAACAAAGTGTGACTTTGTTAAGGAAGAGATAGACTCTAGGATTCATTGTTCTCATGGATCGCACGGATCCCGATAAGGTAAGGTTACCATACGTAGTCTCGCCGCCCAACGAACGTAAGGAAGGTGCGTATGCGTTTTGGATCGCTAGCGCATGTATGCAGATTTGTACCGATGTTTCACAAGATTGAGCCCCATTAACTCGATCTCTTGAAGAAGGCTAAGGCTTGTGGGATGATGAATGTCAGAGGCATTCGAAGCTCGGTTGAAACTCAAAGACTACCCCGTGATTGGCAATCTATGATCCAAAGAAGGATATAGAAGTATATAATCAATGCGCACGACATTGTGAATCATGGAGTGCCAGCATAAGAAGGTAGGCCATGGTACGAATCAAGGAACTCATGAATAATGAAAGGAAGTACCTACTTAAAAAGTGAGATGATCACCGCTATCAATTGTCTCAAGATTTGGAGACATTATCTTCTAGATCTTTTCGTATACTGCATAAACGAAGCACGAGCTTTACATAAACCACCATGACTGTGCAGCAAGACAGCTTAGACGCAAGATTTCTAGCAATGTATGATGTGTCTATCAAGCAAGCTGGAAGGAGAATCTGCGGGCGTTTCTTGAGTCGCAAGCAGCTTGGTTTGATAACGCTTTACCAAGAGGCCTGTTTAAGCTATGTACGTATGGATCGAGCGAACACTACACGCAGTATCAAGGCGACCGCGAGATCCATTAGATAAGATCGATCAATGAAGTGGAGCAACCGGATCTAAGTTTAAGCTAAAATGGCTTGTTGATGTTCACAAAACAGGATTGTGATTCCCGACTCGCTGTGTTGAGAAGTTGCTTGCAGAAAGTGTCATGCCGATGCTGGCCGCAGTCATAGAGGAACTGACCCAACTGGCTTAGAAGTTGAGAAGTCACGATCGCCCTGAATGATAAGCATACCGCCGAGTATGCTTGTAGACTGGCCGCAGGATAAGGTAGACAGAGCAAACCGCGAGGTTTGTTGCAACCTCGCCATTCAAGTGGGCTCTAAAAGTATATCAATGGATTTCACGCCATCACATGTGAAATCACACACACAATTTATGCAGCCGGTTGATAGATTCAAAGAAGGGCAACATTTCATCCCTAATAAGAAGCGAGTGAAAGCCTCGTTGCCCATTGTCCAAGAAGCATGTATATGTGTTACATGGACGTGCATCGTATGACAGAGATCCCGACGACCGCAGTAGTTTTGGCAATGTAAGAAGAGCTTGTGAGTGCACTATGTATGAAAGCACAACGACTCAACCGATATGTATGGATCAACAGAGAGGTGAAATGTAATCCAAGAAGAATACTTATACACTACGCTGTGGTCCAAGCACAAGTAGGTAGACTACCATTATGTGGGACGCAACGCCAGACGTATGTCCACCTCCAAAATTCTCCCACTAGAATATCTATCGAAATGATTCAATTTTTTTCCCATAACTAAGAGCAAGGCAACAAGTCCACATTAAAATGCTCGAAAGTTAAAGGATATGATTTGTGCATATGGTATTTAATTGTTTGATCACGGATGGACAAGGAACTTTGGACACAAAAAGTGAGACAAGACACACAACCCAAGTTCATTTGAATTTCAAACCATCCCATCAAGTGAACACAAACACCGAGAGTGAGTCTCACACTCAAGTTTGGCACTTGTTCAAATTTCAAAGTTTGAATACGCTGAATTTCAAAGTCCGCTTTGGCGGGAATTTCAAACCATCCCAAGTGAATAACACTAAAAGTGAGGTATGGTCACAAACAAGTGTAAACTTGTTTGAATTTCAAAGTTTGGGTAAGCGGAATTTCAAAACGAGGTACCCAAGTTTGCGGCTCATCTTTGATGAGAGCATAACCTCCGACCGCGCGAGCCTTTTCGCCGCTTTTGAGGGCGCTGCACCTGTGTGAACCATGTGCCTAGTATTGTGAGTCCACGACGGAGGGAGGCAGGGGGAGCCCGTCGCAGGGTGAATCGAATGGCTCCAGCAAAGGCATCCTCTTCGAGTGCACTTAAGAGAGCGAAGCACCTGGAAGCGCATGGAGGGAAAAGCAATTTCAAATGTATCTTTGTGTGTGGAAGATGTTAGGCAAGATGTCGGAGCATCTTTGCTGTGGAGGAGGCACCTTACATGGTGAGAAGGGATCTAATCCACGATTGAATGTTGTTGTGGAAGAACGGAGTGTGCCGAGGCGAGCAACAACACCTCTTTCATCCACAGAGCGTCAAGGCGGTTCTGCCGGCAAGGGGCGGATCTCACCAGCCAGCGATGGGGCTGCTAGATGCAGGGCGTGTTGCTCGTGAACTTGGTCACATTTTCATAGAACTGCCCACTTCAATTCCTGATAGCAAGGCCAAGGTGCTAGATGCTTTTTCCAGCTCGTGGCCTCAAGGAGTTCTTCCTTGCAGAGGGGTGAAGGCTCGAAAGCCACATCCCTAGCTTTCCTAACATCGTATGCCATGAAGAAGTCATGGAGTGTACAAGCTGCCCGATAAGTTGAAGGCAAGACAAACCTTCATGAATATTGTGCTATCGAGGATGTGAGGCAAGAAGTCGGAGCATCCGCCTTGGTCCTTGGGGTCAGCAGGCGTGTTGTGGCACGCCATCTTCGCACCCGCGATTTGCAAAGTGCACCAGGAGGTGCGCCGGTGTGGGTGGGGACTAAGGCTCGTCGATTGTTTGACCCAAGAGGTAAAGCAAGTTGTTTTGCAATTTTGGGAGACGGCATCAAGGCCTTCCTCCAACTCCAAGGATGCTAGGCGGCAACGGTGGCTCCTCTTGTATTCCAGACCCACATAATCCATTTCGGATACCTCTCGTGATCGCTCAACGTGTTTTGTCTTTGCTACTTCCAATCGGTGGTGAGCACACCGCCACCGTGGTGAGCGATCTCTCCTTGCCTAGTGCCTTCCATGCTTGCGCTGAACACGCCACTAACCTTGTAAGTTGTTACACCTCGCCAACATCACACTACTACATGTGACCTCAGAGCTCCCTACATCACTTTCCATGTTCAGCCCTTCCTTCCGTGGTGGCGATTGTCGCTGAGCCGCTTCACTATCTTTTGGCGCAGCTTGCTCTGCCGCACTGCCCTCGGTCATTTGCCTGCTCGGTCATTTGTCCTGCTTCGGGCATTTGCGCTTAGCTCGTCATTTGCCCGGCTCGGTCATTTCTGGTCTCGGTCATTTGTTCTGGTGCAATGCTCATTTGCGCCGGCCTCGGTCATTTGTTCGGGTGCAATGCTCATTTGCTCTGCTCTTGCTCATTTCATCCGTATGCAATGCTCATTTGCCGAGACCCGCTCACTTCGTGATGTCCGTCACTTTCTTTGAGAGGGAGGCACTTCATGTGGCTCTTTAGAGGGTTGTGTTCCGAGCATGCATCACGTGTTTGATCCGCAGACAGTAGTTTTTTGCGCTCAAAGGAGCATCCGAACATCAACATTGGCCAACGAGCATTTGAGAAACTGAAGCCCTTCTTCATCAAGTCCCTGCAAGAGAGAAATGTCTGTTGTTGTAGGTACCATGTCGAGATGGCGTTTTTGAAGGACGCTCTGAACTTGCTACGCAGTGCCCTGTCAAAAGTGCACCTCCTGTGCGCGTGCAGCTGTGGGGTGTGTGGAGAGAAACCCGAGGAGGGGGACAAGTGCTACGCTCCTCGGAGATGTTTTACCTCCGTCTGCGAGATGGTGCAATCTGTTTTATGTCCTAGAGCACCGATGAGGATCGGTATAGGCGAAAATGTTTGCTTGGTAAATGCAGCTTGTGGAGTTTCTAAGTCGGCCCTCGTCCTAAGGAGGTTTCACAAGCAATTTTGCCGAGGTGACGTCAAGTGGCGGTGCTTTGAGTACCAGAAGTGGGAGTGAATGAGGACGGAACCTCTAAGACCGTAATAAAGCTAGTCTATAGGGAAACTCATCCTTCGATGATTGAATTCCTTCAAGATAAGCTGGCTGCCTTCATTTCACATGATTACGCCCAAAGATGGCAAGCCCCTCGAGTTTCTAAATGCATTGATTTTCGAGGATGTGATAGTTTCATATGGACTTCGCTAACTATGCTTTCCAAGTTCGTAACGAGATACAATCAATGCAATCGCATAGTGATCAAGTGACTATCCTAGTCCATGTTACATATATGCGGATGGGGCTGGTAGAGGAGGACCCCTATTGCAATGTTCAAAAGTTTTACCACTTTTACATTAGTGATGACATGCAAGACACTCTCTTTGTCCAAAGATGCCCTTATGCTACACTGGACCGGTTGCTGTCCAATGGATACAAGAGGCCACGGAGCATTGGATGTGGTGGATGGTGCCTTCGCTTTAAGGCTTGCACCAAGCTATTTTGTGGCGAGGTACCTGTGTCTAACTGGGGATGCAAATGTGGAGTTATTTTGGGTCGACACTAAAAAGGGGAGCACGATGGGGGTGCCATATTAAAGAGGGCACTACGTGGAGAAGAGTCGCCACCTTCACCGGCAAGGCCGCAGAGGCCGCAGACGCTTGTCGAGTTCCTGCGTCCAAAGATATCTCATGGGGCAAGATCCTCCTATGCAAGTGGCGAAAGGCGAGGGTTTTTGGTTGGTGGGAAAGAATGAAGTCAACCGCAGTGCCGTGGGGTGTGCACCAATCCCGGTTCTAAAGGCATGCACATTTACGGACTCCGCCGGATGCAACCAACCTCGGCTCAAGATGCGGCATCTAGCGTTTTTGTGCTATTTGCATGGATGGACCATGCGGCATGTGAGCTGCCCCATATGCATCCGCATTCGCCACTTTGAGGCCAATAGGGATCCCGCTGGTCGACCTGAGACCCGCGTGCAATCGCACCATTGCGCTAAATGCTCCGGAGAGGATGGGCCGCTGCTGACGAGGTTGCAAATGAGGATGTCTCGAACTCGCACCTCTTAGAGCTTGGAGACAACTTTCTCGTGCGCAAGATCCTAGGGATGAAGGTTCAAGTTTTTATTTGGCAAAATGCAGAAGGCATGTGACCACGGAGCACATTACTGGCCCATGGAGCAAGCAAAACTTCCTCCTGTGACAAGGTAGTTGTGGGTAATACTACTCCGGCGTGAGCCGATGGTTGTGTGTACACTTTGACTACGATTCCGCTGGAGGTCACCCTTCTTTCAACCTGTGAGAGAGTTGCAAGTTCCCACTGTTGGAACGAGTGGAAGGAGGCCGGCTATTGTATGTGCCGGACTCGCATAGAGTCCTTTAAAGAGCTTGTGAGGGAGGGAAACTAGGACATATGCCCATGCCTTCACGAAATGACCTTGATCCGACTTCTAAATACCATGGTCCGTAACCATCTTCACACGCAAAGGTCTCGATGCACTCCGCATGAATATGGAGCACTTTGCGAATTGCAAGATTGCGGTGATAAGCTCTAACGCAAAATCCCCCGCCCCGCCGAGGTTTGTACAAAGGTAAGCTTGAAGCAAGTGAGCCATGGCTGCGAGATGGGTGCGGGGTGTTGCGGTGGCGCGGGGTCGCGATGGCGGCGCAGCGCATGCGGCGATTATGGAGCGGTGGGGGTGCGGGCGCACGGGGTTGGAGCACATGCAAGGCGTATGGCGCGAAGACCATTCATGGCTCGGCAGCCCACTGGGCAAGTGTCCGGAAGACCATGTGGTCATTTGGCGGTGATCCCAAGAACCGCAGATCCGGCAGCGCATGATGCTTGAGAGACTACCCACGTCCAAATGAAAGCGCTGATCATAGACATCGTGGCCCACCAAGATGAGAGTGAGGATACACAATCCAAGCTAGTCTCCAAGAAGGAATCAAGAAACGGGAAACTAGAGGTGTATCATGTCGAGAGACTATTTTCCGCCCATGTTTGTTCTTGTGGCTGGGGAGTGTGTGTGTTGAAGGAAGGCTCTCCTATGCACATGCGGAGGCTCTCTTGATTCACTAGTGAAAACGCCAAAATTGTCCAACATTGGAGTCAAGTTTCCCAATTTTTGTCCATTCAAGTCTCTCCATTGTCCGTAAGTCTAGCCACCTACAATTCAGCTTGGTCCGGCTCTAGGGCTTCTAGCGTGGCCTGCATCAGAGGGCTTACCCAATACTTGACAACCTCGCTCTGTTGTGGGGATCCAAATTGGCTTGCTCAAAGATCTCGACTTTGGCCTGCACCACGTAGTCTCCGCTCAAGCAGCATCACCTGCTTGCCCAAGCCTTCCCTTGTTTAGAAGCTCGTATAGCCGTGGCCCTACTTCCACGTGATAATTACCCTCTACAACCTCAGCGCCTTTGCGAATGGGAAGACCCTTCCAAAATTTGTCTTCATGCCGCTGTGGAATGGGTTTTTTGCATCCAAAGACGCAAGGAGGCCACATTTACCCTCTATGTCGTTATAGTCCTAGGATTCGATCCCAAGGGAATGGTTTTGTGTCAAGATGAGCTAATCTACGTTCTAACCTACCACAACCGACGCTTACCCACTCAACCACCACTCTACCGGGAATCACCAATCGTGGAGGACCCACCGCCGCGGGGTTCTCACATCAGAGTGGCGCTGCTCGCCACCGCAGCGGTTGACTCAACCATCCGGGCCTCACAGTGCCAAGACGCACGTGCTGTGACTACTCAAACACTCCGGCCCACGGACGGGGTCTCCGAGGGTCGCCCTCCCACACACACACATAGACTCACATCTACTCTAATTCCTCCTAGGGGTCCGAACTTCCCGGAATTAGGCACTGATCAGAATGCCGCGACTCGCCGTCCACCCCCATCGGTCTCACTCGCCTCTTCTATTACTCCGCTTCCTCAAACGCAACCACAATTTCCCTTACCACAAAGATACTCACCTCTTCTTCCGAGAACCTCTCACCGCACATGTATACCCGCCTCTCCCTTTTCCTGTGCCACACAGACCTCACCACGCCACATGCTCCTCCTCATAGAATTAAACACGCTCGATGGGCAGCTTGTTGAAGGAGGACAGGGAACGACGGTCAAGATTTGGGCGATTCACCTGCCGATCTCACCCCGACTCTCCGCAGCAACCCTTGCCTACATATTTTAATCGTACGCCATTGCAAGTACTACAAAACATGGTGTGGGGCTATGCACTCGGGAGTTAGGAAATAAGTAGGGTTTCGCTTTTTTAGGATTGAAGGATAAATAAGGCGGAAAAGGAGGAATAAATTGAAGCGCCCGACGAGGCTCGAGTATACTCCGACTGAGTGAACAACGGACCCTGGACCACTATGGCAAGCTCCGGACCACGCCGAGTAACGGATAAGTCCGAACCCACCTGTGTCAAAATAGGATAAGTACGCCAAAAGTAACCCAGGAGCGAGGCGTGAGGATGACGAGGCGGCGCCACGTGACGGCCCCGAGTGGAGGTCGGGCATGCAGAGGTCAGACTGTAACCTGCTGAGGCCGCAGGCAGTATTCACGCGCGCGCGCGCGAAGGCCGCAGGAAGCGAGGGTCGAGTACGCCATGCACTCGCGCTACGGACAACGAAGAGGCGCCTTCCGCCAGCTTACTTCCACAAGCGCGCCAAGGAGGGAGGTCTCGCAGCCCGCATCCTCACAGCCTTGCGCCCGCAATCCGCCCGGCGCCTGGGCCACCAGAGCGTGGCGCATCAGGTTGGAGCAACAACGCGCAAGGAGGAACATCGCACGGACGCCAGCAGCCACAAAGAACAAGAGGAGGAGAAAGCAATGGCACCCAAAAGCCGAAGTCTGGGAGCCATGGACCGTGGAGCGCAACATTGTGACCCGCGCTATCCGGACTTCGGGCCCCGGCCGGAGGAAGCAGGGAATTGGTGCGGAGTGGCATCCGGACGTGTTCCAAATGGTCTGGACCTTTGACAACGCTACTAGTCCGGAGTTTGCCCGAAGATGCCGGGCGGCGATCAACAAGGAGGTCCGATCCAAGAACCTCCGGAGGACTCGAGGCGATGGACCTTGAGGTCCCGAGGATGGCCTACAACCCTCAAGGAGGAAGAATGCCGAGCCCCTTAAGGCGGGGAAGATAGGCGCCCAGCGGCGTTGAGGCTCGAACGCAGGGACAACCAACGGATGGTTGATATCCGATCCGCCGATCCGAGTAAGGGCGGTAGCCCGGATCATTGTCCATTGAACTCGCCACCAAGGTGGATCACCTTGGTGATAACCTGGTATTCTCGCATGCGCCCAATGGGAAGAGAGCGACTGGGAAGGATTATCTTCGCCCGGCCAGAGGCACGCAAGCTAAGGAGCGAAGCCTCGCCATCGACCCCATACCGATTCATGTATGGGGACATTTCGAGCTCCTCAAGGAGGGAGAGCTTGAGGGCGCCCAGGAGGCCCCGCCAAGTAGAGCGTGCAAGGGCGCCTGAGGTGGGGGTCGCCCTTCAAGACCAGGACTCGGAGGAGGACGATCGAGGATTCCGACTCCATACCCTGAGCGAACCCCTCACCACCTGTGGAAGTTTGGGAGGCGATTCCCTTCCTCCTTTTGGTGCCCCTCCGAGCACAGAGGGAGCCGATGCCGAGGGCGCGGCTCCCGACCGGCAACAAACCACAACAACGACGCCGAGCCCCGACGAACTCAACGGGAGCCAAGAGGCGGAAGACGCCGCTTACCAACGCAAAGACCTCAAGGTGCCAGACTTACCCCGCCTGAGTGGCAAGAGGTCAAGAGGCGTAAGGAGGGCAAAGGACGTGGCCCAAGGAGCAGGAGGTCACCGCGCAGCCCCCACCTCGAGCCGGCCTGCCCCGACAGTGAAGGGGCAAAAGAGCTTGCTCCTGACCCCTCACCTCCTCCGAGCCCCTGTGAGAAAGAGGGCACAAAGGAGTTAGAGGCCAAGAGGGCCAAAGAGGGTGAGACTCGACCACCACTGTGACCCGAGGGTCCCGATTAGGTCCGAGAACCCACCGACTTACTCCGACGGGTATGGAGGTCCTCGGATCGAGAAATGCCGGCCCCACTACGGACTTTGTGGGGGCCTCACCGCGGCCGTGGAAGAAACACGGAGTCCTGCCACCGCCATGGACGGAATGCTTTGGGGTCTGTGGTACATGAGAAGACCTGTGAAGTGGAGGCCACCCGAGGAGGATGGTGGAACCCAAGAGCAAGTGAAGGCCGAGGGGCAAAGGAAAAGGCGGAGTCCTCGCCGATCGAGGAGGGAAACGCCGGTGGCGGAGCGAGGCCCGGTTCAAGCAGACTGGTTAAGGTTCTTCACCGACAAGCAAGCCTGGGAGGCCCAAGCGGGCGGAGGACCTTGCAGCGAAGAGGGGAAGCGCAGCAGAGGCGGAAGAGGCCCGCACAAGCAGAGAGCTCGACTCGGAGGCGGCGCCAGAGCCAAGTGGGCGAGGCCTGAAAGGCGGCGAAGGAGCTCAAGTCACAAAGAGCGACCGGATCACTATGCACGTGATCGAACCGTGGAGAGAGTCACAGCAAACCGAGGCTAACTCAAGGCCGTGACAAAGTGCCAGGAGGAGTGGAGGCCAAGACTGGGAGATAGGATCTCGAGTACAGCAGGAGGTAGAAGGGAGGCGCAGCAGATGGAGGATGAAGGACACGCCGGAGCTACAACCCAAGATGCGCTTGAGCAGCAGTGATTCTCAACGAGAGAATCCACGACTCGAGCACGAAACAGATAGCCTCTGGCCTCAAGACGGAGGAAAATCGCGACTATCCAAGGAGTTGGACGCTGCTGTAAGAGCCGGAGGAAGTCCCGAGCCTGGACGGAGGTATCCGATCACTGGAGAGGGAGTCATGAGCTAAAGGCCGTAATGAACGGAGGAGGGTGAGCAGTCAAGAAGAATACTTACGACACTATGGGTCCAAGCACGGTTAGGTAGACCACATTATGTGGGACGGCATAGCGTGTTATATGTCCCGAACGAAAATTCTCCCACTAGAATATCTATCGAAATGATTCAATTTTTTTCCCATAACTAAGAGCAAGGCAACAAGTCCACATTAAAATGCTCGAGTTAAAGGATATGATTTGTGCATATGGTATTTAATTGTTTGATCACGGATGGACAAGTGAACTTTGGACACAAAAAGTGAGCACAAGACACACAACCCAAGTTCATTTGAATTTCAAACCATCCCATCAAGTGAACACGGAACAAAGTGAGTCTATCACACTCAAGTTTGGCACTTGTTCAAATTTCAAAGTTTGGAATACGCTGGAATTTCAAAGTCCGGCTTTGAATTTCAAACCATCCCAAGTGAACACGGAACACTAAAAGTGAGGCATGGTCACAAACAAGTGTAAACTTGTTTGAATTTCAAAGTTTGGGTAAGCGGAATTTCAAAACGAGGTACCCAAGTTGCTGCGGCTCATCTTTGATGAGAGCATAACCTCCGATCTGCACGCCTGCGAGCCTTTTCGCCTTCCTGCTTTGCGCTGAGGGCGCTCCGTACCCGTGTGTGAACCATGTGCCTAGGATTGTGAGCTGCGACGTACGGAGGGAGGCAGGAAGGGGAGCCCTGTCCAGAGCAGGCCAAGGAATCGAATGGCTCCAGCAGTGCATCCCTCTTCGAGTGCACTTAAGAGAGCGAAGCACGCTGCCTGGAAGCGCCGATGGAGGGAAAAGCAATTTCGAAATGTATCTTTGTGTGTGGAAGATGTTAGGCAAGATCTGGAGCATCTTTGCACATGGAGGCACCCTTACATGGTGAGAAGGGATCTAATCCACGATTGAATGTTGTTGTGGAAGAACGGAGGCGGTAGGCGAGCAAACAACACCTCTTTCATCCAGGCGGTCAAGGCGGTTCGTGCGGCAAGGCGGTGGGATCTCACCCAGTGATGGGGCGTTGTGATGCAGTGTGGCCGTGTTGCTCGTGAACTTGGTCACATTTTCTTACATAGAACTGCCCACTTCAATTCGATAGCAAGGCCAAGGTGCTAGATGCTTTTTCCAGCTTCGTGGCCTCAAGGAGTTCTTCCCGCATTGCGAGGGGTGAAGGCTCGAGCCACATCCCTAGCTTTCCGGGGCGGCCATGAAGAAGGCTGCGGAGTGTACAAGCGTCGATAAGTTGAAGGCAAGACAAACCTTCATGAATATTGTGCTTACGAGGATGTGAGGCAAGAAGTGGAGCATCGCCCTTGGCGGGTCCTTGGGGTCGGCGTGTGTGTACGCCATCTTGGACCAGCGATTTGCAAAGTGCACCGAGGAGGTGCTTGTGGGTGGGGACGGAAGGCTCGTTCGATTGTTTGACCCAAGAGGTAAAGCAAGTTGTTTTGCAATTTTGGAGACATCAAGGCCTTCCTCCAACTCCAAGGATGCTAGGAACGGTGGCTCCTCTTGTATTCCACATAATCCATTTCCGGATACCTCTCGGTGATCAGTTCAACGTGTTTTGTCTTTGCTACTTCCATGGTGGTGAGCCACCGTGGTGAGCGCATCTCCTTGCCTAGTGCCTCCCATGCTTGCTGGAACACGCCACTAACCTTGTAAGTTGTTACACCACCATCACACCACTACATGTGACCCCCGATGGCGTTCCAGCTACATCACTCTCCATGTTCAGCCCTTCCTTCCGTGTGGCTGATTGTCGCTGATGCTTCACTCATTTTGCTTCGCGTGCTTGCTCTGGTCAGTACCTCTGGCTCCTGGTCATTTGCCATGGCTCCTGGTCATTTGTCCTGGCTTCTGGGCATTTGCGCTAGCTCCTGGTCATTTGTGCTGGCTCCTGGTCATTTGCGCTGGTCTCTGGTCATTTGTTCTGGGTGCAATGCTCATTTGCGCTGGCCTCTGGTCATTTGTTCTGGGTGCAATGCTCATTTGCTCTTGCTCTTGCTCATTTCATCTGTATGCAATGCTCATTTCTTTGTAGACCCAGTTCACTTGAGGATGTCCAGGCTCACTTTCTTTGAGAGGGAGGCACTTCATGTGGCTCTTTAGAGGGTTGTGTTCGAGCATGCATTGTCGTGTTTGATCTGCAGGAGTTTTTTGCGCTTTCGAAGGAGCATCCGAACATCAACATTGGCCAACGAGCATTTGAGAAATAAGCCCTTCTTCATCAAGTCCACAAGAGAAATATACATTGTTGTAGGTACCATGTCGAGATGGCGTTTTTGAAGGACGCCTGAACTTGCTACGCAGTGCCACATCAAAGTGCACCTCACGTGCGGCGTGCGGTGGTGTGTGGAGAGAAACCCGAGGAGGGGACAAGTGCTACGCTCCTCGGAGATGTTTTACCTCCGTCCGCGAGATGGTGCAATCTTTTATGTCCTAGAGCACCGGATGAGGGCATAGGCGAAAATGTTTGCTTGGTAAATGCGCGCTTGTGGAGTTTCTAAGCTGGCCCTCTGTCCTAAGGAGGTTTCACAAGCAATTTTTGCGGAGGTGGCTGAAGTGGCGGTGCTTTGAGTACCAGTGGGAGTGAATGAGGACCGGAACCTCTAAGACCCGTAATAAAGCTAGTCTATAGGGAAACTCATCCTTGGCGATGATTGAATTCCTTCAAGATAAGCTGGCTGCCTTCATTTCACATGATTACGTCCAAAGATGGCAAGCCACAGGTTTGAATGCATTGATTGGTTTCGAGGATGTGATAGTTTCATTATGGACTTCTAACTATGCTTTCCAAGTTCGAGCGAGATACAATCAATGCACGGCATAGTGATCAAGTGACTATCCTAGTCCATGTTACATATATGCGGATGGGGCGGTGGTAGAGGAGGACCCCTATTGCAATGTTCAAAAGTTTTACCACTTTTACATTAGTGATGACATGACGACGACACTCTCTTTGTCCAAAGATGCCCTTATGCTACAGGATGTTGCTGTCCAATGGATACAAGAGGCCACGGGAGCATTGGATGTGGTCGGATGGTGCGACTTCGGTTTAAGGCTTGCGAGACCAAGCTATTTTGTGGCGGTACCCGGTCTAACGGGGATGCAAAATCTTTGAGTTATTTTGGGTCGGGACACGGAAGGGGAGCACGATGGGGCGGTGCCATATTAAAGAGGGACTACGTGGAGAAGAGGCATCACCGGCAAGGCTGCAGTCGACGTTGTCGAGTTCCTGCGTTCGATATCTCATGGGGCATCCTCCTATGCAAGTGGCGGCGTGCAGAGAGGTTTTGGTTGGTGGGAAAGAATGAAGTCAACCGCATGACGGTGGGTGTGCACCAATCCGGGTTCTAAAGGCATGCACAACATTTACGGGGACTCGTGGATGCAACCAACCCTCGGCTCAAGATCACGGCATCTAGCGTGTTTTTGCTATTTGCATGGGCGGTGACCATGCGGCATGTGAGTCGATGCCCCTACATCCGGCATTCGATTACTGAGGACAATAGGGATCCTGGTCGAATTCGGACCGTGACCGCACCATTGCTAAATGCTCCTGAGAGGATGGGCCGCCTTCTGTGACGAGGTTGCAAATGAGGATGTCTCGAACTCGCACCTCTTAGAGCTTGGAGACAACTTTACAGTGCGTCACGGATCCTAGGGATGAAGGTTCAAGTTTTTATTTGGCAAAATGCACTGTTGCGTGCATGTGACCACGGAGCACATTACATCCATGGAGCAAGCAAAACTTCCTCCCGGTGACAAGGTAGTTGTGGGCCAATACTACTCCGTGGAGGATGGTTGTGTGTACACTTTGGACTACGATTCCGAGGTCACCCTTCTTTCAACCGTGAGAAGTTCCCCTTGTTGGAGCAGTGGAAGGAGGCCGGCTATTGTATGTCTTGGACTCGGACGCATGAGTCCTTTAAAGAGCTTGTGAGGGAGGGAAACTAGGACATATGCCCATGCCTTCACGAAATGACCTTGATCCGACTTCTAAATACCATGGTGCGGTAACCATCTTCACACGCAAAGGTCTCGATGCACTCCATGAATATGGAGCACTTTGCGAATTGCGGCATTGCGGGTGATAAGCTCTAACGCAAAATCCGGTGAAAACCCCGTCGAGAGGTTTGTACGATGTAAGCTTGAAGCAAGTGAGCCATGGCTGCGGAGATGGGTGCGGTGTTGCTTTGATGGCGGTAGCGGTCGCGGCGATGGCGGGAGGCGGGTGTCGGTGCGGTGCGGAGGAGTGTGGGTGCGATGGCGGGCACGGGGTTGGAGCGATACCGGAGGCGGATGGCGGTGAAGACCATTCATGGCTCGCAGCCCTCTTGGGCAAGTGTCCGGAAGACTGCGTGGTCATTTGGCGGTGATCCGGCAGCCGGATCCGGGCTGATGCTTGAGAGACTACCCACGTCCAGTGACGATCGGTGATCATAGACATCGGTGGCCCACGGAAGATGAGAGTGAGGATACACAATCCGTGCAGTCAAGCTAGTCTCCAAGAAGGAATCAAGAAAGCGGGAAACTAGAGGTGTATCATGTCGGAGAGACTATTTTCCGGCCCATGTTTGTTCTTGCGTGCTCGGGAGTGTGTGTTGAAAGGAAGGCTCTCCCTATGCATGCGGAGGCTCTCTTGATTCACTAGTGAAAACGTCAAAATTGTCCAACATTGAGTCAAGTTTCCCAATTTTGTCCATTCAAGTCTCTCCATTGTCCAGTCTAGCCACCTACAATTCGTTTGGTCCGTGCCTCTAGGGCTTCTTCTAGCGTGGCTGCCTTTGTAGGGCTTACCCAATACTTGACAACCTCGTTCTTGTTGTGGGGATCCAGCTTGGCTTGCTCCGGCATCTCGACTTTGGCCTCGCACCACGTGGTGCACCGTTGCCCAAGCCTTCCCTTGTTTAGAAGCTCAGTAGCGTGGCCCTACTTCCACGTGATAATTACCCTCTACAGCCTCAGCAACTGCGAATGGGACCCTTCCAATTTGTCTTCATGTCATGTGGAATGGGTTTTGCGTCCAAAGGGCAAGGCCACATTTACCCTCTGTATGTCGTTATCAGGATTCGATCCAAGGGAATGGTTTTGTGTCAAGATGAGCTAATCTCTGATTGTCTAACCTACCTGGCCAGCGTTTACCCTACAGACCACCCACTCTCGGGCAAACCCAGCATGGAGGACTCGTACCGTCGCGGGGGTTCGCCTGTAGTGGCGCGTTCCGCCACGCGGTGGTTGACTCAACCACAGGCGGGCCCGCCCGCCGCGTCTTGGCGTCGTGACTACCGTAGTCACTTCGGAATGAGGTCTCAGGTCGGTCTTCCACACACACGCACACAGACTCACATCTACTCTAATTCACTCCTAGGGGTCAGGTACTCGAGAACTTCGGGAATTAGGCACTCGATCGAGAATCATGACGACTCGCCGGTGTCGACCCCTCTTGATCTCACTCTCGCTTTTCCCCCCTCTTTCTATTACTCGCGTTTCCTCAAAGCGCAACCACAATTCCTTACCACGGCATACCCTCTTCTTCTTGAGAACCTCTCACGCATGTATACCGTCTCTCTCCCTTTTCCCGGGCCACCACAGACCTCACCACGGGCCACAGGACCCCTCCTCATAGAATTAAACACGTTCGATGGGCGGCTTGTTGGAAGGAGGGACGAGGCCAGTCGATGCCTGGGCGATTCACTGGGTGCGATCTCACCCCAGACTTTCACGGCAACCCCTTCTTCTCGGCGCATGTTGGGCGCCCCTCACCATTCTTGTCCCAGACTGGAGCTTGGCCACTCACTCTCGACTATCCGAGGATCTTCCGGTCTTCTTGTGAGAAGGCGGTCTTGCGGGTTTGATCTTGACGACGTCTCAATCAACCCCGAGGATTCGATGCGGAAGTTCACACAAATGCATCTTTGAGAGACACCCAAAGGGTCTCTTATACATCGTGTCCAACCTGACTCACTTCTCTTTGGGTCTAAAATTGTAGCTCCTGCGGCGCCCCTTACCAATCTAAGCAACAATGACTCTGGTGATGGAACTCCCCATCCCTCGCCCGAAAAACCCGGTCCTAAGCTATCGCGACTCCTAAAATCAGCGGCCCTCCGCGATTCTTGCCTCGCCCTACGGCCCCTGGGACCCCTCTCGCTCTTGGCCCTACGCCTGCGATCCGATTTTCCCCACAACCTCCACCTCACTCTCCCTTGCTGAGTTTCCCTCGCGCCTTCGCAGACGCGCCGGCGCACATGCGGGACTTATGTCCAGCTGTCCCGCCTCGCTCGCCATTTGCGACAAATCATGCCTGTGCCCTCCCTCCCTAATGCTCGCCTCACGCCTTTCGCCTGGCCCGTGCCACGGATAGACTCCCCAGCCTCTGATTCGAGAGGGAACCATCGTAAACGCCTCGTGGCTGCCAGGGGCTGTCTGCAACTTCCCTGGGAGTTAAGAAATAAGTAGGGTTTACATTTTTTTAGGATTGAAGGATAAATAAGTAGCGGAAAAGGAGGAATAGGTAATTGGGCAGCGGACTGAGCTCGAGTATACTCGGACTCGGGAGTGAACAACGGACCCCGGTACCACTATGGCAAGCTCCGGGACTCGCCGGAATGTGAGGATAAGTCCGGAACCCACTCAGTCAACAGGATAAATCGCGGAAAGTAACCTAGGAGGCGGGCGTGAGACGAGAGCAATGGCGCCGTGGGCGGCCTGAGTGGAGGTCGGGCATGCAGTAGGTCGGGGCCGTAACCTTGCACCGAGCCGTTATAGCGGTATTCGCGCCCGAAGCTTGGCGTAAGGCAGTAAGCCAGGCGTGGGGTCGAGTAAGCCATGCGGACCCTGGCGATTCTCGGACAAGCGCCTTTCAGCCCGGTGATTACTTCCACAGTAGGGAGGAGGTCATTTGTTCTGCCTCAGAGGCAATCCTCGCGGTCCCTTAGCTCACTGTCCAGGCTCTCTGGCCTTTATCTTTTGGGGCGCCCGTCGACAAAGGCCAGCGTCAAGGTTGGAGCGTGACGGCGAAGGAGGAACATCGTGCGGACTCACGGCCCGGCCATTCTGACCACAGAGGAGGAAGCAATGGCACCCAAAAGCGGGCGGAGTCGGGGCCATGGACCCTCGTGGGCCTGACATTGTGTGCGCTCCAGGACTTGGGCACAGGTGGAGGAGGCGAGGGGTGGTGGGGGAATGGCTGGATGTATTCCGTGCGGACCTTGGAGGCGTCACTCGTCGGGGAGTTTGCCGGGAAGATGCTGGCGGTGACGGCAAGGAGGTTCGATCCAAGAACCTCCGGGAGGGCCAGGCGATGGACCTTGGGAGGTCCCGAGGACTCTGTGGCAGAAGGAGGAAGAAGGGGCGTGGTGCGAGAGCCCCTTAAGGCGAAGGGAAGATAGGGCCGCCCCGTAGCGATCTTTGAGGCACAGGCAGCGGACAACCAGCGGATGGTTGATATCCGTCTGCAGACGGTCGAGTAAAGATGGCGGATCGTGTCCATTGGAACACCTCACCAAGGTGGATCACCTTGGTGATAACCTGTTAGTATTCACTGCGTGCGCTCGGTGAGGAAGAAGGCGGTGAGGAAGGATTATCTTTAGGTTCGATCGGAGGCGCATGAAGCTAAGGCGAGAAGCCCGCCATGGTGACCATGCATCATTCGTATGGGACATTTCGAGCTCTGAAGGAGGAGCTTGAGCGGGCGCTCGGGAGGGGTGGAGGCCACCCGAATAGGCGTGCAAGGGCGCCGAGGTGGGAGTCGTCAGCCGAGACCAAGCGGACTCGGGAGGGACGGGCGGGAGGGATTCCGGACTCCATAAATGCAGGCAGACCCCTCACCACCCAGGAAGTTTGGGAGGAGATTCCCCTTCCCTCCTTTTGGTGCCCCCTCGGGCGGTAAGCCGCGGGGAGGCGATCTTGGGAGGGCGTTGGCGGCTCCACCCGGCCAGACAGTGCCGAAAATGCAATAACCCGACGGCGGGCTGCCGAGCCACAAGCGAACTCGGCGGGAGGCCGAGCATAAGATTTGTCGCGGTGTACCAACGCAGCGACCTCGAGAAGGTCTTGGGGCCTGCACTTACCCCTGCCTACTCTGAGTAAGAGAGGTCAAGGGCAAAACGGAAAGACTATCATTACTGCTGGAGCGGAACTCATCTATACTACAACGACATCGAGTTGTATGCGGCGCCCGGCTGTCCAGTCAACAAAAGACCCGCCCAGCATTTTGGCGCCTTGGTGCCGGGAATGAAATCGATGCGTAGTGCTGCAAAGTGCGTCCTTAGGAAGAAGGTAAGTGAATGCGTGGCGGTGGGCGGCGGTCAAAGTGAAGCCGTCGGGAGGATCGGACGTGGTCACCTCGCGTGCTCTCCGAGCGAGGAGGAGGCGTCAAACCCAGCGAGAGGACCGTCGATCGGAGGAGGAGAGCGTGGTCGGTGTCGGACCAAGGTGAGTCGAGGTGCAGGCGGAAGAAGGTAGGCGCCACGATGGCGGACCATGGCCCCTACTCGACCAAACAAGCGTACTCCATATTCGGAGGGAAGAAGGAGGCGGGATGCGGAGACCTTTGTGGAGGACTTCATGTCCAAAGCCAACTAGCGGAGAGGGCGGCGGCTCATCCGGCTTTTCAAGGGTTCTCAGGGGTGCTCAATGTCGGAGAAATACACCAGGAGAATGCCCCGCCTCGTTTGAAGCTTTGAAAATGCCTTCTTAGAGCGGTTTTGAGGATCGACCGGGAGGGTATGTATTATCAAAGTTGGAAAATCAGG
This sequence comes from Anthoceros angustus, assembly GCA_010909165.1. Classification (NCBI taxonomy): domain Eukaryota; kingdom Viridiplantae; phylum Streptophyta; class Anthocerotopsida; order Anthocerotales; family Anthocerotaceae; genus Anthoceros; species Anthoceros angustus. Next base: position 873,459 of record MU008180.1, on the reverse strand, counting down.
CGAGGGAAGAAGGAGAAAATGCTCGTACAGCGGTTCTATGCACGAGGATCGGCATCAACCCATACCACGATGCAGATGCGGTGGTTGGCGGTCTAGCCAAACCAGGGCACGTCCTGCTGCTGGCAGGAAGGGCGTGGGCAAAGGTCGGGCGGCGAAACTACGAGGAATCGCTCGGAGGATAAAGAAATCCGCTCAAGGCAAGAAGAAGAAGAAGAAGCGGGGTTCGAGACTCAGGAGGAAGAGTCTTGAGAGGAGGAGGAAGACCAATCGGAGGTGTCTTGGAGGAGGATCGTCCAGAAGAAGAGGCGGTCTCTAGCGAGGAGTATCCCATGAAGAAGCAAGAAAGCGGCTAAAGGAGGTGGTGACGGTGTGCACGGTCAGAAGCTCCACGGACCCGACTCCCTCAAAGGAGGTGGCAGTGCGGGAGGACTGGAAAAAGTGATAAAGAGAGTAGAGGACTGGCGATAAACCGGGTTAAGGGGCGGCGGAAAACGACTACGGTGCGAGCATCTACGGTGTCGTGTGCCCGGCCATTCGAAATCAAGCGCCCCTCAAGGCGGTGCATCAAGTGGACTACGAATGAGGAGGCGAGGAGCAATGGGAAGAGGCCTATCAGTGCAGAAGCCCCTCAGGCGCGATATCCCAAAACCATGTCAGTCAGCCGGAGGTCCGTCAATCAGCGAGCCCCGACCGAGGTATCCTCCGTCTGGTAGTGCAGTGGGCTAGAATCTGGCCATTACTCCAGTGTCCGTACCCAGAGGCGGGGTAATGGGGACTTGACGGGTGTGGCGGCCAGCTGGGCATATGACGATGCGCTATGTCCCAACCGCGCAGTGCGATATGCCACGCGGAGAACCCGACCACCAACGCCACCTCCTAAGGCTGCGTGCGGCGGTCGAAGATGCTCGATTGGCGGAGTGGGAAGAGATTCCAGTGCGAGATGGAAAGAGAAGAAGGTACGGTGGCGAAAGGAAGGGAGGCGTGGAAATCTTGGAGGTGTCTACTCGTGGCCGAAGGAAGGAGGCGGCGAGAAAGGCGCCGTTGAAGAAGAACAATGGAGAGCGTCACGGGCCTTGAGGAAAAGCAATCAGCGGAAATACCGGCGGAGGATCCGGCCGATGAAGGAGGGGCAGGCGGCTCTGGGAGGATTACCGAAGGAAGTTCTCCGTGCAGGGGCAGGGGAAAGCGGTGCCTCAGCGGCGATTTCCGGGCGTGGTCAAGGTGGCGAGATGTTGCGAGGAGAAATCATAAGCATCCGGAGAATACGAACAGTGACGGGGAGAGGATGAGGGGCCAGCGGGATCCTCGATTGGGGGTAGAAGCCTCACCCCTTTAATGTGGGACGATGATGAATGACACCTTGTGTCCTTCGGCAGTGAGGATAACCTGAGCAAAAGTCTCGCGTTAGGAAACCACCTCGTGAGCACCAAAGGGAAGGGTACGGTGGAAGTGAGGTGGTGTCCCATACGGACCCAGGCGCCCGATGGTACAAGTGGAGATTTGGATGTATCATCAAGGATGTCGTTGGACACGGTCAGTCAACCTCATCATCCGGCGATTGGGCTTCACATCCTTGAACCCTCAGAAGACTACGAGAATGGCGGACATGTCAAGAAGAGATCCGTGCGGGGGTTAGGAGTCTTGGCCACCATGGCCTGCACCTGGCTGGATTTTGTTGTGATCAAACCGGCGGACCATTAGGGTATGAGGTGTTCTTTATGGGCAGGGTTGGCCAGACAAGCTACACTTTGGAAGGAAGGAGATTCACTTCAAGCGGTGGGTGGGACCCTAAGGTGCGAGAAGGGAGGTTGCTATCACTGGAGCAAGGACACCTATTGTGGGAAGCGTGAGCACTACAGAAGGGTATACCTCGTGGAGGACTCCAGCGGCAGACAAGATAGCTCAGGAGGCGTACCCTTTCGCCGATCCGGTCAGGAGGAGATGGACTCGTGGGATGCCTTTGGCGCGGAAGTGGTTGATTGTTTTGAGTCGCCACAGCATTTGGAGGAAGGAAGTGAGGAGGTCGGACCGGCTGAGGGGAGGCAGTCGGACCAAGGAAGCGGACATCGAAGGTAACACGATTCACCTCAAGCTCTTGAGGAATGGGGATGCGAGAGGGCGATCCCGAGGAGAGGGCGAGGGGTTTGGCGAGCGAGGCAGTGAACCGGACGGCGTGGAAGAAGTGGAGGTCGGCCGAGGCAAATTCACGAAGTTTAAGAAAGGCATGCCTCCGGACTGAAGGAAGGACTAAAGCATTTCTTTGGGGAGTTTTGAGGTGTTCCTTCAAGGTCACGGACATGAAGGGCATTAGAAGAAGTGGGAGAGCATAAGATCGATTTGAAGCCGGAGGCGGTGCCGGTCAAGATCAAGCTCAATCAACCCCAAATCAAGGTGAAGGAGGTCCTTGATAAGTACACAGGCGGACATCATTTTCCCCATCGTCAGCAGAGTGGGTCGCCTGGGTGTGGTGGTTCCCAAGCGCCGGACAAATTCGGGTATGCCAAGATTGGAGGAAGCTCAGCCATAGCGGAGAAGGACCACTTCCGATGCCATTCGTGAGCGACATTTTGGACAAGGTGGGTGGACGGACTACTTACTCCTTCTGGATGGCTACTCGGATACAACCAATTGCACCTAAGGGGTGATTTGGGACAAGGCGACCTTCACTCTGAGTGGGGTCGTTTGCCTACAAGAGAAGTGCCTTTGGGATGGCCGGGCCGAGGTCGTTCATGCGTATGGTGACCAACGTCTTAGTGACTTCGAGGACTTCATGGAGATATTCTGGATGATTTTTGTGCATGGGGGGCGGGACAAACACCTTGGACATCTAAGAAGGTGCTTGGGCGCTGGGAGACTCAATTGAGCCTACACGAGAAATGCTACTTTGGAATGGGAGGGAATCTTTGGGACACATCGGGTGTCGGCGGGGAATCGAGGTGGACGGGACAAGGTCAGGTCATCCATCTCTCCGGCCGAGCAGAACCTAAAGGAATGAGAGGTTTCACAGGAATGGTGGGATACTACCGCGGTTTATTAAGGACTTTCGAAGGCGGCTAAGTTGGCGGAACTCTGCGGAAGGAGGAGGTTTGGACAGTCACGGGAGGAGAGGAGGCCGGGATTCTGAACACCTTAGTAGCCTTGGGTTCTAGAGGACAGGGGCAGAAATTTCATGTATGTATGTAGTGTCGCTTTTGCTATCGGAGTAGTCTTGAGCGGAAGGACGACAAGAAGGATTATCCGTATACTACCGGCTCACCGCGGGCAATACACAACTAGGCCGAAGCCTTGGGTATGGTATATCTTTGTCGAGAAATTCCTACTACTACCGGTGAGTTTGTGTTCTATGTAGACCACTTCTTGTTGAAGCATCGGTGAATAAAGGCGGACTGTCGGACGGATAGCAAGGTGGATATTGTTCTGCGAGTTCACGTTGAAGTGGAAAGACAAGGAGGCGCACCAAAATCTGATTTCTGTCGCGATTGAAAGCAGGCGGTGTTGAGAGATCGGGAAGATGCGTTCCGGATGAGACATTGGTTGCGGTAAAAGTACAACGGAGCCCGGGCCGAACCCCGCTACGAGCGGCCTTAGCGAGCGGAGAAGGGAGGGTCGCCGTCCAGGCCTCTGAAGAAATAGGCGGTACCTCAGGGAATGGAGCTTCCAATCGACTCGTGGGCGGAGGAGGCATTCGTGCACTATGCTCGACCCTTGAGAATGTACACAGGTGTGTGTTCAAATTAGGGACGGAGTAGAGCGAAGGTACCTGGCCGGCGAGAGAGGAGGCGGTCGTCGAGGAATGCACGAAGGATTGGGGAGGACACTACGCGGTCACCACCAAAAGATTTTTAGGCGGGATCGGTGGCCAACAATGTATGGGGACACCCACGGTTTGTGAAGAAGTGTGATGCTTGTCGGCGGATCGGAAAGCCAAGCGACACGGTGGCCGCTAAATGGATATTGGCGGCACCTTCGAAAAGTGGGGTATTGACTTTGTTGGACCTATCTGACCTCGACAAGACACACAAAGGAGATACATCACGGTGGCAGCGGACTCTGCACCGGTGGGTAGGCGGTGGCGACAAGAGCGGACTCACCAAAATCTGGCCAAATTCTGTCATGAGAACATCATAACAGATGCGGATGTCCATGTTGGTAAGTGATAGGGGAACCCATTTCCTTAATGATGGTGGCGCCATGGAGTATTTGCATCAATCATGAGCACCACAATCCTACAAGGCCAATGGGGTGACGGAGAAGACAAATGGGCTCATCTGCGGGATCTGAATAAACTCACGATGAACTCATGAGCCCAGGATACCAAGCGCCATCCGCATGGGCGTTAGGACGACAGAGGAAGGTGCGGACCTGCTTCTTGACCTACGGACACTCTCCGTAATGCGGTGGAGTTTGAAGTGCCCACTTTTGAGTAATGATGGAAGGGAGGCGGCGGAGGAAAGCCGGCTCGGCGACTCTTGGGGTTTGTTACGGAGGACGGGGAAGAAGCTCGGTGAAGATGATTGGTGCAAAACCAGTGAAAGATTTGGCACGATCGTGCGGAATCGGGAGTATGTAAAGGAAGGGACTGGCCCTCCTTTATGATAGTCGTTACATGCATTTTCGAGCAAACTTCACGAGATGGATGGGTCCGTACCAAGTGGTGCAAGTATATGACGGGTCCATCCGCACGGCTAGATGGAGGCTGCACTCGGGTGAGCGGGTGGCGGGTGAAGAAATGTCATTAGTGTTGGCGGAGGCGTAGCAGATGAGAAGGAGTATGTGGGCTATGCACTTCACGAGTTAAGAAATAAGTAGGGTTTTGTTTTTAGGATTGAAGGATAAATAAAGGCGGAAAAGGAGGAATAAATTGGGGTGGCGCTTGGACGAGGCTCGGAGTATACTCCGGACTCAGAGTGAACAACGGACCCCGGTACCACTATGGCAAGCTCGGACTACGGGAATGAGATAAGTCCGGAACCCACTCCAGTCAGCAGGATAAATCGCGAGTAACCTAGGAGGCGGGCGTGAGACGGGCAGGCGGCGCCACGTGGGCCACAGTGGAGGTCGGGCATGCAGATGGGCGGGGCCGTAACCTTGCGAGGCCGTTATAGCGGTATTCACGCCTGGCGCAGCGTAAGGCGAGTAAGAGCGTGGGGTCGAGTAAGCCATGCAGACCCACAGCGATTCTGGACGAGCGCCTTGCCCAGCGGTTACTTCCTGGCCGGAGGAGGTCATTTATTTGCGACCTCAGACAATCCTCACGGTCCCTTGCGCTCATAATCCGGCTCTCTGGCGCTATCTTTTGGGCGCCAGTCGACAAGCGGCTCAGTCGAGGTTGGAGCGTGAGGAGGAACATCGTGCCGTGGACTCGGCCCGGCTGACAACAAGAGGAGGAGAAAGCAATGGCACCCAAAAGCCGGAGTCGGGCCATGGACCCTCGTGGGCGCAACATTGTGACCGGCTATCCGGACTTGCCTGGCTGGAGGCGGGGGAATTGGTGGGGAATGGCACGTGTATTGGCCTGGACAACGTCACTCTAGTCAGGAGTTTGCGGAAGATCTTGGCGATCAACAAGGAGGTCGATCCAAGAACCTCGGGAGGACCCGGCGATGGACCTTGGAGGTCCCGAGGATGGCCTACCCGCAGAAGGAGGAAGAAGGGGCGTGGTGCAGGCCCCTTAAGGCGAAGGGAAGATAGGGCCGACCACGCGTGGCGATCTTTGAGGCACAGGCAGCGGACAACGGATGGTTGATATATCCGTCTGCTGGACGGTCGAGTAAAGTGTGGCGGATCATTATCCATTGGAACACCTCACCAAGGTGGATCACCTTGGTGATAACTGTTATATTCACGCATGCGCTCAGGAAGAAGGCGGCAGGGAAGGATTATCTTAGGTTGATCGGGAAACCGCATGCTAAGGAGAAGCCCTCGCCATCGGTTCATGTATGGGGACATTTGAGCTCTGAAGGAGGGAGGCAGGCAGGCGCTCGGGAAGTGGAGGCCTGAGGCGTGCAAGGGCCGGGTGGGGGAGTCTTCCCCGGACTCGGGAGGAGGGCGGGAGGATTGGACTCCATCGTCTGGGCGAACCCCTCACCAGGGAAGTTTGGGAGGAGATTCCCCTTCCTCCTTTTGGTGCCCCCTCGAGGCGGTAGCACGGGAGGCGATCTGGGAGGCGTTGGCGGCTCACGTACCTAGACAGCTGAAACCACGACGCACTGGGGCCCCGACGAACTCAGACGGGGCCGAAGGCGGAAGGCAGTGCTCGTGGCCTCGGAGGTCTTGGGTACCTACCCACCTTGGAGTGGTAAGAGGTCAAGAGCCGCCGGCAAGGAGGGCGAAGACGTGCGGCTCAAGGGAGGGAGCGGTCATACTCACAACGACACCCGGATTCGCACTCCGTCTCATCAACAAAGACCTGCCAAATGGCCCCCCGGCTGTAGCGATGCAGCCCCTCGACTTCTACACCGAGTTTCGGGCCCATCCCGGTAACAACCACATACTGCCGAAAGTGAGTTAGGAGGCCAAGAGCTAAACCGAGGCTGATGGACATGAGCATCCTCGACCACTCCGGACGCCTGTAGCACAACACGCTTTTCCTGGCGGCTGCAGAGGTCTGAGGAACCCATCTTTCCTCCGTGACAATCCCGGGCCAGAGTGGAGGTCCTCTGGATTCAGGAGATGCCATCCACTCCATTCTGGCGTGGGGGCCTCACCCTAAATGGCCGGGCCGTGGGAAGAAAAACACGGCAGTCACTCCGCCCACGTCATGGATTTGAATGCTTTTGGGGTCTCTGGGTGGTTTAGCCACCGGAGAAGACCTGTGAAGTGGAGGCCACCTGTGGGAGGAGGGTTGCTCTGGAACCCAAGAGCAAGTGAAGGCCGAGGCAAGTGGTATGAAAGCATTCGGCCTTCTCTTGGCCAGAGAAACGCCTGTCTTGGATTCTCCGGCCCTAGTGTCTGCAAGGGTTTCCCGCCTTATGTTACCTCCAATTGTACACAAACAAGATTTACTCGCTAGGCCCAAGCGCTGCTCACCAGGACCTCGCAGCTAAGGGGGGAACCTCAGTCTGAAGAGCTCTTCAATCAAGTGGAGGCGCCTTGCGCCAGAGCAAAGGCGATTTACTAAGGCCTGCTCGGGCGGCGAGCCTGGAAGTCAATGGCCTCTTAATCGCGACCGGATCACTAAGGCATTTGCGTATCAACCGGGGTGCAGAGTCACAGCAGGGCAAAATCCGCTTCTTTGCCTGGTGCCGCATGCTTCCAGGCAGCTTCCAAACCTTGAGCAATCTCTCCTGTTGGAGGCCAGCACTGAGACCAGTGAGAGAGCCAAGCATGCCCTGGTGACGAAAGAGAGATCCGCTGCAGATGAGCCATGGTATGACAGTCAAGCTACGAAATCCCAAGAGATGCGCTTGAGCAAATTACCGCCTGATTCCCACCCAGTAGAATCCACGCCCACAATATCACCTGGTGATAACCTCGCTATTCTCGCATGCGCCCAGCTGGGAAGAGAGCGGATCGGGAAGGATTATCTTCGCCTGCCTCCAGAGGCACGAAGCTAAGGAGCGAGAAGCCTCATCACCCCATACCGATTCATGTATGGGGACATTTCAGGGAGAGCTTGAACGGGCGCCCGGGCCGGAGGCCCCGGTAGAGCGTGCAAGGGCGCCTGAGGTGGGGGTCGCCCTTCAAGACCAAGCGACTGGAGGAGGACGATCGAGGATTCCTGACTCCATACGCCTGAGCGAACCCCTCACCACCTGTGGAAGTTTGGGAGGAGATTCTTCCTCCTTTTGGTGCCCTCCCGAGCACCCCAAGCATGTGAGGGAGCCGGCCGCCATGGCCCGCACCGGCTGATGCCAACAACCACGACGGGCCGCCGAGCCCCGACGAACTCGTGGAGTCAAGAGGCGAAGACGCCGCTTACCAACGCAAAGACTCAAGGTGCCCCAGACTTCCTTACCCCCGCCCACCTGAGTAAGAGGTCAAGCGCCAAACGAGGCTACTATTCCTTGGGAACTGACTCCATACTACAACGACACGGATTGTGGCGCGCTCGTCCATCAACAAAGACCCGCCAGGCCGTCAAGAGATGCTGTACCTGAGTTTCGCCTCCCCGTCTCTAACAACCACATACACGCTTAGAGTGAGCACTGGCCACCATGCAGTGGCTGTGACATGAGCATCCTCATCCGACGTAGCACAATACGCCCTTCCTCGATGAGGTCCTTACCTCTCCTCCCGTGGACAATCCGGGCCGGCCTTGATTCTCCGTGAGATCCGTCCTCCATCTGCGACACTGCCGGTGACTTCCCCACCTCGCCCACGCCCACGGAGTTTAGCCACCGTGGTGGTCTTTCCACGGTGGTTGCTTCTGCCTCGCGTCGCCTCCTTTCTTCTGGCCACCCTCTTGACTCGCCCTAGCTTCTTTCCCGCTTGTATCTCCGCCAGCTTCTTGAATTTCTCCAAGGGCGCCATCGCCCACCGCCTCCCGACTCGCGAGACCTCATCTTGAAGCTCTTCAATTGTAGCATGCCCCCTTGACGATTACTAAGGCCTCCTGCCGAGTGGACATGGCCCTTAATCGCCTCGTTTTGTATAAGGCCGTCACCCCTGCTCAAGGCCTCTACGCTTTGCCTCGCCTTCCTGTGCTTCCAACTTCTCCTTGAGCAACTTCCTGGCCTTGCACACTCACTGTGAGAGAGCCATGGTCGCTTGATCGAGGAGATCCGCTCCGAGCCATGGTCAAGTCAAACCTCGCAAATCCCCAAATTGGCTGTCCTTTGCCCATCCGCCTCCACAACACCTCGTGACGCGAGGTGTGTCACCTATCCCCACCTACCCAGATGAAATGTCGCCAAAATATCCCGAGTCGCCGGGTCTTGGCAGTTAACCCTCCTCTCCTAGGGGTTGGTCCGCCATCGCCTCTTCCCCGCCCATTCTCTAGCGTGATTCATCCTCGACCTGGAGGGGAGCAACTTGCCATTTCCCTTTATTTTCCCTCCTTACCTGCTCCCTGCCTTCGACTGTGACCCTGTAGGTGGGTTCCTCCTCCTCACGCGTCGTTCCTCCCTTTTCGCCGACCCTGCTCGACTGCCGCCTTCGCTTACCCTTGGAAACTTCCCCACCTCTTCCGAATCTTCCAGGAGGCGATTCCCAACCGCTGGAATCCTTGCCCGAATCCTCCTTAAATTCCTCCTCTTCTACCTTGAGTTCCCCGACCGGCTTCCAACCATGCAGGACATGCCCAACTGCTAAACACCCTAATGCGCAAATACATGAATCGAAAGGTGAAATCAAGGAGGGCCGAGGGAAGGAGAGAGTAATTCGCCTTCTCCTCATGTGCTCTTTCAAAATCATCCTTCCCCAATCAATTTGTGTACCCTTAACCACCTCGTGAAGAAAAACCAAGAAGTGATCCGCCATATGATCCAGCCTTCCGGCTCAGAGAAACACAAAATCCATTTGGCTAATCCCACCACAGAGACACGAGTTGGCGAGTCACCCACCATTGTTCACTCACTTCCCCAGTTTCATGAGCGCGTGCAGCCTCAAGGTCTTCTTCACTGGGGTCAATCACCAAGCTCCCATCTTCGATGCTTCGCCCATACACCGCCTCGAAAGAGGGCCAAATCCCGCTGGCCTTTTCCTCCACCCTCTTGCGACTTGGTCCTTAATTGCCGGGCGACTCTTGCACCAATGCAGGTCACAAGCACCATTTCTTCTCCATGAACTGTGCCCAGCCTCGCACCAGCCGAGCCTCACTTTCCAAAGGGTCCATAACAAGGTGGGGATTTCGCCGCAGCGCCATCTCCTTCTCTCGTTGTTTCCCAAAACCTCGACCTCCCCGCAGACTCGTCAAGAAAAATCGACGCCGCCTCCTTCCACGCCTCGCGAACTTGCCGCCTGATTTCTCTCCGCCGCCGCCCGTCTCCCGACTGCCGCGCCTCTTCCTCCCGCAGACAGATTTGGCTCGGCGAGTTGTACGCGCCGCCTTCTTGCCGCAGCCTCCGCCCGATCGCCTCTCCCGGAAAGTCGCGACTGCTGGCCGGGTGTGCCCTTCTCCCGCCTGCGCCCGACCCGATGTAGTCCCGCCCGCCACTAGGGTTGTAAACTCGGTCTCAGACGCCCTGCTTTCGCCACCGTGGTGGAACTAGCCACCACCCCACTTGACTACTCAACGTGGCATATTGTGAGCATCCCTAGCATATATAGACACCTTTTATTCTAAAAATTCCCAATACCCAAGGACTCTATTTACCCCACCCTCCGGGTCAAACCTAAGGGTCAAAAAATTATTATTATCTCCAAGGGCCAAGGACCATTCCGTATAAAAGACGACTGATTCTCAAAGCACTTTGCTATTCTAACACATCCAAAACAAAAAAATCGCTCATCCCGACACTTGGGAGCGGGGTTAGTGCACATGTGGTCTTCCACACCAAGGCTCGAGTTTGTGCACACCTCACACCGAGGAGGTAGAAGTTAACGTTTTCTATATTGCGCTCCGCACGCACTATATAGTTATCCCTGTGCTCCAACTCTTGCACTGGAGGCAAGTGACTAGTCTTCGATCTTGCCGAATGTGCCGGGCTTGGTCGCCTTTGAGCCTTACGCTGCGGCCTCTTTTCCCGTGAGCGGGTCCCCATGCTCACAGCACTATTATCCCGCCGCACCAAATCAGGCCCACCCATTCACATTCCCAACCTCGAGACAATGCAGCGACTGTGTGTGTCATTCTCCAAGGGTCCTTCTCCACCCTGTGTGTCCTTGTCTAGTTGAGATGCACCCTTCTTCGCCTCGCCAGACCTCATTCTCCACCCGTGTTTGTCCTTGTCCACATCATGTGTGTGTTTCTCCGCCACGTGTCCTTCTCCACATCATGTATGGCCCTCTCTTGCTCAAGTGTGGCCTTCTCCACCTCGTGCATGGCCTTCTCCACCTCAAGTGTGGCCTTCTCCACTCCATATGCCCTTCTCCACCTCGTGTATGGCCTTCTCCATCGCACTGTGTCCACCTTAGGTATGGCCTTCCACCGCTGCCTGTGTCCACCGGTATGGCCTTCTCCATCGCAATTGTGCCACCTGTGTATGGCCTTCTCCATCGCACCGTGGTCCACCTGTGTATGGCCTTCCACGCATGTGTCCACCTCGTGTATGGCCTTCTCGCAGTGTCCTTGTCCACCTCAACTGTGATCTTCTCCACATTAGGTGTGGCATTCTACGGGGTGGTGTTCTCAAGGCGTGGCCTTCTCCACCGCCTGTGTGGCCTTCTCCCCCACATCGCACTTTGTTCCTGGTGTGCAAATGCACCGGGTCCCCTCGATCCCCCCGCCTGCATTGTCTTCCCGCAGCACTCGCACTTGCCGCCTCCCTAGCCCTACTCGAATGCCTCGGCACACCCTTTTTTCACCGAGGGCGGGTCCAAGGAACCCTCCGTCTCGATCCGACGCCAAAACCGAGCCATACGAGCCGCTGGGTGGTAAACAGTCGCCAGATTCGAATGGGAACACCGACCGGCACTTGACATCGGAGGCAACTTGTCGTAGCAAGCTGCAAAAAAGCATTGATAGCATTAGCTTTGGAGGAAAGCAATACAAGGGAAAAGGAAATCCCGTTCCGCCCACACCCTCCGCCTGACACGGAGATGCTGCGGTATGAACGGCGGTGACTTCGCGAATCTTCTCAAGGCGAGAGCAATCCATCCGGATCCTTTACAAGCTCAAGGTACTGACTTCCACTCCTTGAGTTGTTCATCGCACCATGCCTCACTGCTCCTCGCGGCAGATCCCAGCGAACCACCGGTGTCCACCTCCATGCTCTTCGAGGGCACAATGCTTGTTGGTCCGCAAATGAGAAAAGAGGCAAAATTCATGGTACATATGCCGCATGAGAGAATCGCCATTGCGCCCAAACCACCGCAATGACATGTACTCAAGAGAAACATGGCAAGCACTAGGCGCATAAGTGTGATCCACACAAGACACCAAAAGCATACCTAGCGATATAGGGCAAGCATTCACAACAATGGTCGGCCCCGCATCCGCCCAAGGGCGCCTGGAAGGAAGTTGGTGCACTGTGCCTCCTCCACTTCAACATCCATGACCGCTGCCAAGGACTTGAGGACGTTGAACATCCGCTCTTCCGGTCGACAAAGACAAGCCTGCTGAAGCTCAAGGCAGCAAGAGTCCTCCGCCGCCAGCCTCAACTCAAATACATGTGCTCTTCTCCAGAGCATATGGCTTGAAGTGACCCAAAGGTGGTCGACCAAGGATCCGTGCCCTTGAATGTCCTCAAAGTCTCGCCATCTTCGATGCCTCGCACCATCTCCATTTCGGGAACACTTGTGTCGAACGCCACCCCAAGCCTGCTTTCATCGGTCAAAGCATGCTTTACCTCCTTTGCAACGCATCCACCTTGTCAAGTTGGACATTTACATCCAACTCCCAAATGACACGGACTGTGGCGAGCACGTAGCCACCTTGGTCTTCCTTCGCGAGCCTTCACCTTCACAAGTACAAAGGCAAGTAAATCACCCATCGCTGGATCTAGTGGGACACACAGGTGGAAAGTAGCAATGTGCCCACCAGTCGAGCAAACGGAATAAAAAGTGATAATCGGGCACATCAAGTGGAGGAGAAACATGTAGCAAATGACCAGGACAACGCACATGTTGCTCAACAACTTGGTCCGAAAGTGACATCAAGGCAACAACGAGCATGGTGCACTTCACATGACCCTACACCATGGCAAACTAGGTTGAATGACCGTGAGGGCCGACTAGGGTGCACCTCACATGATAGTAGGCGTAGAGGACTTAGGACCATGTGCATGACAAACATGTAGCACAAGGTGAGACAAACTTGAAAGCACTAGAGTACCAACCCAAGCCGCCAGGTCCTTGGGCCCCTACAACGAGTAGGGCTCTTCCTCCTGACTCTCGCAGCCTCACCGCCCGCCTTCCTCACGACTTCTGCTTTATTCCTCCCTGCTTGTGTCTTCTCGTGGAAGGTCTTCCGCTCACGCCGAGGCCAACAAGTTTCTCCAACAGAATTCCAAGGGCCATGAGCCTAGGGATCCGCTTCTCAGTGGGCCTCAGACATGCCAAAAATAAGAACATCAATTTCCTCCATTCTTCTTCGCTAAGGGCATCGGGCTTCGCCACCCATGCCCCTCGTTAAAACTAGGGGCCCAAAAGCCTCCACCTGCTCCCCAACCCGTCCTCCATTTATGAGTCCTGTGTCTTTGACATCCACCCCAAAGACAACGGAGGGTCGCCATCACCGCCTCCATGTCCAACTTGCCATGGGCCCTTTCGCCGCCCATATTCCTCCAAGCGCCTTTGCCGCCGCCGGCCCTTCCCTTCCGCCCGCTTCGCCGCCCCGCCTTGATACCATGGATCCGCCACTGCGCTTGGGCACCTGTGAGCTCGCCCACCTCGCCTGCAATCTCGCCACTGCCACCGGATGAGTGCCTGAGCTCCCCACCGAGCAATTGTCTTCCACATCTCCTCGCCTCCTCTTTCTTCAAGCTCCCGTTGTCCGGACTTAGAGGCATTTCCACACACAAGGCAACCTTAGACACCATGAGGAACATGGACCATGCTATGTCAAATGGAGAGCATGAGGAACACGTGAGCCACCCTCCACATCTCGACTATGAAAACACACCGCCTCGAGCCAGCCTTCTTTAGCGAGGCCATCACCGCAGCGGGCGGCCTCCATCACCTGTGCGCCCTGCCTCGAGCAGCCACAACTCGGGTCGATCGACCAAGATGCCCTCAAGCAGCATGCCTGCGCCATCGCCTAGGCCTCGCCTCGCCCTCCGCCATCCGCAGCCAGGCGGACAAGGCCCATGTCGGGCCCCAAGCCACGCCTGGGCTCGAGGGAGGGCTCCAAGCTGGGCCTCGGGACATGCGAGTGGAGGTGCCTCCCCTTGAGCGCAAAACACCCTCACGCCACGATTACCACCTCACCCACGAGGACCGCCACTCAGGAAACATGTAGTACCCGGAGGGCATCCGTGATCGTAGCTTCCGCTCCTAGGTGGGCGCTTCACAAGGCATGTAGTCGAGCAGACCATGGCGAAACGCAAAACCCTAAACCCTGCTGAATGCGCCTTGAGCAACCTCGCACCTTGCGATTGGTGGCTGCGAACTTGCTCCTCCCGGCGATTGCCTGCTCTCCTTCCGCTGGCTCGCTCGCCTAAGCGTGGGACCCTCATTGCGTCAGCCGGGCACTCCTCCCTTCCCGTGAACACTCCAAATGTCGATGGTCGATAGTGCCGGACGTCAAGAGCTCCCGCGTGAAGATGAAGCCTCACACCTTCACGCAAGCGGTACTTTCGGGCTCCCAAGTTCAGCATAACATGACATGTTCACGCTCCAAATTTGACTTAACTTCAAACTATATAAATATTGGATAATCGAAACTTGGGGTATATGCAAAGACATATTGCACATTTGCATATGTCACAAAATGTGGTATAACCGCAAGTAAGACCCATGTACGTGATGGACCAAATAGACTCGGAGTAATCATCTTGAGGATGCGTAATTTGTTATAATAACATCATATAGCTCCATTGTGCTACACACCTTTCGTATGATGTAACAAAGCAATGGACGTAGTTTCCATGTTGAATGCTAGCGTGTTTGAGACAAAGCAGCAAGAGAACCACGTGAATTCATTGAGCGCTAAGGGCCATGAAGTTGCTAAGAAGATATTGGCCAAGGCTCATGTGCAAAAGAAGTTTGGCCGACAGTGCACAGTGCAAGAGGCAGAGTTTCAAGTAGGAGACAAGGTGTGGGTGAAATTGAAGAATTTCCCACGCCACAAGGGCGACCTCAAAGTTAAGGCCTAAGTATGGAGGACCTTCGTAGTTCAAGCGCATTGGAAATGTGGCTTACAAACCACAGCTGTTCGAATGGATCTTCTCATAATGTGTTTCATGTCTCTTTGTGAAACCATTTGTGATTTCGAAGAGAATGAAGATATGAAAGAAGGATTATGTCATCCTCGGTTCAACACAATCATGGTCTCATGGGAGATTGTTGAATTCTGCAGAGAGAAGTGCCATCTGGTAATGTACCGTAGTATCCGTAAGGCTTCGTGGTTATGCAGATCGTCTGGTTTCACTTGAAGATGTGCAACAAGGATCATGGATGATCTCTAATCGGAGGTCATTGAGGACAATGACATCTTCCCAAAGGGGGAGAGAGTAACGCACTGTGAAACAAGGTAGAAAGGTGAAAAGTTAAAAGGTAAAAAGCTGTTAGTAGTGCCTGCTAAGAAGATGCATGTGTTGCATGCCTCCACATCACTATGAACACAGCCACCTCGGTGGCGGGCCTTCTTCTTTAGCGAGGCCATCACGCGTCTTTGCGGCGGCCTCCATCACCAGGCTCGCCCTTGCCTCGGCGGCTACAACTCTGGGTCGTGACCCGGCATGCCCCTCGGAGGCATGCCTCAGCGACCATCGCCTCCCCCTCGTCCTCCGCCATCCGCGACCCTCGCCGTGCGGACAAGGCCCATGTCGTGAAGCCGCTGATCGGGAGGGCTCCACAGGCCTCGGGACATGCGGTGGAGGTGCCTCCCCTTGAGCGCAAAACACTCCTCACGTCACGATTACCACCTCACCCACTAGGAAACATGTAGTACACGGAGGGCATCCGCGTAGCTTCCGAGCTCCTGGGTGGGCGTTTCCCTGATGGGCAGATGTAGTCGGGCGGGACCATGGCGCAAGCGCAAAACCCTAAACCCGATGAATGCGGCTTGAGCAACCTCGCACCTTGCAGTTGGTGGCTGCGAACTTGTATCCTCCCGGTGATTGCCGTTCTCCCTTCCGCCGTGCACACGGCCTCTAAGCGTGGGGACCTCATTCGTGGGCACCCTCCTCCCTTCCGTGAACACTCCAAATGTCGATGGTCGATAGCGGACGCCTCGAAGAGCTCCAGCGTGAAGATGAAGCACCGCCACACCTTCACGCCAAGCATTTTCGGTTCCCAAGTTAAATTTGTACATGACATGTTCACGTTTGACTTAACTTCAAACTATATAAATATTGGATAATCGAAACTTGGGGTATATGCATATTGCACATTTGCATATGTCACAAAATGTGGTATACCTAACCGTGCTAAGACCCATGTATGTGGATGGACCCGGTGAGGCCCGAGTAATCATCTTGAGGATCACGGAATTTTGTTATAATAACACGTACATAGCTCACGGGCTACACACCTTTTCGGATGGGGTGAAGCAATGGACGTAGTTTCCATGTTGAATGCTGGCGTGTTTGAGGCAAGAGAACCCATGAATTCATTGAGCGATTAAGGGCCGGCATAAGTTGCTAAGAAGATATTGGCCAAGGCTCGGGACAAAAGAAGTTTCTTGACAGCGGCAAGAGAGTTTCAAGTAGGAGACAAGGTGTGGGTGAAATTGAAGAATTTCCCACTACCACAAGGTGACCTCAAAGTTAAGGCCTAAGTATGGAGGACCTTTCGTAGTTACAGCGCATTGGAAATGTGGCTTACAAACTACGATTACTGAATGGATCTTCTCTCATAATGTGTTTCATGTCTCTTTCTTTGAAACCATTTGTGATTTCGAAGAGAATGAAGATATGAGCAGGAAGGATTATATGTCACGGTTCAACACAATCATGGTGCTGGAAATTGTTGAATTCTGAGAGAGAAGTGCCTCATCGGTGGTAATGTGCAGTGTCTGGTAAGGCTTGTGGTTATCGGATCATAAGGTTTCACTTGAAGATGTGCAACAAGGATCATGGATGATCTCGCGTTACGGAGGTCATTGAGGACAATGACATCTTCGGGGGGAGGAAATGCACTGGTGAAACAAGGTAGAAAGGTGAAATTGAAAAAGGTAAAAAGCTAAGTTAGTAGCCCATTGAAAGATGCATGTGTTGCATGCTTGCAATCTCTTGTTAGAGAGGAATTGCTGACCACAAATGAAGACTGCCTAGAGGACTCTTAGTGATTAGTGGTGCAGAATCCCTAGATTTAACATTGCCTAGTTAAGGTCGTGCGGGATATATAAGGGCTAGAGCAAGGGCTTTGAGGAACAAGTTACAAGTTACTCACTCTTTGAGAGGCGAGGCAAGTGTCTTGTTGCAAGCCTGTGTTGAGAGAGCTGTGGAGAGCTAGCTAGTGAGCTTGTCATGGAATCAAGGCGTGCTTGATTGGGCGTAGATAGCCGATTCCATCGTTGTATTCTTATAATAAAGAGCACCTCGGAGGTGGCCTGAGTCGTCGATGAATGACGGGCTACTTGGAGCCTAGTCCGTGTCGTGAGGTTGAGGCGTTGAGAATCGTGCAAGTCTCTTGTGGAGTGAATTGGCGAGGTCTGGGCATTGGGAAGACTTGGACGCTCCTTCTTGGCTGCAGCAGATGAGGGGTGTTACTCTTAGTGGGCTTAAATAAAATTCTTCTTCTTCTTCTTCTTCTCATCTTCACAAAGATTGCCACCTCCCCTAACATTGCCTATAGTACAGTAAAGATTCAAGTTCTGCGGAGTTGGCAGCACAGAACGTGGAAATTTAGGAGACTGCTGGGACAACCTTCTTCCTCCTCCACCTGCCAGACCAAGGTACCACACCCAACATTTCTGTTCCTCAATGCTTAAAAGTCTTGAAGATTTCCCCAAAATTGATGAAGGGAATTTTAATCTGCAAGTGTGCAGCGAGCAGTCAGTGTCGCATGTCACAGGCGATGTCGATGTCAAAGGTGTCTGATGTCAAATGTCGATGTCGATGCAGAATGTGCGATGTGCGATGTCGATGGCAAAAGGTGTCGCGATATGCATGTCTGATGCACAGTCGCCATGATCTTGTTCATAGTGCGCAACATATTGAACCAAAACAATCATCCATACCTGTGGGCAATCCTTGCGGGAGGCAGGATGCTATAGGCGCGTCAACCGCCTGGGCCGCTGTGTCTTCTTTGCGTTTCCTTGATTAGCCAGTTTTTAGATGCCCGTGTGCAGCCATCACACAGTCCATCATCATTCACAGAAGGGAGATGTCCTACCAGAGGACGAGTCTGCCACAGTTCGGGAAAGGAGCACATGGATTGGTGCATGCAGTTTCGGAGCCAGAGTTTGGCCCTGAAGACGAGGAAGATGGCCCCATCCCGGAACTGCTTGGATCCTCTGATGAAGGCTTTTCGGATCCTGAAAACGAGAACAGGGATGCAGACGACATTCTAGCCTTCCCATCAGATCATGAAAGAGCTTCTTTGCTCGTGCTCACTGTGGCATATAACCCGGATGTGGATGCAGAGCGCCAGCATGCCGGCGGCCTCTCTCCTCTTCGAGAAAGCCGAGAACTGTGTACCCCTCAAGCTGCGTGGTTCATGGAGGGCTACGAAGGAGTTCTGGATGCCGGGTGCCGGTATGCCGGCGCTCCAGAGGGAACCTCGCAACGTAGGTGTCACCCAGCCTCTTATGGTGATGCCATAAATGAGTTTTTACGCTCTAGATGAGTCGCGGGCAATGGAAGACCAAACCTCCAGCGGTCGAAAGGCCCACCCGGCGTCGTCGGGTTGGGCGTGTGATGTGAGGCCAGATGCCCGGCATGCTTGCCCTCTTGAAGGAGGCTGAGGCAGGACATCTTCCCGGGAGTGCGGGAAGAGGAAGCGGTTCGGCAGCCCGCGGTACCTCGACGCAAAATGAGGGACCGGAAGATAACGAGGGTAGGAAGAAGAGGAAGCGAATAGTGAAACCCTCATATAGTGAAACCCTCATCCCAACATCCCAACAGATGAGGAAAGGCTAGAGGCATCCGCTTTGGATGAGGACT
The DNA here is from genome assembly GCA_010909165.1 of Anthoceros angustus. Taxonomy (NCBI): domain Eukaryota; kingdom Viridiplantae; phylum Streptophyta; class Anthocerotopsida; order Anthocerotales; family Anthocerotaceae; genus Anthoceros; species Anthoceros angustus. The sequence goes on along the minus strand of MU008180.1, from coordinate 854,650 downwards.
ATCTTACAAGTATCAAGGATTTGGCATATGCAAAGAAGGTGGTAGCGGAGATTGTCTTGGTAAAGTTGGAGTATCTGCGCTCTGCATCCTTCCTTACTCCATATGCACAAATCAGAAGGGTTAATGAGGCCTGGGCAAACTACCTTGCTCGGATAATATCAAAGGGAAGGATTGAGGAAGAAGTGCAATGCCCCTTTTATGCATGATTGATTAGAAGATTGCAGTGATTGATATTGAACGCCTGGACTGGAAGAAGTTTCGGGCTAAGAAGTATGTTATGGGTGTGCTTGGAGGGACCAATGTATGCAGCTATAAAGCACCTTGCGGACATATCACCAGGAAAGGCGAGGTTCCTGTGGATTGAAGCTCATGGGTATTGTGGACTTACCGCTACGGAGATGAGAGTTTTGGCCACTAACCACAACACCATGTCCGACAAGAGGAGGAAGATGAACGTCATTGAGCAAGTGAGGTATCTAATAGAGATGAGTTGCAAATCGCGAAGCGGGATGGTCTGAACATGACCATGAACTGGAAATTCAACTTGTACAAGGTGTTGGGCCTCATCGAAGACAATGAGGGTCGGGAGGATGAACAATAATATATTATGGAACCCAATATATTATGGAACAATAATATGGGTCGAGAGGATGAACAAGAATATGGGTCCTGTTGTCCACCTTGTTAGAAGGGAAAGTTTGGGCAAATGTAGACAATATCTTTAGCAAGTGGGAGGCCATGGAGCTCCCATAACAGGCGAAACATGTTGCAATAGGCACCAGCAAGAAGAGCAAGGAGAAAGGTAAGGCGATAGATGAGGTAAAGGCCATGGACAGTGTCTTTGTCAAGCCTAAAGAGATGCATGGCAAACCATGGAAAAGCTTCCAGGGCATCCCACCGGGGGAGAGTGGCCAGCAAATGGTAATAAGTACGATTGAAAAGGTCTTGACAGGGCTACGAGACCTAAATTTGCTGGCGAAAGAGGTTACTCTCCGCAAAAAAATTCATGTGATTCGAGTGGCACTGGCAAAGCACTTGGGCTGTCAATCATTTGAGCAAGTTAGACAAGAATATCCTCATCACTCGTCAGATGAGGTCATTGCAAGATTCAAGACGGCATTTGAGGGCAAGGTATTGATTTCTCCACTTCTTGCACATAGATGTGGCTGAGGGCGTTGGCATGCGGGCGCCCCCATCACTCCCCCCTAATTGTTCTGAGTTTTCACTTGCTTGTTGTGTGCAGCAAGTGAAAGACATGGAAGACCTGAAGAAACTTCTAGATGACTCCAGACTTTTGTGCTCGAGGTTCACACTTGGAAAGGCCTTGAAGACGAGCAGAGGGCACTCGTTGACTTGGACATGGAGGAGGGCCTCCAATCTTTTACTGTACCGAAGACAAAAGGCTAGGGGCTCCTTGTTACAGTCATGTTGCAATTGCATGTGGGAATTCATAAACAATCCATATGAGAGAGGGGGTATAGTTATGAGGGTGAGATGATAGACGAGAGAGCCAAGTTCGTGTCAAGATTGTGCCATCACTTGGGCAAAGAAGTGATAAAATTAATACCAAGCCACCAAAGCATGTTGCAATTTGGAAGTGTAACATAAAATCACAACAATGACTGGAACATAGGCTGGCCTTTCTAGTAGGGTTGAGACTACGACTGAGATATGGTCATCCCGCTCAACCGACTTCATTAGCCCGGCTCACCCTTCTTCACATGCAGGCATTGACAGATGGAGATGAGACCCTTTCGAAGCTTGCAGTTCTAGAATTTACGGTTGCTTGACCTAAAACTACCGACCTTTCGAACTGGGATCGACAGTTGCTGCTATGGGCGGTGAAGTGGTTCCATCGTTGCCTCCAAGGATTTCTCCAGTATCTCAGTCAAATGGAAGAGATTTCATGGCAATGCGTGTTGCAGGGACAACCTGTACATCAGCATGCCTGCATCCCCGATACAAATCAAGCGGATGCGAATGGCATTTGCCCATGCAGTTCTTTGAAATTTCTCGTCGCAACTTCGACCCTCGTCCTCAGTGTCAATCTCAGCCTTGGTGTAATTTTCATCACCTCCAAAAACAATTGCGTCAACTGTTTGACTAACAAGTCTTTTGGGGTCGTCATGAAGACGACTTCCTCCCATGAAGTCATCAATGCGTGGCTCCATAGTTTTCTACTTAAATTCGAGGTTGTTTACAAAAATATGGAATTGAAATTATAGGATGTAGCTGCAACTTAATTAGCAAGGAAGTGCAACAAAACATCGACTGCAAAGATAATACCCTTTAGTTTCTGTTCGTTGTCTTCTTGCTCTCCTGGTTGAGGAAGGCTACCATTTTCATGCTCTATCCTATCTTGTATTTGGTCGTAGATTTTGTTCTTAATTCGGTTGGATCGCTTTCGGTGCTTGGCACATGTCCACTCTCAGTAGTTGGATGCGTTCTTGCGGCGAGTGGCTGGTGACGTCGATGGTCGACTAAGAAAATCAAGGCCAAGTTGCCAATAAAAAAGTTTTTCGAGTTGCCAAGAAAAGTACACGAGGAATACAAGAAAAACATGAAAAGCGTGCCAAAAAAAAAGAACCAACAAACAAACCTATCTCTACGTAAAATCCATGCATGTGACACATGCCCTACTTACATTTTATACAAAGACAAGCCTATCAAATAGTCTCTTTAAATGTAGACAAGCTTAACCGAATATAGCTTTTTTGCTGCACCAACATAATGTGAACCAAAAATAATAATAACACCACTTTGATATTGCTCGAAGCTTCTCAGCAAGGAAGACTATTTACCAGACAATACGAGAAGAGATCTTCTTCAATTTCATGATAAAAAACTGACTAAGACATCCTTGTAAACAAAAAAGTATACTCTGATTAAAAAATATCGTCCCAATTTCTATCAATATCCGAGTTCTAGAATTTACGGTTGACGTACCTAAAAGTACCAAGCGCGTCGAAGTGGGATGGACAGCTGCTGCTATGGGCGTTGAAGCGGTTGCACTGTTGCCTCCTGAGATTTCCCTAGCATTTCAGTCAAATGAAAGAGATTCGATGGCAATGCTTGTTGCAGGGATAACCTGTACAGTAGCATGCGCCTGCAACTGATTCAAGTACAAAAGCGCTTAGCCTAAGCTTGTGTGGAGCAACCTTATGGCATGATCGACATGAAGTTATAAATGTCCGACTTCATGGATGCCTGTGTGGCTACCTTGCTCATCGTCCAGGTATTCTAAGAATCATGTCATGATTGGCATAGGGTTGTCGGGAGTGGTGTTTTAATCTTGTTAACCTTGCTACTCTAGTTTTTCGGTGTTCCAGGCCACAAGCGAGAGGCAGCTTTTGACTGGAGTACTGGGGGTTGCACTCGAGAAATCACTAGGTACAGTGGTCGAGCGACATCCCTACACTTCAAGGTCAAAAAACATTAGTGGAATGAAATTTATTAAATAAAATATAAAAAAATAGTCACGCAAGGGCAAGGTTATATCTTTTTGCGTTGATTTAGCATGTTTGTGCTCTATGATGGATTGTTATGCAAGGGGTGCAGTGCGTTTAATAAATAGATGCATTGAAAAGCAAATTGATATGGTTTTAGGTAAGGTCTGTGAGGGACGTTTCAAGAAGTTAGGGTTTAGGGTTTGAAGTTTGTAGCACAAGACGCAAAATTTGCAGAGTGAAGTTTGCAAAGCGAAAGTTTGCCGAGCGCGCGAAGTTTGGCGAGGTTTACGGAGCGAAGTTTGCAGAGTGAAGTTTGCAGGTTGTTTGCAAAGCTAAGTTTGTTTGCAGAGCGAGTTTGGAGAGCGAAGTTTGTAGAGTACGAGTTTCCGAATGAGTAATAATTGCAGGATGAGAAGAAGAACAGGCAATTCTTCTTTTTGACTAGTTGACGTTTAGTACCAGATCCAGGCACATGTGTTTACTCCAGCTCTTACACAAATGGACGTGCATCTGCACACTCACGGATGACATCACCCATAGCATAGTACAAGCTTCTCAAATAAGTATCTTGGAAGTTTCGAAAATTTAACAAACTACTTAGTAAATTTTGAGATTCATGTAAATTTAAAACAAAAGGTGCATTTCTATTTCAAACACTATTCTGACTTAATTAGTATTTCCTCCTTCAAATTCAGTCATATTTGATGACAATCTATAAGCGATATATATACAACACTGATCGCTCCAAGATGCTTCGCCAACACCAGCTTCACAATGTTGTAACGATAAGTTTGTTCATACATAGTTTAACTGCGAACTATATGTATAGATTGAACGAATGCAATTTGAAAATGAAAACGTGTCATAAACATGAATAATCATTTTCGACAGGTTACATTGGTTTGATTTCCTGCATTAATATTAAAATTGCAGACCAATTTAGTTGGATATGAACCCTTCCCAGATAGCAATAATGTTTTAGGTACATAAAAATAAAATAACTTACAAACTAATAAGAAAAACATATATAACCACTTGAGCTGTGAGAAGAACTCCTAAACGACGACTCAATTTTAACACCCATAACAACAATGGAATAAAAGCCAAGTTGAGCAACTAGCAAGGTGGGTTCTCTTTTGCTAAGCTTGCATCTTGTTGAACTAGTACCCTGTATATTTGTCACACCTGGGACACTAGTAGATTAGGCTCAAACCAAACTGGAGGGCGAAAAAATGGCAATGTACAGCAATGTTTAGCTGGCCAATTTAGAGACCAAGTCTGAGTGTTGGTATAGAAGACAAAGAACCCTTCTGTCTCCTTGTTTGGCCATAAGTGAGCCTGAGGGAAAGATGGATCCGAATCCCACTTTACAAGAAATTTGATGAAGATGACATCTCCCACAGCACACATCATTTGAAAAGAAAACTCCCTCTTACTAGCAATGTGTGAGTGTCTTTTGGGATGGTAGAGTCGACCCTCGAACTTAATGGTGGATACAAGGTTCCATTCTCTCCACTTATGACTGAGCTTCCAAATCCCTACTCCAAAATCATCCTCAAGCGCACCCGCTGCAATGACATGATCACCTTGTTGTTCCACACAGAAATACTTAGTACAATTTGATGGCCTATAGTTAGGCATGTCCAGGTAACGAAACGTGGCTCCCCCCTTCACCGACCAGGTCTCGAAGCTTTCGGTAGTATAATTTCGCTTGAGAGCAATAATATCCCCTTCGTAAAAAAGAAATTTGCAAGAATAATCTTCATCCTCATCCTCATCCAATACATGCTCCCAATATTTCCAAGATGAGTATTCTGAATCATAAAGGAACAATACTATACGTCGCAATTCTAGAAGTTCTTGCATGTGCATAACTTGGTATGCTTTAGTAGTTGCATCCACTTGTATGGAGTTCAAACCAATATCGGTTTCCGTATAAGGAGAATTTAAGTTTCCCTCGATTTTCACTTCCGGTAATGGAGGCAACTGCTTCCATGACTTGGTCAAGGGATTGCAAACAAATAAATGTCTTTTGATAAGAAAATCTTCCCAATCGGAAACATCCTGATGATTTTTCCAATCATAGTTATTCTCCGTTCCTTCTAATAGGAGCAAACCCTTATCCGAGCTCAAAAGCTTATAATTCATAGGAGGTAGGAAACACAGGCTTATCTCGTGCATGTGCATTTTCATAATCGATCCTGGAGCGTAAAGCAAGGATGACATTCTCTCCGCCTCCTTTATGAGACGTGAAGACCTTTCAACTCTAGAAGTATTTTTACGACAAGTAGAATAATGCAAACCACATAACATGGTTCTTTTGAAGTTAGAACCCGAGAGCATGTGTCTCCACTCCTTACAAACACATCGAAACCGCAAGCAACTGTTGACAGGTAGTTCTCGAGTAAGCACATGCGTCAAGATATCATTTGGCAACGTACTCCACAAAGCAGCGTCCATGTCATCTTTTTTTAATGCCATAGCATGCGTCAAGATATCAGTTGGCAATCTACTCCACAAAGCAGCATCCATGTCATCTTTCTTTGATGCCCTAGCGCCTTCAGCTTTATTTTCCACAAAAACAACTAGAAGAGATAGTCTCTCCTCATCTTGGTCCCCTTCTTGCACCCTACTGCCTTCCACATTGTTGGCCATGTTACTCTAAGGCTCGAGACAAACAATACGTACAAACTAGAATGACCACAATAAAAAGTTGTACATAAAATATTTTAGTACGAGCAAATATTATGTGAACACGACTAGTCATACTCTTACAAAGCCATCCTACATCATTATATATAGGGGTGCGAGCACTTCAAGCAAGCTCCGAATCTGGTATATGCTACACTCCAAACTTAGAATCTACTCTATGCCGGTGCTAATTTCTTGATTAAGAAATTGCTCATAGTAGTGATGCGCTTGGATACCTATTAGGTCTGCTCGTTTCATTAAACCCATGTCCCACTCACATTTGAGCCAATCTTTGATGCGCTGTATAGGTCGGACACTAGGAGATAAGGTCACGGGAAACCTGTGCTCACAGTTTAGGTCGAGATTGGGCTACTCGTCTAAGGTGGAACGGTGAAGCCTTTCCCGATCTGCTTCCCCGGTTACAAGGCTCCAAACTTGAACAAGTTTTGCAAGCACCCATGATTCGCTGGAGTAATGGCTTGGAGTTGAGTTCTTGCATACCACGCCCGAGGTTGATGTACCGAATCCCTGTTGATTTTACCCTGCAATCATGGCAGTCCATGTCAGCAAACCTCTCCTGGACAAGCTGTTGAACAGAGATCTCAGAGCATCATCCAACCAACCACATCTCCGAACACATGTCCACCAAGCAGCTGCGGATGCAGACGTCACCTTCCCTGCCCCTAGCACGTCACAGCACCTGCTTTTCCTGTTGTGATGCACCTACATTCGCATATGCCTGCAGAAGGCAAACAAAGTGACACAGTCGGCTGTAGCGATTAACCTCAACTTACGTTCTTGCATACAGAACTAGGGTGGCAGAGGCCCTGCTCAGTAGCTCCTACGAACATGGGATTCCAAAGCACCACATCTCTCCTGGACACGGTGTCAAAAACTTCCAGCCTCATCCAAGCTGCAACATTTAGCATGGAACTCACCAGGCTGTTGCCAACAGATAGATGAGCCTTGAGAGCACCGGTACCGGCCTGGACGTCGGCTTGCACCTCCTTTCTGCAAACCAGGTCCTTTGCAGAGGCACACACCTTGAGACTGCCGCTGAGATATGGTCATCCCGCTCTACCTGATTGTCGCATCGGTTGAGGTGCTCAAGTGAAATCTCAATCACATCTGTTTCCACACCTTGCGATAGACAAGTTCTGGCCAACCTTCCCAGATTGACAGGGACCATGGTGGCCGCTGTACTCTCAGATTCCGAGTACACTTAAGTCTTCATTCCATATACATGATTTCGCACATACAGCAAACCACTGATGCAGACCTTCCTTCAAGCGTTTCTCTTAGCACTAAAAGGCATAGCTTCCTTCCAACCAGCTGGCAGGTCCAGCTGTAGCATACAGTCATGCACGGTATGCATACGGAGGAGAACGTATACTGTATCTGTCTGCTCCAGTGTTTAGAATTACAGAAGAGCCTTCAAGAGTTGTACATCTGGTCCTTGAACAGCTGAGCTTCAGAAGAGGAGTTCCACGTTGTCAGGTCTGCAAGAATGACAGCCAGTATTTTGCAACTCAACGTTGCTAACTGCTAACAGGGAAGACGGGACTGAGGATTTTGCAGCTCACTCTAACACGGGATCGTAGCAGTCCAGCTAGCATTACTGTCCATACTTCACCTGTATCTTACTTGGGATCGTAGCAGTGCAGCTGGCATTCGTGTCCATACTTCACTTGTATCTTGTGAAAGCCACCTAGGCAGGGCCTTGGCTTACAACCATAAATAATCAGCTTCGCATGTGAAATCAAATCAAGCATCTTTCCTGATCTGCGAGCTTAGGAGTTTGAGCAATTTGTATATCACTGCCTCCTGTGGATGGAGGCAGTCTCCCACCAAAAACGTGTGTACCTCCTGATCATGCTCAATCCAGCTCTGCCCGGTTTTTTTCCATGCAAGTAAACCCTGCCTCAGCTCATCTATTCCCTTAGCAGAGTCTTGCATGCCAGCATCCATATAGATGTTGGACATGAGAACGTAGGCAGCTGCATGTCTTGGTTGTAACTGCACGGCACCGTCAAAGGCTCGCTTGCCTAGTACCACATTTCCATAATTTCGGCAGGCACCAAGTAGGCAAAGCCACACCGGAAGGTCAGGCTTCATTGGCATCTGCGAAACCAGCTCTTCTGCCTTGCTGAAGAGTCCTGCACGCCCAACGAGATCAATGACACAAGCAAAGTGCTCCAGCCCTGGAGACATGCCATGATCTCTGGTCATCCTTTCAAAGCTCTCCAATCCCTTATCCACCATGCCAGCATGACAGCATGCAGACAAGAGAGCCAGAAATGTGACGGCATTCGGTTCCACACCTGCCAGACGCATGCTCTCGTAGCACTGGATACTTGTCAAACAATCTCCTTGTCGGGCATACCCAGCAATTAGTGCAGACCATGACACCACATCAGGGTGAGGCAATGAGTTGAATACACATTGTGCATCCACCATGCTGCCACAATTGCCGTAGGCATGAATAAGACTGTTCGCAGCACAAAGACTGTGACCGAATCCGCTCTGCACAATACTTTGATGAGTGCGCACACACATTTCTAACGCCCCTATACTGCTGCAAGCCTTCAAAACGGAAACAAAAGTTGCCTCATTGGACTTCATGCCTCCTGCCTGCATCTGAGAATAGAATTGTAATGCCTTTTCTGCTTGGTCGTTGTGGGCATATGCTTCGACCATAGCAGTCCACGACACCACATCTCGCTTGGACAGTGTATAAAACACGTCCTCTGCATGTTTGATGCTCCCACACTTGGCATACATACTAATCAAACAATTACCCACAAAGGAATCTGAGTCAAATCCCCTTGCTTTAGCCGCAGCATGTACCTCCTTCCCCCGTTGAAGGGACCACGGCTTCACAGTCTGACCGTTGAAGGGAGGAGAAGCTAGCTCCTTCTCAGCGAGGTTACCACATGCTTGCAGAGCGGTGACAAAGGCTCTCGCATCTGGCCTAACTCCTTCGCCTTGCATCTGCCAAAAAGCATGCAGGGCAGCTTCCGATTGCTCCTGCTGGACATAGGCTGCGATCATGGCAGTCCATGACACCACGTCGCGGTCGTGCAGTGTTTCAAAAACCTGGCGGGCATCCTCGATGCTCCCACACTTTCCATACATCGTGAGCAAAGCGTTAGCCACAAAGAGGTGAGAATCCAGGCCACAAGCTGTAGCTACACAATGTACTTCCCTGCCCTTCCTCAGGACCTCCTCCCTGCTCTGCGCCATGCTAGCACATGCTTGCAGCACACTTACAAGGGAGCGTGCGTCTGGCCTCACCCCCTGATGTCGCATTTGCTGAAAGAGAGTCAAGGCCTTGGGTGCTAGGTTCTGCTGCTGTGCATACGCTGCAAGCATAGCATTCCATGACACCAAATCGCAGTGGCACAAAGTGTGGAACACGCGTTCAGCATCCTCGATGCTGCCACATTTGGAATAGACTGTAAGTAAGGTATTGGCAACAAAGCCATGAGAATCAAATCCGCCTTTCCTGGCTGCAGCATGAATGTCCCTGGCCTGTAGCAGGGAGTGGAGCTTAACCTGTTGGCCATCCACCAGCGCACCTTCCTCCTCCTGCGCAAGGCTGCCACATGCTTGAAGAGTGCTGACAAAAGTTCGTGCGTTTGGCGTAACCCCTGGCTGTTGTTGCATGAGCCGGAAAAGGTGCAAGGCTTGCGATCCCTGCTGTTGCTGCGCATGCGCCGCAATCATGGCATTCCACGACACAATATCCAAGTGACGGCGAGGCAAGGCATCGAACACCTGCTGCGCGTCCGCGACGCTGCCACACTTTGCGTACATGGTGATCAACGCAGACGCGACGAAGGCATGAGATTCCAGTCCATGTGCTCGAGCGTGTGCGTGAATGCGCTTGCCGTGCTGCAGGTCTCGTGACTTGGTGCATGCTTTGAGCAGAGTGACAAAGGTGTGGCTGTTGGGATGCACACCGGCCTGTTGCATCTTGTCGTAGGTTGAGAGAGCCTGGCCAACCTGACCATTTTTGCTGTACCGTGAAATGTTGGCTGTCCAAGCGAAGACGCTGCCATCGCTCCACCCTTCCGAGCTCCTGATGCCTCCTCCTTGCCTTGGTACCTCCTTGTTTCCTTGGGGAGCTGGGCTTCCTGTTGCGGTCAAGCCGGAGGTGATGTTCACAATACGAAACTGCGTGAACATCCTCCAATCCTCTCCTCCTACCTGGCGTGTGGTGTGTCCTCGTCTAGCAAAACGTCCAATCCTACAGATATGAGTTTCATCAGACATAAGTATGTATTTGCACAAAACAGTAGTTACCCTTGAATTGAGTTTGCACCCTTTGTCTTGGTGAAGAAATAAGTGAGCTTGCATTTACAATGATACGTGCCTAGTGATTGAAGGATACGAGGAGCTAGCGTGGGGGGCTAGAGTTTTGGCGCCCATTTCCCGAATAGTTTTTTTTTAAGATGAAACTTTAATATTAATAAAAATAGTTTTATAATTTTAATAACAAGGTAATGATTTTCTTTGTCATTTTGGAACTTTAAAAGCACTAATATAGAAAAACATTCCAATTAGTTCAAGAAGATGAAAGTAATCTAGGGGGCCTTCAACGACAACTCGATGTATTGTCTCGCTTATGTAAGGCTAGTGACTTGGAGGTGAACTTGAAGAAGATCAAGCTCATGTTCGTCCTATTGATCACAATTTGCAGTTCACAATTATTGTCAGCCCGTTGAGATTGTTCAGTCTTAATACGTGTTCACCTGGAAGTAACTCTTCATGCCATGAGATTTCAGTGCAAGCAGAACTCTTCATGCCATGAGATTTCAGTGCAAGCTTTCTGCTGTTGCTCGCATTGTCAAGGGTGTGGCATCAATGTGTGGAGTTCGGAGGCAATGCTCTAGGATGCACATCATGACATGCACACTCGGCAATGATTGTTCAACGAAGTTGTTGTTCCTTCCAGTATATATGCTACGAAGTTTTGGGGCCCCTATATCGCAAGATGATTGGAGCAAGGTGGAGGAAGTATAGACATCCTTTCTTTTGCAATATATCGTTTGTAAGAAGTCTGTCCCCTTGGCCATCTTTTTTGCAAAGTTTGCGATCATCTCGTTTGAGCTTGAGGTTGTATTTCGTCTAACTAGCTTCTGGTACCGCCTCTATTCTTTAGAGGAAGCTCAGTCCAATTAGCCCACCTCTACTCCCCCTGTACCTCCTTCTTGCTTTCCAATTCCCTCTTTAGGTCACAAGACTCGCTGGTATGCCTAGTCTTCTGCTTGGCTCGAGAAGCTTGGCTTTTGTCCCGAAAGTCTTCCAGCCCACCCCACTTCTAATTTTTGCCTCCTCCTTCCAATAGGTCGATTCACAATGAATTGCAATCCACCTATCTCTCCTACACCTCGTCTCCTGTCTCTGTATCTTTATCCACTAACCTCCAGACTTACAAGCAATTTTTTCGTATCCTTTCCAAGCCTCGAAGACCCTTGCTTCCACTCCATCTTCGCAACCATGTCTCCTTCAAGCTTGGGATGATTATGGGTCATCTTCGTTTGGGACCTCAAAATCTAAAGATTGAGAATGATAGATGGCTGTATGTAAGGCCACCCAAGGAGACTAGAATATGCAGTTATGCAATAGAGATGTTGAGACTGATGAACCCTCAGTCTCAACATCCTGTTTCTCCGTTCATATATATGTGGCGGGGTACATGTTTACGTGCTCCCTCGTCATGACGGTGCACATACATTCTAATGTTCATCCCCAAGTTCCTAGCTATAACTATTGTGAGTGGCAACTCAGGACTCCATCCAAATAGCACACAATATTGTAGGCCTCCCATCCCTGTTACAAATGAAGTGGCTGCAAGTGGCATTTCCTTATGCGGTTCTTTGAAATTTCTCGTCGTAGCTTTGACCCTCGTCCTCAGTGTCAATCTCAGCCTTGGTGTAATTTCCATCACCTCCAAAAACAATTGACGTCAACTGTTTGACTAACAAGTCTTTTGGAGTCGTCATGAAGATGACTTCCTCCCATGAAGTCATCAATGCGTGGCTCCATAGTTTTCTACTTAAAGTCAAGGTTGTTTATGAAAATGTGGAATTGAAATTATAGGATGTAGCTACAACTTAGCAAGGAAGTGCAACAAAACATTGGCTACAAAGACAATACCCTTTAGTTTCTGTTCGTTTTCTTCTTGCTCTCCTGGTTGAGGAAGGCTATCATTTTCATGCTCTATCCTATCTTGTATCTGGTCGTAGATTTTGTTATTAGTTTGATTGGATCGCTTTCGTTGCTTGACACATGTTCTCTCTCAGTAGTTGGATGCGTTCTTGCGGCGAGCGGTTGGTGACGTCGATGGTCGACTAAGAAAATCAAGGCCAAGTTGCCAATAAAAAAAAGTTTTTTTTACATGGTAAATTTTTTTTACATGGTAAAAAATTATGATTTAAGTTGCCAAGAAAAGTACACGAGGAATACAAGCAAAACATGAAAAACGTGCCAAAAAAGGAGAACCAACAAACAAACCTATCTCTACGTAAAATCCATGCACGTGACACATGCTCTACTTACATTTTATACAAAGACAGGTCTATCAAATAGTCTCTTTAAATGTAGGCAAGATTAACCAGAAATAGTTTTTTGCTGCACCGACATAATGTGAACCAAAAGTAATAATGTGAACCAAGTGTAAGCCCACTTTGATATTGCTCAAAGCTTCTCAGCAAGGAAGACTATTTACCAGATAATACGAGAAGAGATCTTCTTCAATTTCATGATAAAATACTGTTTGAGGCATCCTTGTAAACAAAAAAGTACACTCATAACTAAAAAATATCGTCCCAGTTTCTATCAATTATTGGAGAGTTGGAAACATCCACATATTCTGGTTCATCATCGCGAATACATAGTGATGAATAGTCCATGATCCTTGGGGGTATCATCTATTAAAAATAAAATTATTATTATTGTTATATTATTATATTAATTATTTTATTCAGATTTTCTAATAGACTTATGCACTTTATCAAAACTCAAGTTTTATTATGAAAATATTTTATTCCACTCAAATGTTAAACAATTTTACTTACAGGAGGATCTTCCTTTTGCCGTATTAAAAGTTGAAAGTTTATCAAGTTCGTGAAAAAAGGATGTTCTTTAACATCAAGGGCACCTCGTTTACGACATCCCAAACGAGTCTCAGGATTGGAATCCAGTAACTTTTTAATAATATCAACAGCATTAAAACTCATGTAGGGTGGGAAGCGCATCCGTCCTTCTGTTATTCTTTGAAAGACTACCTGATGGAATCATAATAGTTCAACGATATTTTACTGTAAAAACTATTTTTTTAATATCATAGAAGAAATCGAATCACATCCTTACTTGTGGAGAATCGTCACACCGATTGAAAGGACTTGTGTTCGTTATCATTTCAAAGATCATACATCCTAAGGCCCAATAATCAACCGCTTTGCCATGTCCTTGTCGTTTTATAATCTCTGGTGCCATATAGTCTGGTGTTCCACACATGGAATACGTTCGTCGATTGTGAATTTTTTTTGCAAACCCCATATCAATAAGCTTAGGATAGCCATTATCTCCAATGAGTGTGTTTTCCGGTTTCAAGTCTCTATACACAATCCCTTTTGAATGCATGTACTCAAGCCTATAAATTACAAATCATTTTGTAATTCAGATAACAAGTGTGGAAATAAAAACTAGAAACATTATTCTAAAACCTTACGCAAGAAGTACTCCTCCGGCATAAAAAGCAGCTTCCCACTCTTGCAAACGGCCAATTTTTTCCATAAACAGAAACAATTCTCGGCCCGTAGTAAGTTCTTGTAAGAGATATACCTACATGATATCATTACAAATAAACATTATCTCAGTAAAAGATAAATTAAACAAAAATACAACAACTACACATATAGAACATTCAAGCACAATCACGGAGAAATAATTTACACAAGTCTGATCCTTGAAAGTGCGGATTAACTTTGTTATGAACGGGTGATCTAATTCTGCCATATGCAACTTTTCATTTCGAAGATGTTCTTCCTCCTGCATTTTAACAACCTGCATGATTACCACGAGGATTATATAATTATGTGAAAATGTATTATTTGATATTAATAAATAAAGATAAGTCATAGACGTATAACACATCCCAGTTAAATTCAATAACAGTATGATACCTTAGCTTTATTCACGCACTTTAATGCATAGTGCATTTTACTGCGATTGCTATAGACCAACTTCACCTTCCCAAAAAGGCCTGTATGCAAAACATTTTAAAAGTGATCAAATGCTCAAACATTTTAAAAGTGATCAAATGCTCCGCCTGGGCTGGTATGGAAATCGCGCGCCAGGATCCTTTGACCAGTTGGTATGCCCAAAAGTAATCTTGCCGAGACAAGGAGGAGATCATGCCTGTTCCTAGAAGTCCGATGATTTGAAGCTCCTCAAAAACTATCGTTTTCACAATGCCTCTTAGCTCATTTTCCTTTCTCCGGAGTTCATTTAGCTCAACCAACGGGCCAAGATTGGTCTCCAACACAGCCCTATCCAGATACACCAGTTCAACTCCTGTAACAGCCATGACAAAGTGGGAGACATGCAATGTATTGCACGTAGAACGCTAAAAGACATCCTAAATAGAAGTAGCCTATCCAGATAAGAGTCTGATCCTCGAGGGAACCATGATCAGGAAATCTTTTCTGACCTAATCCACCATGTGCTGCTTCTCCCGCTACCATTGTGCACGCCCTTGGTCCTGCTTGCAAAAGAGCCTCATCCCCAAAAAAGGATCCCTTGGAATATACAACTTGATCTGGAATACTTCGTATACTTCCTCTAGTACTTGTTTCAGCCCTGACTTCATGAACTGTTCCTTTCCGAACAATGAACAGCCTGTCGGCAACGTCAGAGGCTCGATAGACAGTCTCCCCAGGCTTGAGTTTGAGTATACCCATGGAACGAGAAAGGGAGTCTAACTCTGAGGCCGTCAAATACTCTAAGCATGGAACTTTCCTACAAAGTGTATCCGAATTTAGCAAAAAAACATAGAGTCGTTCAGAATGTTTCAATCTACTTCTTGTTGCCCCACTGGCTCCTTCGATATTTCACCTGAGAAATCAAACTTTGCATATTACACTGATTACTCATTGAACAGGGAAAAGTGCACACCGTAACACCTTCAAGTTCACATTCCTCGTAAGAAGCTCCTGCACTGGGCCAATTATCGCTGTGACTTCAGCCAGTGAAATAGATAAACACACAGCCCCTGCACTATCCACAACAGCTCCTGCTTGCGAAAGTGGCCCATCAGTATCGTCTTTCGTGGAGTTCAGGAGACACTCGTCACCAAACACACCATACGTTGTTATGGTCCATGGGCCAGAAGACCTGGATGCATGAGAATCAAAGACATATTAGATAGTACCACATGCACAGCCACCAGCGGCTTTAGGGCATAACAAGATGGCCACCGAGCTATAACTTCTTGGCATCCTTGCTGATGCAATGACCGCATAGTTAGTGTAGGGGCATTCAGAGGGGCACAGACCACGTGGGCTAGCTTCATTACAACATCCAATTAAGGCAGAATAATGGGTCAGCCTTGGAAGAACCACAGACCCAATATGCTGCCTTGGGCTTCCCCCCTGCCGAGGTACAAGAGGGCTCTTGTCCCCTACAAGGTCTAGCTTCAGTTCAGGCAATGTAGTCCTAAAGTCTACAGCCTTGCCAATCTTGGATAATGAATCTGGACCAGCTGCTATAATACTTCCTCGAGGAGATTGTGGTGTGCTACCCGAACCTGTTGTCTTCAGAAAAGACCCAAATCTGGTACTCCAGCCACCAAGAACAGAAGCAGATGACTCCCGTTGCTGTCTTATAGCATCCTTCAACGTTGGTTCCGGGACTCTGGAAAGAGATATTGAACCATTTTGAACCACATATATCCTAGCTGCCGATCCCAAAGCTGCACCACAGGTAATAATTTCCTGCCCTGCAATAAGACGACCAACCCTTTTATGTGCAGCTGTTCAGGAAATCAGCACAATTCTGGCAACTGACAGGCTAACTTGCACCCATACAGGTTCCAGGGACGTGCACTGATTGCTACCATCCAGGGTCGCTCAACTCTTGATTTCATACCTCTCAAGTGACACGTTTCACCAAATGCTTCCGCCAAACGTGCATGCTTCTCAAAGCTGAGCTCAAGAAATGCTGGAACGCGCTGCAAAGCCAAGGTAACAAGCTGGATTTGTAGACCCTTTCTCATGTTATGTAGCATACCCTCAGTGAGCACACTTCTGTCCATACTGAGGGTAGTCACCTGAGGTACAACGAAAGAAAAGGGCGAGTTACTTCTTACAACCCCATACCAGTGCTCTGAACCATGGAAGAGAACAAACGGAAGTGATGAGAGCAATTGCAAGTCCCACAGGGTTCTGACACCAACCACTATACTTCTCTGACACTCCACCAACTATTTGTGTGGGCAGACAAGTGTGATTCCAATGCAACAAGTTACATGTTCTGAAGAAGCAACGTAAGTCCACAGATTCACCGCTTCCGCACTCAACAGAAGTGCTTCACCTAGTACTTCCAGCCGATTCATCACTGCCACTGTCTCTCCACCTGCACTTCCAGTAGATCCACCTGCCATAGTTCCCCAGCTAACCCTCACTTGACCATCTTGAATCAGGTGAACCTGCAGGTTGTACGTAGTGTCAGTTTAACGGCATCTTCCTTCTTGGGAGTCGATGGTTGGATCATGAGACATCTTTACCAAATTCAAATGTGTTGGGAAGAACCTTGTCCATTGTGACACCCGCGAGCAGTATATGCTGACCACGTTGAAAAGTTGAGACAGTGCACTGCTGACTTATACTGACAATCTCCTTCGTTGAAAGCTTTTTGAGAATTGGTGCCTCTCTTAGCACCTGCAACACGCCAACAGAGTTTTCAGTTTTGTCTGGCACTATGACCAGCTCCATAAATGATGAAAGCAACAAAAAAAATGGAGAACCCTAAGAGCACTACTCAACAACCTGTGCAGTTGCTGAGCCGGCTAAATGCCGCCCAATAATTGACTTGAAAGTTGCTCGATCCACAGCCCATAATAATGAGTGAACTGTTGCTTTGCAGGTTGCGTTTCGAACACTATCATACATTAAAGCCAATTCTCCAAAGCTCTCCCCAGCACCTCTAGTTTTCACAAGAGTAGGAGGCTCATTTCCCTACTTGATACAATAACGAAGTCAAGAAGCCAGTGATGTGACTCACTCCTCATAAGCTTCTGAGTAGATGTCCTACTTCATATAGTCAAAACGAGATTAAGCTTATGCTGTCCTACATGTCATTTTCCATTTCCTTAATACTGCTCTCGTGACAAGCGCCTTTCAAATACATTCACACATTGTAGAGTACTTACCTTTTTGGCGAGAATGTCGAATTCCCCAACATCCTGAAATTAGGGCGAGGTCATACATTCAGAATTGTGAGTTTCCATCTCACAGCTACAAGCAACTTGTTGCATAGAAAGTTGGTACTCTGAGCACGTTTCCATGATACACACGACCTGCTGCACGATTATTGCATACGCAGGTGTGGAGACAATTAAGCTACATGCACGTACTATTATGTAGAAGTTGTCTGCAATGTCACCCTGCTTGATAATTTCTGTGCCTGGTGCAACCCGAACATCCTGAAAGGCATCTATGATCTCCTCTCTTAACGAAACATCCAAGTCTCCAAAAAGGAAGTGCTCTCTGAAGAAAGCTACCATGTCATAAACAATCACACTGAAAATAAAACAGAAACAACCTAGGATCTATGAGTAGTTCGTTATTTCGGGCTCACCCGAGAATTTTACGAAGCCGCTCTTTGGTGGCATCAGATTTTGGGATGATTTTGCGAGGCCCTGCTTTCATTCTCCTCAAAGCCTTATCCCTGCACAATCTCCAGCCGTCAGATGCTAAACGCCCACTTTTATCAACAATCCAGTCTCTAGAAACCTCATACCTTATCCTTTCGCGTCGGTGTTTCTTCAAAACTCCCCGCACAGCCCGCTTCCAAGATTCAGACCAGTTGCTTGGTGCTTTTTCGTTTTCGCTGCAGTTGTCACAGTGAGACTGGGAGGTAGCAACCACTC
This sequence comes from Anthoceros angustus, assembly GCA_010909165.1. NCBI lineage: Eukaryota > Viridiplantae > Streptophyta > Anthocerotopsida > Anthocerotales > Anthocerotaceae > Anthoceros > Anthoceros angustus. The sequence goes on along the minus strand of MU008180.1, from coordinate 836,353 downwards.
GGGAAACAAAAAATAGCCACGGGCACCGAGTAAAGCCTCTCACTAGGCTGTCTCCTCGCCAGTTGTATACACGGACCCTGATCAAAGGGGCCGACATACCTTCTACTGGTCAGAGGTGGAACCGTCGACGATCCAGATTCTGCGGCTCGATCAGTATCTGAGACGGAAGAATCATGCAGTGGCTTCTTCAATGCGTCCTCTGCAGATGAGGATGGCGCAGAAGAATAGAGCACAGTAATGCTTGTACGGTCCAGAATTCCTGCAGCTTGATTGTCAATTTTGGACCCTTCATCAGACTTCTCAGCACGAGGTTTCCCTGGAAGGAAACTCAGAACTCGTTGAATCCCTTCCTGAAACTCTTCGTCCTCGCAGACCTGTTGAGGCGCTGTATGTCAACACGAGTGGCAGCTGCGAAGTATTTCAGCACTTACGGCTCCAGCTTGAAGTAAGCTTTAACCTTGTCAATCCCCTGCATATCCAAGGTCCCTCCTGCCAGAAACGCACCCAAGGCCTGCTTGATCATGCTGACTTGACGTGTATTGTATCGCTCAAACAACCCACAGAGTTCACCGATGAGCTTCATGACAGCGTCGTCTGCAGCTTCACTCAACCTCTGAACGACAATGGTCAGGCTAATACGGTGAGCAAGTTGTATTGGCCGGAGCAGCGCTATGAAAAAGGGAAATCTGTGACATACTCCAAGAATTATTTTCACAGCCTCCACATTGGCAGTGGCACATGTCTCAACTGCGGTTTCGATGTATCTCACCAGGTCATGTCCTGATCGACCACATCCCAATTCCATCAGAAGTTTCCATTGCCAGTCACAGAACCTGACCTTCCGCACAAATTTGTGAAGACAAGAAAATGCTTGCTTCCTCACCTGGTTGGCTTGTGCCTGGGGTAGTGCAGGAGTCGTCCGAGTCAGAGTCATCTCCCATGTTGCCTTCCTTGCCGCAATCAACACATTGATTTCCTACGCGCTCATGCGAGGTGGAGAGTTTTGTTAGAATCTGATTCCGGAGGGTTTTTGTTTCAAGCATCCCTTAACACAGTACCTAAGTGGTGTAAACGTTTGCTAGCTATCTACCTACCTACCTTTTAACCGTCTAGGAGGAAGGGTTGCGTGGCCTGTCACGTGACATCTTCATCGCGACTTGAACTTAACAAAGACTGAAGCGTTCGGAAGCAGCTCCATGCTGCCAGGAGCGTCCGCGATGGCAGCGGAGTCTGCCAAGGTCGCGCACGAAGCCGGGAAGCCGGCACGCCTTCACCAGCCGCCGAGGCAGCTCGAAAGGACGCAGGCTTCTGGTGGAGAAGGAGCATGAACTGCATTGAAGAACTGTATGTGCTAGGGCCGAAGGAGGATCGAATCATGGAGGGTCGTCATGGCGGGGGGACGGCTGTTTTCTCGTATCACAAGTGACACCCTGAGGACCTGCGTGAACAAGATCCACTCGCAGGAGCTTCATCCATTTCTCCGGCATGAGTTTCATGCTCGAAACTATAGCAGCATCGGGTGCAGAAACGGCGTACCCGCGCCTTCGTTCCTGGTCATTGACGCACACATTTGGCCTCCCAACCGGTAACTGTTCAGCTGGATGTTGTCCGCTCTTCTTGATGTTCTACAGGACAGCAGCGGTAGGAATTTTGCAGCGATCGTTGTCTTGTGAGTGAGGGAGCTGTGGCGTGAAGATATCTTGTATATCAGGTACCTAAGGACAGGGATCTGTTATAGCTAAGCACGCCGTGCGTTGGCTGTAGATCCGGAGCTTCTGTCTGCACCAGAATACTGTTTTCGAAATGCTTCTTTGCAGCTGTACATCCATGTGGCTGTCTGCACTCAGCAGTCCTGACTCCTGACTGAGTGGAGTGCCCACGGTTGTTGTGCCTGGAGTTGTGAGAGGGCTCGGGGTACATGGCCGGATGCTAGGGGTACACTCGGAGAGGGCCAGCAAGGTACTGATGCATGCACGATGAATGAATGTGATTACCCCAGGCCTTGAGCAGACGCTCAAGCAGCCTGCTCTATTTTCATTTCCTGTTTGCCTATGTGTGCGTGCATCAAAATAATATAGACACCTTGTCCTGATGTAAATGAGGTTGTGAATGATGCATTTCATGCTCCGCTTGTCTTGAATGTCGTCCCTCTGACAGACAGTTCGTGAGTCCAAGTCTCTGTGACGTTGGGTGGGCCCTACACTTGAAGGCCATGTTAAATAATGTAGCTATGCTCTGGATGAAACAGACATGGGAGGAGTATGTTGTACAACATATGTGCTGATGTGTATGCATAGGTAGTGTATGCACATGGACTGAGTGAAATGAAAATCCGAACATCTCGGCCTCTCATCACATCCCCGCACTGGCATTTTGGTGTGCACCGGAGTCAGACTTTGGCGGTACATTCTGCAGGGCTTCCTTGTTTGCTTCCCTCGCTCCTTCTCCCACGCGTTCTCACCAGACGCAAGGCGAGTGCAGGCCGGGCCAGCCCAGGCATGGAAGGCCAGCAAGCAGGGAGAGGGTAGATAGACGGGCACGCTCAAAGCGGCAGGCAGCAGCAGCTAGGTCTGGTCTACCTCCCACTCCACCTGGATGCCCATGCAGGCATTTGCAAGTTTGAGGAGGCAGCCCGGGGGAGCGGAAGCGCGAGCGGGAGGCATGGAGCTCCTGGGCGCCCGCGCCTCGCTCCGCAAATTGCCGCCTTCGGTGCTGCCCTGATCCGGATCTGCCTGACTCTCCACTGGGCCGATCTGCGGGTTGTGGGGGCAATCGGGCTGGTGCCGGCGGGCCTCGGATGATAGCCGGCGAGCAGAGATGGACAACGGGGCTGCGGACCACCACGGCAACGGCAACGGGGACGGGGACCATGTCCCCGCCGACATGATTGCTGTGGATCTGGCCACGCCTCCCAGATCCCCTTACAGCATGATCGTCAATGACGACGCGAGGGACAGTGTGGAGAAGGAGCCCTCCTCGCCGACCCATGCCATTTTTGAGCGCACGGAGCGGGAATCCAAGCTGGAGCTGTTCGAGTTCGATCCGCTGGTGGATGTGGTGGGCCTCAAGAGCATGGGCGGCCAGCAGCCGTCCACGCCGCTGAGTCCCGGGGGAGAGGAGATTGCCATCACGCTGGGCCGGCCTAGGCCCAAGTCTGCCAAGCTGGGCACGCTCATGGGAGTCTTCATTCCTTGCTTGCAGAACATTTTGGGGATTATTTTCTACATCCGATTCTCGTGGATTGTGGGCATCGCTGGGGTGTGGCAGAGCTTTCTTCTGGTCGCCTTGTGCTGTCTGTGCACTTTCTTGACGGGGCTCTCTCTCAGTGCGATCGCAACCAATGGCGCTATGAAAGGCGGGGGCCCCTACTTTCTCATTGGCCGTGCCCTGGGCCCGGAAGTTGGTGTTAGCATTGGTCTCTGTTTTTTTCTTGGGAATGCCGTGGCAGGCTCTCTGTACATTCTGGGAGCGGTCGAGACGTTTTTGGACGCTCTACCTAAAGCAGGGATTTTCAAGGATACCATCACAAATTTAGAGCCCAATTCATCCCTGGCTCCCACCGCGAGCACCGCAATCTACAGCCCCAACCTTCACGATCTGCAGGTGTACGGAGTGATTGCCACTGTCGTCTTATGTCTCATCGTCTTTGGAGGGGTGAAGATCATCAACCGAGTGGCCCCCGCTTTTCTCATTCCTGTTCTCATGTCGGTCTTCCTCATCTTCATCGGGATTTTTGTAGCTCAAGGGCGGGATGAAGCTCACCCTGGCATCACTGGCTTGTCTTTCAAGACTCTCAAGAGTAATTGGGGTTCTAAGTACACCCGCACCAACAGAGCAGGTATACCTGCGGAGGATGGCATCATTTACTGGAACTTCAGCGGTCTTCTGGGGCTTTTCTTCCCAGCTGTTACTGGAATTATGGCTGGATCGAATCGATCAGCTACTCTGAGAGACACACAGAAGTCGATTCCTATCGGAACCTTGTCTGCCATTGCAAGCACTACTTTCCTCTATCTTGTTTCCGTCTTTATGTTTGGAGCGGTTGCCACAAGGGAAGAGCTGTTGACAGATCGACTTCTGACTGCAACTCTGGCATGGCCAGAAGCCTGGGTAGTCCAGGTTGGGATCATTCTATCAACTCTCGGTGCAGCTCTTCAGAGTTTGACAGGTGCTCCTCGTCTGCTGGCTGCCATTGCAAACGATGACATCCTCCCTGTGCTTAAGTATTTCAAGGCCCATGACAACATGGAACCTTACTTGGCAACCCTGTTTACCATGTTCATAACAGCTAGTTTTGTTGTGATTGGTAATCTGGATCTGATTACTCCTGTCATCACCATGTTCTTCTTGATGTGCTATGGTGGGGTGAATCTGTCGTGCCTTCTTCTGGATTTGCTTGATGCTCCCAGCTGGCGGCCTCGTTGGAAGTTCCATCACTGGAGCCTGTCGCTCCTGGGAGCCACTCTCTGCATTACGATCATGTTTCTAATTTCATGGTCATTTACTATCATTTCTTTGGCTCTTGCTGGCCTTCTTTATTACTACGTCAGTATTAAGGGGAAGGGTGGTGATTGGGGAGATGGTTTCAAGAGTGCTTACTTCCAGTTGGCACTCCGAAGTCTGCGCTCTCTTGGAGCCACCCAGGTGCATCCGAAGAACTGGTATCCTATCCCTCTTATTTTGTGTAAGCCTTGGGGGATCCTACCTATGGATGTGCCTTGTCACCCCAAGCTGGCAGATTTTGCTAACTGCATGAAGAAGAAGGGTCGGGGTATGTCCATCTTTGTGTCTATTACTCAAGGTGACTACAAGGAGAAGGTTGAGGAAGCTCGCCAAGCGTCCAGGTTATTGAGCACATACATAGACTACAAGAACTGTGAGGGAGTTGCAGAGGTTGTGGTAGCCAGGGACTTTTGTGAAGGCTTCTGTGGGATAGTGCAGACCATGGGCCTTGCAAACTTGAAGCCAAATATTGTTTGCATGCGCTATCCAGAAATATGGAAGGAAGAGAAGCTCAATGACATTCCAAACATTTTTGTTAATGTCATAAATAACTGCTCCACTGCAAACAAGGCTGTAGTGATCGTGAAGGGCCTAGATGAGTGGCCTGGGGAGTTTCAGAGGCAGTATGGAACCATTGACCTTTATTGGATCGTTAGAGATGGGGGGCTTATGCTACTTCTATCGCAGCTCCTGAGGGCGAAAGAAAGCTTTGAAAATTGCAAGATTCAGGTGTTCTGCATTGCAGAAGAGGACACTGAGGCGGAGGAGCTGAAGACGGATGTGAAGAAATTTCTGTATGACCTTAGAATGCAAGCTGAAGTTATTGTAGTAACTATGAAATCATGGGAGGACGTCCGCCATGAAGAACATCAGGTTGAGACAGGCAGGGAAGATGCCGTGGAGGCGTTCTCGAAAGCCAGGAAACGAATAGCTTTGCAAGCTGCAGAAATGAGGAAGAGAACGCTGCAAGATGATGGCTCATATAATGAGCAGCAGGTCAACAAGTTCCTGTACACAACGCTGAAGTTGAATTCCATCATTCTCAGATACTCCCGAATGGCAGCAGTTGTGTTGGTCAGCCTGCCCCCGCCTCCTCCACGACATCCACCCCATTGCTATATGGAGTACATGGATCTCTTGGTTGACGGCATTCCCAGGCTTCTCATGGTTCGTGGTTACAGGAGAGATGTGGTTACTATATTCACCTGAGATCGTTTGGCTTCTCTCAGAACTGCTTCATTCAGTTACCCCCTGATTGCATGGCCAGCTTGGCCAGAGAGAGGAGGGTAAGATGCTCAACCTCTCCTTCGACGGATGGAGCCGGTCTTGAGAAGGGAGAGTTGGCTCGGCCTTCCAGCATTCTCCTGGCTGAAGCAAGCAGCTGGCCTCGTGTCAGCGGTTATGCTACAGTCGACTGAACAGAACTCTCAGGTAATTTGACAGTACACATGCCTGTGAATGAAATTGGATCTTCAGTGGATGGCAACATAGATGCAACAGGATCCCAGGAAATTGACGCGAGCTGACACATGCCACACAGCATGAGGTGCTTGATGCACATGCCAGACTAGCTAGATTCTCATTGTTCCTTATATAGGTCCGGGTGTTCGTGTTGGCCACTCTTAGATGTGGTTTCATCAAAGTTCCAGAGGTAGCTGGACCTCACTCAAGTAGGACCATTGTTACTAGTGTTATCTTTGCTCGTTGGGCACAATTTTGGAAGATTGCAGTATTCATGTGCTGGCTGTCCAGTCGGAGTTGCTCTTGTGGCGTAGTGCACCGCGGTTCAGTCGGAGTTCCCATGGTAGAATATGTTGGCCATCCCCCACCTTCACTCTTAATGATAAAAAAATAACTTGACAGAGACGGCAGTGTACATCAGAATTGAAAGTAGCTGGGCAATATGTATTTCACAATTACGTACACAAGTAGGTACAAGAACAAGCTGATGAAAAGAGAGAGGCTCGATTCATCAGCTGGCACAATAGAGTGGGACGAACAAAGCGGTAGGGTATCTGTAGTTCGATCCCAGCCTCTGTCCTGCAGCAACCAGCACCAAATTCAATCGCTCTGATCCGGTGAACTTCCATATGAACATGTAGGCCTCCGCAGAAGACCTACGTGTTAATATGTTGTGAAGTCCCTAGTTGCCCAGACACCTAGCAAGGATGTCACTTTCTATCTGCAAAAGCGCACAACTGAGGAAAGACAAGGTACCACAAACTACCAGCCAAGCATTACGGAGGCCTTGTTAGGTTCAATTACCGTCTGAACAGTTGAACAATGATTATGAATCCATGTTATGGGACACTTCATGAGGAAACACAGTTTCAAACGGCTGACCACCTTGAATTGGTGACTGATTGTCCTGTTATTAGGCGTAACATCTTCAACGCCATGCATGGGTTATCTGAAGGAACCTGTTACGAGGCAGAAGCAAAACCACAAATATTTAGCTCCAAGACAGTTACCGAAGGAAGCTATGCTGCAAAACGTGCTGAACATAACAGCGGGAACGTACCATGTGCCCAGCATTTAGAATCCAGTAAAACCTCAGATTTCTGTACTCTTTGAAGAAGGCTGCTGCTTCACCCTTTTCACATGTGATAGCTGCCCGCTTAGCCTTGTTGAAGGCAGGTAGATGGGGCCACCTAGCAGACAGAAATGGACTGACATGTCACTAAACTTGAATACACCTCGAGGTCACTGAGCAAACAGCAAGCAGGTGTCAATGCAGGAATTCCACAAGCTTCTGGTCAGTGGCCCAGACACGTACTTTAGCTTTTGAACCCATGCTTCAGTTCCAGTTGTGCAGCAGATGAGATCCAACTGACAGTGGCATAAGAAATTATCAATACTTTGACAGAGCAGAACCTAAACTGGGTCCCAAAAAACTTGACTTTGCGGAGTGTTGTGAATTTGTTTCACCTGGCCACTGTAGATAGTGACATCAACACCATACTGTAGTAACCTATCAACCTGCGAACATTCATGTAAGGGTGGTGGCACTCATGGGCGTTCATAATCTCTAACCACATTGCAGAGCCTTGATACTTACTTGGCCAATAGTGTCTTTCATAAAATCGGCTCCAAGTGCTTGGAAAACCTGACCGGATGACTGCGACCACCTGCATGCAAACCAAAAGGATGAAATGAAGAACTACAAAGGCCTACAACACTGTGGTGCAACAAGAGCAAAAACACAGACCTGATTTCGGTTGGTATGATGCCCAGCTTCTGCCTGACAGGCCCGTTCATGGTTTGCTCCAGCGAGGGAGGTTGAAATCTTAAAACATGTCTGGAGTTGAGACCCAACAACCCTGCTGCTTCAGCGTAGTCTGTTTCATGGTTCAGCAAATTGTAGAAATCCTGCAATGAACTGAACGTCAGAAATGGTTCAAAGTTCAAAATGATTGCAACAGATTGAGCCCCAGCAAGTGTGCTGCATACCACATTGTCAGTGAGTTCCTCCACTACTCCCTCCATATCACCCCAAATGAATGTGGCATTTACAAATTGCCCCTTGTCTATCTCTGCTTGAGCTGCATCTGCAAATCTGCCCAGAATGGGCCAGCGTACAAGAGTTGGGATGCATGAAATTTTAATGTCACAACCACATAGCCTTCAACCCAAGCAGAGTACCTTTGCAGCAATTCTGTGCCACGTTCATCAATAAGTGAAAAGGCCTTCAACAGCGGTCCCCAGGCATACTGCACAACAAACGTAAGCTGCATCTTTAATTCTCTCCACTAGGTTCCTACCATCTCAAAGTCCAGATGAGGTTCGGACATACCAGAAAATCGATGGGAGAGATCCATGTGTCTCCAAGTGCCACTCCTGAAAGCAGTTGCAGCCCATTCAGCTTTCTCATGTCCCACATCATCCTCACATGTGACGCTATTCAGTTTGTGCACCCTCTGACTGCACTTACCTTTGAAGTTGAAATCAAGGATTCCCAATCCAAGAAGCTCATGGATAGCCACACCCAGCTCACTTGCAAACTTGCCGCCATAAGACTCGGCAACAATGTAGAAGGGTGCTTTTCGAAGAGAATCATGAGTCTTGAAAAATGCCACCAGGAAAGAGACTGAATCGTTGGTAACTTGCTGGTTGGTAGTTGTCAGAAGAGCCGGTTCATCCACATAGCTGAAACCTATTCAAAAAATTTCTGAAACAGGTTAGAAGTACAATACCAAGGGGACTGGCAAAACAGATGTTGAAAACAACGACGTGCTCATTGACATGAACTATGAGGAGTTATACCTGTTCCCACCGGATTGTCCTGAACGTGCCAGCAACGGCAAACCCAAGAATCAGAAAGCACCCAAATACGATGGAAAATTCCTTCAGCTTCCCTCTACAACAAACTGTTTCAGAAACAGGCATCGCTGGACGACTCTGACACTCACAACGAAGAGAAGATGAGCAGCCTTGAGCCAAGTGCTCTCCCGAGGTCGCAGGTCTGTGGTCAAAGGCCCTATTTCCTCGAAGTTGCCGAATCCCACTCCAGACGCCCCCTAAAACACCCAAGTCCGATGAGAAGCGGTCCCTCCCATCCCATTCGTGCCCAATGCATCAAGGCACGTTCTGAGTGACTTACAGGGCCACCCTGGAACCACATGACGATAGGTACTTCATCGGCTGGAAGGCCGTCATTGTAGTACAACCACCAAAAAAGGTGGGCGCCTGCAATCCCAGCATTTCAAGTCCGCGTGAGTGCACTGCAGCCTTGAATGAGGCAAGCCACCTGCGCCCTGCCCCGCTGGAGCTCACCAGGACGGACGTCGATGTAGCCCCACTCCTCAGCACCGTCAGCTGTCCCAGAAGAGACATCAGCAGCAGCTCCTGGCAGCGAGGCCAACGCCAGGAGGGCGCAAGTGCACAGGCCGATCGCCAGCCTGATTCGGTCGGCCATGCCTGCTCTGGAGGTGTGTGCGATGTGCAGGACAGCCTTTTTGATGCCCGGTTGTTTCCTTTCCTGTTAGTGTGAAAAAAGACATTCCTTTCTTTCAAACCAGGCGTTTTTCGTTGATGTGGACTTGGCGAAGGGACTGGAGGCTGCAGAGGAGACGGATGATCCATGCCTTGGCAAGAGCCGAGGTCAGCGATCCAGTCGACCGGAGAGCCCTTGCATGCAGGAGGTGTTAGGCCTTGCTTGGAAGCCGAGGCACGTGAGCCTGCCCTCCCCTGCATGCGGGTGCGGATGGAGCCAGACTCAGTGCCGTACATAAAGAGCTCGAGGCTGCTGCGCATGATGGAGGTCGATGGATGCTGCCGCAATGGCACGGCGGGCAGCAGCGCGGTGGCTTTTGTGGCTGCTGGCTGCTGCGTATGGGGGCCTCGACAGGTCTGAGGGACCTGTCCGGGCGGGACCTGAGGCTGTAGAAGCCCAGGCACGAAATCAAGGCTTCTAGAAGGCGGGTCGCTGGAAGTCTGGAGCTCCTGCACTCCCGGCCTGCAGGAGGGCTGGGTCGCCTGACGCTCACCCAGCGAGGGCTGCTGCTTCCCAAGTACTCCGACTCCTCCACTCTGGGCTACGTCGTCCAAGTTGAGTGGCATCTACGCCAGTCGCCACTTTCGGTTGCTCCAGACTGGCCATGGCCTGCAGGCGTCCGGGTGCAAATGTGTTGCAGGTGAGGGAGTTGGAGGCCTGGCTGGCGTCGCTCACTGGGTGTACAACGACGGCGAGCAGGACCTGGTGATTGTGGCCGTAAGCGACACCGCCGGGTCCGAGGAGTCCACGGTACGTTCCTGGCATGGATGCGTGCATGTGACATACCTTGTTGTGGATGTTGGATCACAAGCGTGGAGTGGCACGTGGTGGCAGCCTTTCTACCTGCTGGGAGGGCAGGAGGAGCAGAGTGCGAGCATGCTGCAAGGCTTCAACCCGCGTCTGTTGTCGGCAGCCTGGGACATGGACGAGGACAGGGTGCACAAGCTGCTGCGGTCGCAGCCCGGCTTGGGCATAGTGCGAGTGGAGAGGGAGATGGATCCCATGTCGCTTGTGGAATTCGCAGGTACCGGTAGGCGCAGTGATGAGATTGTAGGGGATCCGGATCCGGAGGGCCTGCTGGGCAATGCGGACTTCAGTTACAGCTTGGGCGGCTCCACGCCTGAAGTGAGCGTCAGGGATGGCGGAAAGCTCCACACCGTGAACAGCTACAAGCTGCCGCTTCTGGAGAAAACGCGTCTGGCTGCCAACTACGTCAGGCTGGAACCGGTGGGTGGGCACATCCGGATCCTAAAACTCATCTCGCTCCGAGCTTAGAATTCGCTGGGCTGGGCTGCCATGAGCTGACAATGCATTGATGCAAATGCGCAGAGAGCCCTGACAGCGCCGTCCTGGCTCTCCAATGCCCACCACAAGGTCTTCATCGCAGGGGCTCCGGCCGATTTCAAATAGTGAGCAACCAAGGTAGACGGTTGCTGAGAGCAGATGTGAGGGCAGGCGAGGCGTACGTGCAGCCGCACTTCTTCGCCTCAGTCAGGGCCGCCGGCGACGAAGGCTGGGAGAGGATCGCCTTCTTCAATCTGCAAGGAAAGCAGAGCTCGAGTGAGTGGATTTGGCTCTCCGTTGATTTTGCTCACGGCACGTCTAACAAGCGGGCAATGCTATTGCAGACCCGCCGCAGAGGCGATGGCGGGAAGCACTTCGGTGTTCAAGCGGATGCCCCTTCAGCTGGCGGCAGCGGCATTCAACGTGGAGGACGTCTTGAAGCGTGAGATCCAGGAGAAACGTCGCGACCATGCGCTCATCCTTCCCCCTCGGCGACCATACAAATTCAGGCCACACACAGAGGTGATCTCATGACCCCTGCGCGGCTCACTTAATCACTCGCAAGGCACACATGCAAATCTCGTCAAGAAGGCGCTCTCAGCTCATTTATGTACACATTTACAGAATATAGGGTTTCCTCTCATCGCCGATTTTACTGCTGGGTTGGCACCTGGGCGCGAAGAAAGCTGAGAACAGAAGTCCACTACACCGCCGTCACGACAAAGGCTGTGGTTAGAGGTAACTCTGGGCTCCTTCCAACGGGAAGCACTCTGGGCTGCGTCCAACAAACATCACGGAAAGGGGGGACACGGGATGAGATGTACATACCTTCTCTTTCAAAGTTGGATCTTGACAGCTCTTGTCCCAAGAGAGGCTTTCCAGAGTTTTGATACCCTCTTGGAACCCTTCGCTACCGGCTTGCTCGTTGCCTAGGGCCCGATCCACGTCCGCCACCTTCGCCAAGGACACGGCAACGTCTAGCAACTGCCCACGGCCCAAATACGTCAGTGTCGCCAAAGCTGAATGCCTCATGTACGACTGGAAGGAGAAGCCATCATGGTCCTTACCTGAGCTGATAGCACCTTGGAGTCCGTCAGAGACTTCTTCCGGACGTCCAGGGCACGCTTATAATATGCACGTGCAGCAGCCAGATCCTCGGCATAGTATCGCAGGTCTCCGAGCTTGTTCAGAGACACTGAAAGTGCATGCACCATCTGTTCGATTCATGGAACCCCATGAGAAAAGAAGTGCTGGGCAAGGTTAGGTTAGATTAGATTAGGTGGCTGTTCAGTGTAGAGCAAGGACTGGAAGGGAAAAGAGGTGTCAAACCTCCGAGTCCTTGTGCGACAGGTCCTCAAGTAGCTGCACGCTCCTCTCATAGTGCGTAATTGCAAGATCGGTGTCACCCATTGCTCTACTGCACGAAGACATACATATCTGAGTCACTGCTGTCACACTAGGCATTTTGAGACTCCGACCAACTAGCTTACCAGCAGTCCCCCAGCATACCAAGAACCGCCCCAAGCTGCGAGGAAACAGTTGGGTTGGAACGATCTCTTTCAAGCTCCTCATTTGTATCCTCCACACACAATGTCAGCCTTGCTTTCGCGCTCGCCAGGTTGCGAGCCTGGAAAGCCTGCACAAAAACACCAAGGAGAGCAACAGTCATGATCCATCCATTTATAACAAACACGAGCACTTGAGCTTGTTCCACTCACCCTCAACGCGTGCTGCAGGAGAAAGCTGCCTCTTGCCAACGACACATCCTCATAGGTCACGGCGTCCTTCTTTGCTTCTTCCCCGCCATCTTCCCCAGCATTCAGAGTAGGCCTTTTTATTCTAGCATGTCCTTCAATGAACTGGTTCACCATCTGTTGCAGGTGCTCATCAGGTTCCGTTTCCCTAATGTCAGCACCACAGAGTGGACACTCCTGAAACTGCGAGACGCAACCCCTGCGCACGATCAGAATGTCAGGTCAGAGGAGCACAAACTGCAATTGATGACAGCACTGGCAACATCCGGTGTCAATAACGAACCTGCAATAGATATGGCCACAGGGCACACATCGACAGGAATCGAAGAGAAGTGCCCGGCATACTACACAACTCAGAGGCCCGATCTTGAACGATCCGGAATCGTACCCCAGCGGACATTTTGCAGCACCAGGACTCTTGACATCATCCCCGGCTTTCACAGCCTCACCGTTCTTCTCCTCCCCTTGCTGTTCACACTCTTGAGCTGAAGCCTGCTCGCGATCCTTGCCACCCCGATGCTCATCTCCCTCTTGCCGCTTCTCCTGATCCTTCACTGGCCTTTCGGCACTGCTGATCCCAAGTCTGGAGAAGGGACACACCACCGCACTCATCTTGGACGGCACGGAGCTGAAACACAGAATTTCCTGCACGGCGATGTGATGGATCTGGCGTGCAAAAAATCACACGCTGCGTAGCAGCGTGGCTGTTTGCACCCGCTCCTGCTGGAGACGGGACAATCCCTTCGTTCCTGGCCGCGATGAGCGATGAGGCGTCGCACAAGCTTCCCCAATATTAGGGCAGAAATATCCGCGATCCACCAATTCGATAACCAGCTTCTCCGTGTACCTATCGCCTCGAGGAACACATCGCCACTTTCATCACTTCTGCTCTCACAGCAAGTCTCAAGTGCTATTATCGCGAATTACCTCTCCCGGTTGCTGCTTATCCAGCCATCCCATGGATAAGCAGGCTGTCTGTCACCAGCTGCATCGAAGGGCTCTACGATTTTCCTGGACAGAGCAGCATGCAGTTGTTCGCAAAACCAAGAAAGCCTGGAGCTGATTGCCCAGCTCATTACATTAGCACAAGTTGGAAGAGAAACAGAAGAGTGGCAGCAGAGCAGAATTCGCTTGACGGTCCAGAGATCCCGAGTTCGTGGTACTCGGAATTCAGCTCTCTCACAAACAGACTGCATGGCTGCGGTGGCGGGAATCCAGGGGTCTCCATCCACGAGGCTGCTACTTCAACCATCCAGAACGCCCTGGGCGCTGGATACTCACAACGGGATAGGCATTGTAGGCATCCCTGCCAGGCGCAACCGACTTAGCATCAGTGAGTGAACAAGTCGCGTTTTCGCGTTCCGCTGCTTCGGACAAGGAAATATGAAGGCGGGGGTGCAATGTGCAGAGGCTGTGATGGCGGGAGACCCTGTGAGGGAGTGGATTCTTGACCAAGGGGGAGCCTCGGCAATCAAACAGATCTCGGCTGTTGGAGGAGGCTGTATCAGCACCGCCAATCGATATGACACTGATGCTGGTTCCTTCTTTGTGAAGACCAACAGGCAGAGTATTGAAAATCTGTGCAGTTCTCCCGGTTGTGAGTTGCTGGCAACGTGAGCTTACCACGGGGCTTCTGTCACTCAGAGATTTTGAGCCTGCGATGTTTGAGGGAGAAGCTGCTGGACTGGATGCCATGTATGCTACCGGCACGATTCGTGTGCCCAAACCTTTCAAGGTTCGTTGTCTCGCACCGGCACCCGGTCTTATGTATGTAGATTCCATGCGGATGCCCGCCTTCTGTCTTTCATATGCTTTGTCGGAAACGTCACCAGGTTGGATCCTTGCCAGGACGAGGTTCTTTCATCATTATGGAGTTCATAGAGTTTGGTTCTGGCAAAAGTCAGGTGCACTGCATCATGCCCGCTACCTGCAAGTCCTAACTCATTGCGGATTGGTATGCAAAGTGGCTTCGTTTTTTCCCTCGTCACCCAGAGTGCAATCACAGGCAGAGCTAGGACGCCAACTGGCAGAGATGCACAAAGCTGGTGTGTCAGACAAGGGTTTTGGTTTTCATGTGGACAACACGATTGGCAGGTGAGGCGCTTCCTGCATTTTGCAAGCTGCTTGTAGGTATGTGTCGTGGCTAACTCTGTTTCATCTGCCGCAGTACCCCTCAGAAAAACCCCTGGACAGCAGACTGGGTCACGTTCTTTCGCGACAGCAGACTTGGTTTTCAGCTCAAACTCATTAAAGACCAATACCAAGACAACGATCTGTATCAGAAGGGTGTGTTTCCCGATGCCGCTATCCGAGTATTTGCCTTCTCTAGAAAGCTGTACACGAGGAAGAAAGATAACGCGATAAGTGGGATGAGTTGGCAGGACAACAGTTACTGGCAAAGCTGCCTTCCCTGATGAAGGATGTGGAAGTGAAGCCCTGTCTTCTGCACGGGGACTTGTGGAGTGGCAACATCTCTGCTGACAAGCAGGGTTCGCCGGTGATATTGGATCCAGCTTGCTACTGTGAGTCCTCTGATTTCCCTACCAGCCTCAAATCCTATTAATCTGCACACCATTCCAAGTCAAAACGCTACTTGTGGCTGCAGATGGTCACAACGAGGCCGAGTTTGGGATGTCTTGGTGTGCCAGTTTTAACAACAGTTTCTACAACGCCTACTTTGAGGTTGGTGTGTTAGGTGAAATCAGCATGCTCCATGCTCCAAATCTTTCGTGCTTAATACCCAATCTGTTGTTCATGGCCTTTTAGGTGCTCCCAAAGCAATCAGGGTTTGAGGAGAGGGCCGAGCTCTATAAGCTCTACCACTACCTCAACCATTACAACCTATTTGGTTCGGGGTACCGTTCCTCCTGTCTCTCCATCATCAACAGGTTCGTATAACTTGAATAGCCCTCGATACAAACCTCTTGTCTCCGGGACTCAAGGTTTGAGACTCAATGTAGCAGATACCTCCAATGCCGGTAATCATAGTTTTTGAAACAAGTGTGTGTTGTCGAGGTTTATCCTTGACGCCATTCCTGATCTCGGTTTTTGTCTAGTCTTTACCCTTTTGCTTGCATGAAGAAACCTGGGCCCGGGAACACCGTGAACCGTCAAAAGAAAACGCCTAGGTACTACATACGTTTCTGTGGGAGGCACTCTCTCTCAGACACATAGATGCGAGTGAACGGCCTAGGTAGGTGAAGAAATGTTGGACACTCTGGTAACATGTCATGAACGGATACCTTGCTCTGAAAGACAAGCCAGACCTACAGAGCAACCCCACCGCATATTCCCCTTGCGCCTTCCACTTTCACGCAAATCTGGTGGGCATGAATGTCCAAGTCAGTTCCAAAGAATCGAGGCATGTGCCTCGAAACCCCATGCTCAATGGCTGTTGAGACGAATTCGTTGACGCGGTCCGTAACGCCTTACTTATGGGTTCTCTTCCTTTTTCTACAATCGTACCTCCTAATTCTTATCGTATTAGGCATGGAGTTTAATTAAAAGTCTAAGAGCTTTACTTTATCCACGATTTGTGTTTATTGAGAGAAAAAACGATGGGGAAAAACCCATCTAGCACGTAACAATGAAGGTGGACCTCAGGGATCAGGGTGAAAAAGAACGACTAAGCCCTACCTAAAGTTACCTACTGCTCCTAGAACATCGTATGCAGGAAGAACAAATGGCCTGTAAATGACGGAGAAAGAGGAAGAAGCATCACTTGCTGTTGCCGCCTTGTGAAGGATTGCCGTCGTCGAGATGGCCCTTTGAAGAGCAACGGAGACTCGCTGTCTGAAGTAAGCTGTGAAATAAGAAAGGGACAACCCGTACTTTATCTAAGTATAGTAATATGTAATTATGTCAATATAATATCATATTTTATCACAATATCAATCATAATATCACTATGAATAACTAATTAGATATTGTGCTTCATCTTCGTAAGCTCTTTTCTTACTAGATATCTTTAGGGAGAGGAGAGTGGTGGACGTTGCAATCCTCTATCAAAAATCCATTTTATTTGCAACTAAATTATATATCTCTCATTAGTTCCCTTCAAGTGCAGAGACCATCGGTGCGGATAATTCAATAATGGTAAACTTTCATCATTTTTAAATAGAGGTACACTTGCACTACACTATGGTGTGCTTTGTTTGACATTGTCATCTCACATACAAGATACATGGAGCTCCTTGTTCATGAGCCCATGAAGATTAGCCCATTTAAATGAAGTTATTTGATCCAATTGATGGGATTAAAATTTGCATAAATTATTATATTTTAATTATTTTTTGAATATATCGGGGATTTACATAGTGGAATGAAATTTCCTGATCTACTTTACTAGAAATGAAATACAATTACTTGCATTAGTGTACTCAAGAGCATGAAGAAGGGTTATCAATGGCGTGTGAGTTTGACCAATATGTAGCTCGTAGAAATATAACTCTTATTCCCCAAAAATGTTCACGTCTCTCTGGAGAATAAATAAATTCATAGTCAAAGTCAATCTAAGTCAACCAAACTAAAAATACCTCAAAGATATTTATATGTATATAGTACCTACTCTTGGACAGGTCCGCTCAGCTCCGGTACACAAAGAAGGAAATCCACAACTCTTGAATTGAAGCATTGTGTGTACTTATTTTACTTCAAATTGTGATATTTATGTGTTTTTATTATTCTTTATTACGTATATACCTAGTAGTTTTCTTTGATTTGGCCTTACAGGGCGTATGTATTGCGTGCAGCAGGCCTGAGAAACAGCAACATGGCTAACAGGACAAAAAGCATCGGCGTCTTGCTAATAGCTTTTGTGTTCTTCACCGTCGTTTCTAGTAACGCGCATGACCAAAGCAAACTTGGCGGACGTACGCTGAAAGGAGCAGTTTCTCTCACACGAGATGTGAGCTCGAGCAGGCGAGGTCTCCTTGATTTTTCAGACTTGTCTATTCCCTTAGCTTGTTCCTTCCAAGGATGTCGCGGGGGAACATGTTGTGCTTTGACAAGCTGTCAGAGAATTCTTTTCTTTGGCAGCCTCTGTCTTCCGATCGTGGGTCTGGCTTCCACGGACGAATTTGGCTTGGAGTTGGATGCTAGTGCTCCACTTGCTTCTTGGGACGACCTTGTGTTTGACTCCGCTGATCCACTCGCTCCCACTAAGTTGCACCCAGTTGATCCTGTTCCGGTTGCCTCCGTTGCGGTAGACCCAGTTGCCTCTGTTCCACTTGCTTCCACTGAGCAGGACCCACTTCCTTCTTCTCCATCTGTTTGGAGTGAAGCAGGCGTGTGACTCGGGATGGGCAAATCATATTGAGGAAGTAGCACGTGCTCCACATCCACTTGCATGAACTAGCGACCTGCATTCCAAAGTTTGGACCTGTATTCCCAACTATGTAGCTATGTATCTCTTCTCTATCAATGACGTCTGAGGGTTGAAGTTGTAATTAAGAACACCTAATACACCATGTTTTGCATTGTGATGACTTTCTCCGGAGTTGAGTTTGAGTGGAGGCTGTGCTGGTCAGCTGAGCTTTTCTTCATTTCCTCTTTACCGTGGCCGTCTCATCAAGTGCCAATCAATCAACCAACTAAGAGCTTCAGGCTTTGGTACCTGCCTCCACAATCTGCAGCCTCATGGGTATATCTCAGATGTGGATTTCGTGGTGATGAGATGTACCCATGAGGCTCTTGTAGAGTGGCTTGATCCTCAGACCCTCTTCAAGGAGTCCTCAAGTGGCAGCCTGTCCAGGCACCCTGGTTTTGAATAGAATTTTTTCCTGCTTCCAAGACTCCGTGCAGCCTGCCACACATTCACTGCCTCCGGCTGCATCCACCACAAAATAGCTGCACTTACCGGAGCATCAGGATTAGCAACACAGGCGGCATGCTCAATTGGAAGCTTCCAATGACGTGCCCGAAGCTGCCAGCCCCGAGGGTATTTTCTCAACCTTCCCAAGGATTCTCCGTTTTTGCCCAAAGAATCAACACTCTATCTCCGGCATCCGGATACGTGCATTCCAAGGTGTTCTGGTCCATTACACGAGCCCTTCTCTTTGATGAGATGTAAATTTTGTTGACGGTGTCACGGCCAATTGCCCGTGAATGGACAACCCAATTAGGGATCTATGCTTGATGAAGATCAGTAGTGAGCCAACTGCTCAGTGGCCAGATGGTCCGTAAGCGTAAAGATAAGATTTAGGCAAAGGAGGCCAGCTTAGGGAAAGAAGGACGATGCATCAAGTTGCAGCTAGGAGTAATGTGTTTTAAAGTTTAGGTTACACTAATCTTAATTCTATAAATTGATTTATGATGTCTGATTAATTAATTTAAGTTGAGGAGGCTATCTTGAGATATGTCTATTATACACTAATTTAAGTATTTAAAGTAAAAATATGTAGAATGAGTTACTAAACTAAAAGAGTAGCGTGTGAAGAAAGTTCCAACGGACCAAGTATAATCGTAATTGATTTGGATATAAGGGACATCAGAAAATTATGATTAATTAACAAGCAGTTATTGAAGACCATAATCTTAATTAGTTTCATATGGAGCTTGATTATTGTTAGACCATAATCTTAATTAGTTTGATATGGAGCTTGATTATTGTTATCTGTACTCTTAGAACTTCTTACTCAGCTTGATTAGCTTTGAGACCCTTCTTGTGAGAAACCCTTAAATCAAAATCATGATAAGAATAAAAATAATTTTTATTTTCAGTGAAACTATCTTTCCGACGTTTTATAACGGCAATTGCAAAGTTGCTGCCAATTTACCACGTTAAGTAAAACCAAGTTAGATATTTCCCTCACCAAGTAGTTCTATGTAGGCGCCATGTCAAGTTAGTCTCTCACCCCTATTGTAGAACAACCAAACCTTTTGAAGCAGATGTTTCATGTTCACTTTTTCAGTGTTGTATGTTGCTACAACCGTTCAAAACCCCTACTGTGAAACCCATGCGTTTCTTTGCAGTAGGACTATGTCCTACGTACAGTGAAATTCTATTTAAGCTATTAAATTCAAGCAGTGAGCTCACATACATGAATCTGGATCCAAAGTCATGAAATGGCAAGCACACCAAACTAGTGGCAACCCTCCAGCACCAAGGAGCTGGAGTGAGAGTGAGAAACTAACTGCCAATACAAGATCATAATTGGATGAGTATTCACATTTATGTGCACCTTCGGACAGAGGGTGCACATAAAGATCTCAATATCAAAACTCCACAGTCAAGCACCCAACCTATAGCCTGCATCCTCAAATTGCTCCCAGCCTACAAACACATAACCTTCAATTTTGGCTTCCACAATTATAAGCACTGGGGAAAACATTGGCACAACAATAAGAGTAGAATATTCTACTCTGCATGGGTATTCTACTCGATTCGCTCAAGGCCCGCTGCACTGCTCTCCACTTCTTGACTCGCTGTGTTGAGGTCCGTGAGACAGGGTCAACATCCCCAAGCCTTGCTTGATCCTCGCCTGCCTCCAACCGCATCCCCCTCCCCGCCTCCCCGCCCCCACGCAAATGCTTTCTTCATATAGCCCCACTTCTATCACACTAGGTGTCCGCCCTTCCAGGATTTGCGCCACTGCCGCTCAGGTCACTGCAGCCTCGACGCTTGCTCTCACCCCATGCTCGCCTCACGGCTTCGTGAACGTGCCATATCTCTTTGAGGGGCCGAAAATGCGTGTCCGCCCGCCAGAGTCACCAAGCCCGATCTTGACGACCTTTCCCGCACAACGATGTCTTCACATGGCTCGCAGAACCATGCGCGCCTGCGTGAGACCAAACCCTAAACATCTAGCTTGGACCCGCCTTCTACATGGTTCGATTTCACCCACTCCACCACGGCCTATGTGCAATCGCAACAAATGGTCCGGCCGAGCCCGTCATGATGCATCCATCGGATTGTTGCGTAGATGCCTACCTCCACCGAGCCAACTTGTTTGTGGCTTCGAATGAAGCATCCACCGGGCGCCATCACCATCACTCATGCCTTGCTCTCCACTTCTTGACTCATTGCAGTTGAGGTCCGTGAGAGGTCAACATCCCCAAGCCTTGCTTGATCCTCGCCTGCCTCCAACCGCATCCCCCTCCCCGCCTCCCCGCCCCCACGCAAATGCTTTCTTCAGATAGCCCCACTTCTATCACACTAGGCGTCTGTCCTTCCAGGATTTGCTCTGCCACTACAGCTGCTGCCTGTGCCTGCCGCAGCCTCTGGCGACGCTTGCTCTCAGCCCATGCTCGCCTCTGGCTTCCTGGTGAACGTGCCATACCTCTTTGAGGGGGCCGAAAATGCGTGTCTGCCCGCTAGAGAGTCACCAAGCCCGATCTTCAGACGACCTTTCCTGCACAACGATGTCTTCACATGGCCTGCAGCAACCATGCGCGCCCGTGTGAGACCAAACCCTAAACATCTAGCTTGGACCCGCCTACATGGTTCGATTTCACCCACTCCACCACTCATGCCTATGTGCAATCGCAACAAATGGCTGTTCCGCCGAGCCCGCGTCTCATGATGCATCCACTGGCGGATTGTTGCGTGTAGATGCCTACCTCCACTGAGCCAACTTGTTTGTGGCTTCGAATGAAGCATCCACTGGGCGCCATCACCATCACCTACAGGCCTTGCTCGCACATGGTTTCCCGTTGTGTTTGAAGTACTTGATGAAACCGAGATGCTTGATATCAGCCCATAAAATTAACAAGTGCACCGGCGGTGCGTCCGTGGTGGGGCGCTAGTAAATGTATGGACAATGCCCTTCCTTCACTCCCCCGGTTCGTAAAAATAACATGGCACAATGGACAAATGTCGAGGACATTGCCCGTCTTAGCGTCCCCGGACCAAGGCATTTTTTTTCAAGGTTTTTTTTCCATAATCTAATTTCATATTTTAACCTTAGATACATACATAAGAATACTATGAGCTATAAAAATACCATATCGTTTGGAAACGAAATCAATTATATAAAATTATATTCAATATAAGAGGACAAAAGAAGGATGTTTCAACCGTTACGCACCAAAGTGAGCACCAAACCATGCATGCACCCAATACAGCAGTACCCTAGTGTTGATTGTTGCTTTATGCATCTTCCTAGCAAAGTTGTGTGTCTATATATCTTGCATCGGGCTCTCTTTGTAAGCAATTAAGGACCTCCTAATGAGGGTGGTTTCACACTTCAATTGATCTTCACTAACCGGCTAGTGCCTCATGACCGCATATGAATGGAGCAATATGTAAATAAGTTTGCTAATATTGAAGGTATTTCTTTTGTGGTTGGATTAGTCGATGGGTGACATATTCCTATCATTGGCCCTAAGTAAACAAAGATTATTACTGCAATCGCAAAGGATTTTATTCACAACTATTACAATTGACTATTGTATCATATGGATATTGTATCATAATTTTGGTGAGGCAGATAGTTTGAATTATTGGAATCTATTCAAACGAAACTCAACTTGGCCAAAAATGTGACAAAAAAACAATTGGGGCACTATAGCCAAGTAGGCGACATTTACTATTGGCCAAGACTTTTCATGCTCACACCATATCGAGGCTTCAAGGACGGGTAATACCGATGGCAACAATATTGAAATTATGTTCAAAGCAGCACTAGGATGTCTATTGAGTGCCTTTTGGAACCTTGAAAGCAAATTGGCGATGCTTACTAAAACGATTGGACATGAAACTCAGGCATACTCTAGCAATGGTGTACAGTTCTCATCCTGACACGTACAACATGTGCATTGTCCATAGAGATGCATCTGATGAAGAACGTGCTTTCCCTTCGTGGTCACCGCTTTCTACTAATCCCACTTTTATATCCTAGGCTTTAGGCCTAACGAGGCATCTTTAGCCCCTAGCTGAGCCTCTTTTGCCCTAACTAGTGGACCCTAGACCCTAGTCTCAAGACCCTAGACCTTTAGGCCTTCAACCCAAGCCTGTAAGCTTATATGCCTCAAGCCTTGTGCCGTAAGCCCCAAGGTGGTAAGCTATAAGCCTTAGAGTTTGAGTCAGGTGCTTCTATTTTTTTTATGGTGACACTAAACTTTATAGTTCAAGTAAGGTACTTCCAATGGAATCTGATAACGATAAGCCTTATAGTTCAAGTGAGATTTGTTCAAGTGAGCTACTTCCAATGGTTTCTGATGATGATAAACCTTACAGTTCAAGTGAGGTGCTCCCTTTGTTTTCTAGTGACACGAAACCTTACAATTCAAGTAAGGTGCTTCCCATTTGATCTGGTAACGACCATACTGGCTCAAAATGATAGAGTTGCACCCGCTCATCAAACATCATATTTTGGGATAATTAAATAGAATTATGCCAGTGATAGTCCAGTACTTTAGAATAAGTTTTTTACAATAGTTTATTATAATAAAGTTTTTCGTATTTATTTAATTGAATTGATAGCTATATATTGTAGAGGCCACCAAGGTTTAGGGTTCAGCACTCCTTGCCAAACCCTTTAATTTTTTTTCCTAATTGCGGTGCGGCTACTTATGTGGAATTGGCTTGAATTTTGGGTTGATGTAGTGGACGTTTCATTGCCAATATCGTGTCTCGCCAATTTTATATCTTTGCAGCACACCAGGGCTGTACTTGTTCATCAGCCTTTGGCAACTTGAAATCTTTGGGCATTTCGAGAGGCCATAATTTATTTTTTGAATTTTTTAAATAATTTATTACCACAAAACCCCAATGGCTTATAGAATAATATTTTTAAGAGATATAATGAAATATTGAATCATATTTTTCAAGGTATGAAAAATACTTTTACCCATCAACTAGGTATCTATATAGGTAGGCCTTTAAAGTCAAACTTATGTAATTAAGCAACGGCGGCTCTTATAATATCAATTGATGAGCTTCCATCTTAGAATCTTACGAATCGGTATATCATAGTTGACATATTCATTCGGCAATTTTTTTTACTTTACCTAATAATATAGATATTAGCTGGTCCGTACCAGAATTCTCAAAAATTATGGTGTTAGAAATTATGTGTTGTAGATATATATCCTACACACAATTATAATAAGTTTCGAAGTGCCTTTTTTTAAATTAATTTTATTGTGCCTAATGGTCTACCCAAAGGTTTATCCATAAGGCAGTGGGGCGCCTAATAGCTATATCAACTAAGATTTGTTCTACTATCTGTGGGTGATGTGTTTTTAGATTTTCTGTGCAAACTTGTGGTAATAGCTTCTTGTATATAAAACACTGAGGAATAGTGGCGAACCGAAATCTTGTACACTTACTTTTGAGTTGATCATACCAAAAAGACATTCTATTTATTGAACACTTTTGAGCTGGATCATGCAAGAGAGAAATATTGGACAATTGGATAATTGTGTCGGAACAAGTTTTTAATACAACTATGCCATGGGTCATCTAAGTTGTGTTATTCTGGATACCTAGACATACAAAAGTTTGATTACTTCATCTTCTACAATGGGTGCAGTAATAGTAGAGTAAGCTAAGATTTAATGATGTTAGTTCATTGGATATTCCTTTATGGAAGAAAAGAACTACTTGATTATCGTAATATAAAGTACTCTTTGTATGGATGCATAGATATGTCATTGGTTACCAAGGTGCACCACTTTGCTATGTGGACAATGCAAGAGCTTTGTCAATTTGCGGAAACTCAATATGTTACTACTCGCTTTGTGGCGGCAAAAACACGCATGCCTTTTGGGGTGAAGGAATAGGAATGTCTACAATTGCATATCATCCTCAGACCCAATATGTTGCTTATGCTGAAAAGGTAGAGCTCTTTCTACATATTGGATATCTATTTTTTGTACTCAAAAAAATTTTATTACTTAGAAAATTTTGTCACTTAGTTCCTAGTTTGTATTCAAGGACTAAATCATCAATATATATTCATGATTACAAAGATCAAAGATATAGGCTTATAAGGAGCTTGATACTTAGTTGCTAATTTGTATTCAGGGACTTAAACCATCAATATATATTCATGACTGCAAAGACCAAAGATACAGGTTAATTACAAAAATTTCAGGTGACTTTTTGATCCATAAACAAATCTTGGTTGTAGACATTAACCAAAATAGCTGTACATAGTAAAGTATTATCATAAATTTGGAGAAAGATGTGAAGTTCTTTCCATCGTCCTGTAGTTATAACATGTAACTGTCCATGTTTCAGATGTAGCACAACTAGAGATCTCCGCATTGGCATTTTCTCATGATGCTCAACTGTTTGCAACAGCTTCTTGTGAACCTGACTTTCGTCTGGTAAGAGTTTTTCGAAACCTTTTGTTAATCTACTTATTCTTTTATTTAGAAAATATGATTTGTTATTGATTTATATGTAGATATTGTGGATCATTCAAGCCAATTCAGCTGAAAAGCTTATCGAAGGGCACTTAGGAGAATGTGTTGCACAAGACATTTGCTTCAACCCACTGAATAAGAATCAATTATGTGTTTCAGGATATGGAGAAATTTACATATGGACTTTTCAATCAAGTTACCACGTAGACTCTTTGCAACAACTCTTGCATTTGAAATATTGATCATTTTTTTAGAGTGTATGGTTTGCTATAATTGTGTACTATCCACAAGTCGCAAATCATATTATCTATAACCTTTTGATTTAATTAGTGTGTCATCTCTAGTACTGGTTATGATATTTATATTGTTTGGTTTGTGTGATATACAGAAAACGTCCTTCACATGTAATAAATTAGCAATGGGAACTCATGTTCCTTTATGCTTTACATGGACATCCCATGAGAACATCATATATGTTGGTGGAAAAGATGGAGAGATATTTGTCTTCAACATAAGATCAAATGTAGATCTAGAAGGAGATGATGAGTTGCACAAATTACAAAGGATAGTCAAAGTTCATAATCCTTGTACTATTACTCATATATGTGCTCGAGAAGAACATTTGTTGGTAGCCATGGATGGTGGTCATTTACTGTGGGTGCAAAGTCCATCAATTGGTGAGTTCCTTGTTCAGAGAGATGCACCGTTGTTCCTCTTGTTACTTTGGTTGATACATATCATAATGCAAATCTATGTACGACTTATCTCAAAAGCCTTTGACATATCACTTCATTCTTAGGTCTCCCTCAACAAGATTCCACATCTATAGAGTTGGCACAACTGAGCTCTACTTTAGACACAATAATCGAGATGCACTTAGCTCTTCCTGATATTGTGTCTATTTCATATAGAGATGATGGTGCTCAAGTCTTAATAGGATCATCAAATGGGGTGATGATGACTCTTCATGTGTCTACTACATTGTTGCAACACATGCTTCATGGAATTACACCTATGGCTGAAGTAAAGCCTTTGCCATTAGTGCCAGATCATCACAAAGGAGCACCTCAAGTGGTGGTAGTTGATTCTAAAACAAAGCCTCAATCACCGTTAGCTTCACAAGTTGCTCTAGTAGAATGGCAAAGCACTCATCATATTGGTTCTATATTAGCCATGGGCACTCTAAGGTAGAATTATGTCCAGAAATACGTGTACAAGTAATAGTCATTTCGTGAATGCTCAAAAACCTTCATTCAATTGTGCAGGGATGGAAAATATTTAGTAACTTGTGGGAGGGATTCCACAGTAAGAATATGGGAGGCCGACAAGGGGAAGGAGGTTTATCATCACCAATTTAAATTCATACAAAATTGTTTAGCCACACATGAGTCCAATGTAAGCAAGTGACAACTTTTTTGAAAAATGGTAGATAAGAAAATTAGCACTTCATCTAAAAGAATCTATTTTTCATTAACAGTGTCTAGTAGCTATAGGAGCGGAAAATGGCGATGTTCATATTTTGAAAGTGGATTCTGCAGGACATTCTATTATTATTTTTCATAGCAAGGTGCATAGGTGTTCCTTGAATGTGGTAAGAAAACTGCATGACATTCGTAACACGTTTGCAAAAGTATTATATGTTATCAATATATAGATATGCTAGTTTTCATAATTTTTTATCTTTGTCAAGATATCTTGGTTTTGTAGATACTCTTTAGCACGACAACTCCTATGCTAGTGGTTGCGTCACACATGGATGAAAGAGTGTTCTTTCTTCAAAGTGAAACACCTGATTGGATGCATTTACAACTTTTAGGGTTTGCATTAATGAAGGATCCTGTGTTGTCTATGGCTTGGGATATCCAATCTAAAGGTGAAAAGAAACTACGTCAACATGTAATGCTTCCTTGCTTTCAAGTCCCAATTTTGTTGTGCATTGTATCAACCAAAAAAATATGAGGGGTTTCCTACATGATACGTGTAACTTCAGTTTTTTCATACTAGCATGAATACAACAGGAGATGAAGATATGTATATTATGATATCCTTATTACGAGGGGAGATTGTTCGAATCAAAGTACCAACAACAAGAGCTCCAGGAGGAGGGCTTGTTTTCGAAACCAAAGTCATTAGACGGATCAGGTTTGTGCACTTCGTGCAGAGACTTTCAGCAAGAGCATGCATGGTTGTAATACATGTCTAATCTACATGTAGTCATCATGTGTAACATAACATATAAAGCATAACTTATAAACAATAATGTTTAAATAGATGATACTAATGCAACTAATTTTCCCAAGATTCTGGACTACGGTTCCTTTAAATTCCATTGCGGTGGGAAAGTATTATCTCGAAAAGGAGGCGTAGAAAGGCAGTAGTTTGGGGACTTGCTGCGGATAAAAGCTCCTATTGTATAGGCTACGATAGTTTGCAAGGATGGTGGACTGATGCCATGCCTCATACTCAAAATTGTTTAGCCACACATGAGTCCAATGTAAGCAAGTGACAACTTTTTTGAAAAATGGTAGATAAGAAAATTAGCACTTCATCTAAAAGAATCTATTTTTCATTAATAGTGTCTAGTAGCTATAGGAGCGGAAAATGGCGATGTTCATATTTTGAAAGTGGATTCTGCAGGACATTCTATTATTATTTTTCATAGCAAGGTGCATAGGTGTTCCTTGAATGTGGTAAGAAAACTGCATGACATTCGTAACACGTTTGCAAAAGTATTATATGTTATCAATATATAGATATGCTAGTTTTCATAATTTTTTATCTTTGTCAAGATATCTTGGTTTTGTAGATACTCTTTAGCACGACAACTCCTATGCTAGTGGTTGCGTCACACATGGATGAAAGAGTGTTCTTTCTTCAAAGTGAAACACCTGATTGGATGCATTTACAACTTTTAGGGTTTGCATTAATGAAGGATCCTGTGTTGTCTATGGCTTGGGATATCCAATCTAAAGGTGAAAAGAAACTACGTCAACATGTAATGCTTCCTTGCTTTCAAGTCCCAATTTTGTTGTGCATTGTATCAACCAAAAAAATATGAGGGGTTTCCTACATGATACGTGTAACTTCAGTTTTTTCATACTAGCATGAATACAACAGGAGATGAAGATATGTATATTATGATATCCTTATTACGAGGGGAGATTGTTCGAATCAAAGTACCAACAACAAGAGCTCCAGGAGGAGGGCTTGTTTTCGAAACCAAAGTCATTAGACGGATTGAGTCAGGCACTTCGAGACTTTCAGCAAGAGCATGCATGGTTGTAATACATGTCTAATCTACATGTAGTCATCATGTGTAACATAACATATAAAGCATAACTTATAAACAATAATGTTTAAATAGATGATACTAATGCAACTAATTTTCCCAGTATTCGGACTACAGTTCCTTTAAATTCCATTGCGGTGGGAAAGTATTATCTCGAAAAGGAGGGCGTAGAAAGACGAGTAGTTTGGGGACTTGCTGCAGATAAAAAGCTCCTATTGTATAGGCTACCTGATAGTTTGCAAGGATGGACTGGACCTGATGCCATGCCTCATACAGCTCAACATAGTTTATTAGCACATGCCAAGCCTGGATTTGCAATTGGTACTAAGAGCATTCAGATATGAGAAATCAATATCTTATGTAGATGACATGTTTTTCTAGTAGGATCATACACTAATCCCCACACATCTGAATTACTTTTAGTTTTTCTACCGGAGGCCTCCATACTTGTGACTGGTGCGGAAGACGGCGTACTGCAAATACGAAATTCTGTCTTAGACCCTGTGAAACCTCCAACTAAGGTGCATTTCAAGTTATTTAAGACATCGCACACATTCTCGCTCTTTTAATCCTTGTTCTTGATACAAATGAACTTTTCAGAGGTCTTTTCATAAATATGAGAAACTTTCAGGTTCTAGAAATAAAAATGTTCGATGGACATAGCGGAGGAATAACTTGTGCCACTATAGGAGGGGGAAGACTTTTCACAGGAAGTGCAACTGGCCTAATATTCTCATGTGATGCAGCGGATGTTGGCATTGTGAAAATGCGTGGAAGTAAGTTTGTATTGTTTGTCTACCAATACATCTAAAACTTTGGTTTCTGGAAGTCAAAAAGTATATCGATTTCATAATTATCTCATTTGAATAGATAAAGATAAATAGATGAATTATTACCATAAAATAAGTATTTAATATAATGAAATAATTGATACTTTAAAAAAATTCATGGTTAATAAATTATAATTAAAAATAGATAATATTTCACGAATAAAGGATGATGTTAATATCACGGAACCTAAGAAGCCTTATAATAGAGAAGATCATGATGAAAATATATCATCTATGGTTGAGGACCATGAAAAGAAACTGCAAGAGAGGTATTTCTTAAAAATTAAAATTAAAATAATTTATTTATTTATGTACATATACTTTAATTATTTACTTTTGATAGGTCCTTATTAGCAGCAGAAGCTTATAAAAATGAGATGAGAAAACGTATTCTATGTATTCGTAATGAATTCAATGAAGTACTCGATAAAAATAAAGAGGTATAGTTAAGATTTTAATATTAGTTATAAAACCATTACTTCCTTCAAAACTTCTTTCACATTTGAAAGTTGTGGGTATCATTACCATAAACATTCGGTGTCTAATTTTTTACAGGCACCTCAATTGGAAAAATTAAATTCTGTCGAGCTAATAGTGGATATAGATTTGGAAAAATCACTAAGAAATGAAGGAGAAGATAAAGTTGAAAACGCTCATGAAAAGGTACGTAGTTATATATTTTTAAAATCTATATGTAAAAAAATATAAATCTTTCAACATGCTTTTAACATTACTTATTGTTGAGATAGGTGCGCACTGATGACTTGAAGAAGGATATTTTAGTAGAGCATATAAAGACAGAATGTTGGAGTACAATGTTAGAACCTGGTACTTATCTTCCATGTGACTAATTAGTGAACAATTTCCTAAACTCTTATTATAGTTGTACTAAAAATCTCATTCTTCTTATCCTTTGGAGTAGGAATTCAAATATGGCCTTTGAGTAAAGGGCATGAAGTTCAAAGCTTCTCACTGTTGGCAAAATGTGGATTTGACAATGGACTCTCAAAAGTGGCAAGACTTTTGAGAAATGTTGAGATGCATGAGCAGTTTTACATTACTCAAGTGAATCTTTCAATGAAGGAAGGGAATGAAAAGGCCCTAGCCCAACGCTTGTCTACAGCACGGAGCTCAACAACACATAGTACAACAGATAATATTGACAATGGGATCATTTCCAACAGAAGCAAAGGTACAAACTCATGGTCATCACAAAATCAACTGGACATACATAAAAAATATATTTTTTAAAATGATGGTCCATGATTCATAATCAATTGGACATACATAAAAAATATATGTTTTAAAATGCTGGTCCATGATTCATAATACCGTATGGCTTTCATGCCGCTCCATGGTTATTTTGTACCTGGCAATACAGCAACTGAAGATAGCAAATCGGGCATAAGATCGGAGCTCAATTCCGCTCCACCTGAAATCGCCCCACGAACTAACCAAAGCCAAAGTAGAAGAGGAAGTGTTGTTTCCAGCACACCAGTTGAAAGTGGAATACAACCAACATCTCAACAACTTATAGCATTGGTAGAAAGCACTACATCACCACCAACTCTTGCTATTGAAGTTGACGATGATGATGAGAAAAAGCTTGAATTACCTGAAAATGGACCAATGGAGAATTTTTTATACACAGGCTACCAATTGACTACATCAAAGAGAAAACGTATTCAAGTACAGCTTCCATCCTAATGCATATTTTAAGAGGTCTTTGTGCATTAGCTCTGGCACTTGCTTACTGCCTCTTTCGTGTTTCATGCAGAGAGTTTTGCTTCATGCACAACTTCAAGAGATTCGAGTAAGCTTTAACAAGAAGTTGATGGACTTGCAAGAGGATAAAAAACAAAGAATTGTCAAAATCAAAGAGGCACTAGCTAGAATTCATGATTTAGAAAGGGCATTGCAAGTGAATGAAAAATATGTGCCTGAAGCCAAAATGGTTGAACCACCTGTAAGAAACTACATAGCTTGATTGTTGGTGATTGGTTGGTTGTCTAATTAAAAGCAAAAACTTACCTTTTTCATTTGTTCTACACATAATATTACAGGGAATGGAGAAGATTTTTACAGTTAAAAATGATGAAATCACTGTTAAGAAATATTTGAATAAAGCAGAGCGTGCAGCAGCTGAAGAACAGAGAAAATTAGAGGAGGAACAAGAACTGTGAGCCCGTTCAAATATGAGTTAAAAATATATTTCCTACTTGTAGTTGCTGACTTATCACATTTAACAGAATACGTGCTAGAAACAATTGGATGGAACGAGCTTTAGTAGATATGATGGGGGGGAAATTAGAGCACAAAGTTGAGATTACTGTTGTTGAAGCTGAAATACCTAGACCAGCTTGGATGAGTGGCAATCCTAAGAAAATGACAAAAGATCAACTTAAGGAGATCAAGGAATTTGATGCTAAAGTGAAGGTAGGTATGATCGATTTATACTTGTGACTCATTAGATATTACGTTAGATGAATAAATACACTATGTTGAAATCTCATTTGCTATAGGCAATTAAAGAGGAGAAAGAAAAAAAGATACGAGGGCAGGAAACAGAGATGAGAAAATTAAAGGGAGATATTGAAGACTTATCAAATGGCTTTGATGATGCTGTAGCTGATCTATTCAGCTTACGTCTTAAGGTTGAATGAAATGATTTATGAAGTTTTTCCATTTTCTTTTTTTGTTATATATTTCCATGTCTCATCATATAGATTAGATGTCAAAAGTACTACGACTTTCAAAGAAGACATCTTGTGCTTAAAAGATAGCTATAATCAGCTTGCAATGTTCAGTATGAAACAACTTTTTTACAAGAAAATATATTGATTTTAATTAAAAAATGTAGGAAGAAGCAAGGATATCTTCAATAGAGGAAAGCATTTCTAGATTGTCACTCGAAATTGAACATGAAGAATTTTTTGATGAGAAAAAAGAGAGCAACCTTGTCAATACTCTTGATCTTTTGAAAGTTTGTAAAGCAGCATCAGTGGGGGCTGTTTCCGAATTTAAGCGAGAGGTATGTAATAAGGTTATGCCAGCATTGAAGTAGATAAGCTCATCTTATATGGTTTCATAAACTGTTTTACATGGGTCAAGTCCATACTTTTCAAGATTCGGTTAATTTGTATAAGAACCTATAATTTGTCCCACATAGAGGACAACAAAGACTTTCAATTGACACTTTTATACAGAAAGAATCGTACAACTTCTCTCCATTCTCAATGAAATTGAAATAAGGAGCATTTAAAACTTAAAAGCAACCTATCAGGTAGATACTTTTAAGGAGCAATATCATCTTGTTTTGGAAGAAGACAGAAGTTTGGACAAAAACTTCAAAAAAGAATTTGAAGACCTTGGAGAGTTTTTATCTCAATTGTATCGATTGTTTCGCAAGCGCCAAGCGACTTCCGCCAAGTAACATATGTTTTTTAGGATTTTATAATTCAGGCTAATTAACCAAAAAATTAAATATACGGCGGTTTTATCTTCTAAAAAACTTGTTTTTGCATAGAGGAGACAAAGGTAAACCACAAATAGTAAAAGATACAAAATCTGGAGAAAACGAGGCAGAAAAAGATAGGGTATAATTAAATGATGCTATTATGACTGTTGTAAGTATTTTTTAATGTATTATTAATTTAGTTTTTTCTTCTCCAGCTTGCTTCATCAAGCACAGCACCCACTTATCAACTTGACCCCATTCATGACATGCCTGAAGTACAAATTTTAAACCATATATTTTAGCAACTCTCATAGATGTTGTACACTATAAAAATAAAAATATAATACTGAAATAGCTTTCAATTTTTATTTTGTCAAGCAGAGAGAGTTCATATTTACTTTACCTTCATAATAATCGTCACATTTTCTTATTGTAAAAATATCAAATAGGACATGGAAGTTGAGCAATGGCATAGGTTTTTGAGGTATAGAAATAGAAAGAATGATCAAGAGGAGGAAGTAAGAAAGATGCATGCTCATCTTGTGGAGATGAGCGGTTATTTGGATGAGCTGATGACAATAGATGATTTGAACCGGAAGCAAATATCTGGAACATTGAGGACTTTAACTGGTAAGGGATTCAAATATTAAGGATCATACAATTTAGAAGTACTTTTGAGTCCTTCTTATGATGCTCTAATTTCCACACTTTCATTCACAGAGTTCAGAGAAAACCGGGAAAAAAAAAGAAGGAATTTGGACCTTATGTTTCATGTAAAGTCAGGTTCAGTGGAAATGGAATTAGATCCCTTAGATGGAGACTATAAAGATGCCTCACTAATGTCAAAAACTATTATAGAAGAATTCAATGAGCTTGTCTTACAAAGAGCAAATGTAAAGGTAGGTATTTTTCAATTCATATGAGGTAGGTCGCATGCACAACAAATCTTCATAGGTGACTTTGGGTTGCTCATTTATCTATGGTTGGTTTATTTTATTAAATTTTTAATATGAATATTTATAGGTAGATATGTTGATCCAAATAAAAAATTTCAAGAGAGACATTTATGAGGTACAATGGGATATCAAAAAACTAAAAATGTTAACGAGGAACTTGATTGAGAAGGTTCGCCATTTGCAATTGCTACGTTCAACGAAGGGTAATTCGGTCTCATATTGAACATTTTGTATGAGTTATCACTTGAGCAGATTATTTCCTTATGGTGCATTTAATACTTTTTAAAATAAAAAATATGTTTTTTTAGTGCTCCAAAATGTTATAAAGACGGGGGAAGATCTATCACTTGCATCTGAAAGTGCTGCTCTGCAAAACAGGTGTAGTATAGAAAATATTTCTTAGCATCTATGGGGCTTGGTATTATTTCTGTTTATTAATATGTATGTAAATAATAATTTTACACTTTCAAACTTGTAACTTCAACTTGTATTTTAGGCTAGAACATAACGAAGTTTTACAAGAGAAGAAAATAATGGAGAAGGACACACACTTACAGCAACTTATGAAACAGGCAAGACTCGTGACTAAACAAAATGGAGATCTTCAAAGTCAAGCATCCATGGTCTTCCAAGAATATAGCTTTCAAGAGAGCCTTTGCAGTAGTGCTGGTAAATTTGATATTTTGTTGCCATATTTCTTTTCATGTTTTATCATATTATATAGATCTTTTGATGTTTAATAATTAGATTCATATTATGATATTTGTGTTCTCAATATATTTGACAGTGGCAAAGGAAAGCAAAGATGCTGCGTTAAAACAACGCACAGATGGCATCTTCAAACAAAGAAGACTTCGCGAATTAGGTTCATATTATTATGTATTATTTATACGTATATTTGATGGAATTCATATGGTTCTTTACACAAGTTTTCACTTCAATGATGTAGTACTTACATAATAAAAATTTTCTCTTATAACAGCACATGCTCAAGTGGACTATCTATTCGCTTTGAACAAAGAGTTTGAGAGAGTGAAAGCATATACTCTTCCTCATATTCCTCTTAAGTCTACGATAAGAAAGAAATCATCTAAAAGGTTTAGGAAGAAAAAATTGGAAAGTTAATCATATGTACCTTAATTGAAAGCCGAATTGGTCCAGCATTACTGAACAATACCTTTTTAACTGTACTATAATTTCAAAGACAACATAAGTATGAAAAATGCAACACAATTCAAGAGTCCATGCTCATCAACCAAGCATTGTCTAATAATTCTACTAAGAAAAGATAATAACATATTTTAGTTTTAAAAATAGATTGCTCGATTGACAAGGGGCAATTTGTCTATTTCACGATTTAGTTGCCGGATTTTACGATTGGTTCATTTTGCATAGATATGTTCCCGACTCGTACAGAACCATGTATATGCTTGGAGATATTTTTCTTGGCCTTCCACCTCACATCCTAGACGCTGCTGCATGAATATCTCGCTGTCAAGCTTGCTATGAAGTGTAGTTATCTTCACTCAAACATTCCCAGTTCATAATCACAATATCCTGATGCAGCCAATTTAGTGTGCAAAGTGGCCAATTTCACATTTGGAGCGAAGCAATCACGGTAATCAAGTCCAGGCGCTTGAGAAAAGCCTCTCGTGACCAATCTCGTCTTGTACTTGTCGAAGGTTGCATCAGCCTTCATCTTTAATTTGAAGACCTGTTTACAATACATTATCTTTCTCCAGAAAGGTAATTATGCAAGCTCTCATGTGCCATTCTTCATCAAATATTCATGTTGTCCCACTCTTTATGACTGTGGCTGGTCAACGCGTCTTCAAACGTCTTGGCTCTATGGGGTTAAGAGAGGTTGTAGCTAGCACCTTTGGAGGATGTAGCACAAAAATCAAGAGCACGATAATAATCCGGAGCTCGCCGTTGACAAGAAGAATATCGTCAACCTGATTTAGTGCATCTGCCGCTGGGAGGTTGTTGTAGGTCGTACACATATGGCAATGGAACATCATGTTGTATTAATTCTACGCATGTTGATATTTGCCCCACATGCAAGGGCTCGCAATCTCCTCAATAGCCAAGAGCCAGGGTGCCAAGATCTATGAGATCAAAGTGAGAAATCGGGGGATCACATCAGTGTCATCCTGTGGCGCGACTTTCGCTGACGGCCAGCCGGGCGCGCACAATCCCATGTCGTTGTAGGAAGGAGTCCGTTCCCAAGGGAATGACTCCGTTGCGGCGTTCGAGCGATTCTCGTCTTACTTTAGTTCCAACGCACACATTCACCGCCCACGCCTAACTACTGCAACAATCACCGCAGGCCGGTATGGCCAAACGTTTAAGGACCGTTGCGTCTCGCTCCTCTCCACTCACACCTCTCGTCCGTTCCTCTCTCCACTCACACTACACTTATCGCCTTAGGAAAGACGCTGGTTACATGCCCCGACCTCCTCCGTCGTTCTCGGGCCTCTCCGTCCGGCTCAGACGCCTCCCGAGTCCCTCCGGCTCCACGTTCCGGTCCGGTGGGCGCGGCTCGACGAGCACGGGTCCCAGTCACCTCCTGCACACACCACAACACGTTAGGTCCGTCACGGGACCACGATCAATCTCCGGGTATCGTGCACCTTTCGGTGACTCGGGACTCACGTTAGCAAGAAGACACACAAAGGTCTGCAAGAACGCATCAACACCAAGAAAAGATGATTTATTGAGGCGGACCCTCTTATACTACGTCGGCGTCTTTATTACACCCCTATTACGGTGATGGCATTTCGGTATACCTAATCGGCCGCCTACCATCCTATTTCCCCTATCTCCTTCGCTGGAAGGTCCCGGTTCCGCCTTGGGATTGGTGGTCCAATCTCCGTCACGGCGATTGCGGCGCACCCAATCGGATGATCCGCGAGGCGGACCCTCCTCTCCGGAATCACAGCCGGGTTGGCTCGGCGGTCGGCGCCGTTACCGTCATCCTCCACAGCCTCCCGTGGGTCCCCTCCGGTGGGGCCACCTATCTGCTCCCCTAAGTCGAAGGGGCTCCTCCTTCTTGCAAGTCGGACCTCGAGGTCGGTCGACTCCGGTCTGAACTCCGGTCGGCTTATTTCACGGTCGTGGTCCGGCCTCGTCTGAGGTTCGGACCTCGGTCGAACTTATTCAGTCCGGTCCCCAAGCTCCGGACCCCTTATCATGGACCTCGTCTTGCTGGGTCCTCCTCCCTACCCCGACCCTTGTCTTGGGTGGGTTGGCTCCTGCGCCCCTTTCGGCCCGTCCTCCCTTCTCCAGGCGGGTTGCGGTGAACTTACCACAGGGTCCGTTGCGTCTCGCTCCTCTTGAGGCTCTTCTCCCCATTGCCGTCGTCTCCAAGCAGGGGTCCCTGTCTTTGTCCCATGCCCTTCTTCCCCTCAGGCCTTCCGGTCCGTCTATTTCTCGGTGGTGAGGCCTCTCTCCAGGCGTGGTAATAGGCAAAGTCCGAATCCACTTGGATTGCCTCTTCCACGTGTGCGGGCACCGATACTCCCCGCCGCCATAGGTGCTCGGGAGCGTCTTTGCCGGCTTGGACCACCTCCCCGCCGGGTTTGATAGGCTGGGCTGCTTCAGGTACAGGCCTCGGTCACCTCCATTGTTGCTCCACCGCCTCCTGCTCCACCTCCCCGCCTCCCGAGTCCCTCCGGCTGCGGCTTGCCCGGCCATAGCGTTCCCCTTCCTTCCTCAAGCTGGACCCGGGCTTCTTATGCCTTCCGGTGCTCTCGCCTCTGTCCATTGTTGCTCCATCTCCTCTCGACGGTCGGGCAACTCTGCGGTGCGGGCTTCGCCCGGGCCCTTCTCCATCGGCGGCGTCACCTCCTGCTCCATCTCCGCCGCCTCCGTCCGCCAGGCTGGCCGCTCTATTTCCGTTCGCGTTCGCGACCATATCCTGAGACTACCATTCCTCTCAATGGTAGTTTGAAGGCTACTCAAGTCTCCTTGCGGTCTTCCATCTCCTGCTGCTCCACCTCCGGTGAGTCAGGAGATCCTCCATCTCCTTGTCGCGAACTTCACAGGCTGGTGGTCGCGCTTGCTCGCCACCTCTGCTCCATCTTGAGGAGGCTGGGCGCTCTATCTCCTCGAAGTCTTGGATTCTCTGAGAACCCCTTGCTGCTCAGCAGCGTCTTGGGTTGTAACTCCAAGGTGTCCTTCTTGTCCTCTCCGCCTCCCTTCTACCTCCTGCTGCGCCACAGGGTCCCGATTTCCGGGTCTGGCCTCAGTGTTTACGCACGGCTCGTGCTTGCTCTCTTGCTGCTCGGCCTTGATTGGCCGTGGCTACCCGGCCGCCTCCCTCCACCGGTTCGATCACGCGATAGTGATCGCGGTAGACCCCTCCTCTCCGGAATCACAGCCGGGTTGGCTCTGCGGCGGCGATCGGCGGCCGTTACCACGTCATCCTCCACAGCCTCCCGTGGGTCCCCTCGGTGGGGCCACCGCTATCTGCTCCCCTAGCGTAAGTCGAAGGGGCTCCTCCTTCTTGCAAGTCCGGACCTCGAGGTCGGTCTCGACTCCGGTCTGAACTCCGGTCGGCTTATTTCGAGTCCGGCCGGGTCCGGCCTCGTCTGAGGTTCGGACCTCGTGGTCCGAACTTATTACCGGGTCCGGCCCCAAGCTCCGGACCCCTTATCATGGACCTCGTCTTGCTAGGTCCTCCTCCCTACCCAGGCCCTTGTCTTGGGTGGGTTGGCTCCTCCTGCGCCCCTTTTGGCCGTCACCTCCCTTCTCCAGGCGGGTTGCGGTGAACTTACCACAGGGTCCGTTGCGTCTCGCTCCTCTTGAGGCTCTTCTCCCCATTGCCGTCGTCTCCAAGCAGGGCCCCTAGAGTCCCTGTCTTTGTCCCATGCCCTTCTTCCCCTCAGGCCTTCCGGTCCGTATTTCGTGAGAGGCCTCAGCCGGGGCTCGGGCGTGGTAATAGGCAAAGTCCGAATCCACTTGTTGGATTGCCTCTTCCACGTGTGCGGGCACCGATACTCCCTTCGCCATAGGTGCTCGGGAGGCGTCTTTGCCGCTTGTTGGACCACCTCCCGAGTTTGATAGGCGGGCCGGGCTGCTTCTGCAGTGCAGTGCCTCGGTCACCTCCATGGCTCATTTGTTGCTCCACCTCCAACTCCTTCTTGCTCGCCGACCGGCCATAGCGCGGCGTTCCCCTTCCCCTTCCTCTGGACCGCGGCTTCTTATGCCTTCCGGTGCTCTCGCCTCTCTTTCCATTCGGGCTTAACTCCGCCATCTCCTCGGTCGGGCAACTCTGCGGCTGCGGGCTTCGCCTGTGCCCTTCTCCATCTCCTCTCGGCCTCCCCGCCTCCTGCTCCATCTCCGCCGCCTCCCTGCTCCATCGCCAGCAGGGGCGCTCTATTTCCGTTCGCGTTCGCGACCATGTCCTGAGACTACCATTCCTCTCAATGGTAGTTTGGGCTGCGACTCAAAGTCTCCTTGCGGTCTTCCATCTCCACGCTTGCTCCACCTCACGGGTGAGTCAGGAGATCCTCCATCTCCTTGTCGCGAACTTCACAGGCTGGTGGTCGCGCTTGCTCCGCCACCTCCTGCTCCATCTTGAGGCGGTGGGCGCTCTATCTCCTCGAAGTCTTGGATTCTCGTTGAGAACCCCTTGCTTCTCTCCAGCGTCTTGGGTTGTAACTCCAAGGTGTCCTTCTTGTCCTCCCGGCTCCACGCCTCCCTTCTACCTCCTGCCCTGCGCCACAGGGTCCCCGATTTCCGGGTCTTGGCCTCGTGTTTACACGGCTCGTCGTGCTTGCTCATTGCCGCACCGGCCTTGATTGGCCGTGGCTACCCGGCCGCCTCCCCTTCTACCTCCTGCAGTGCGCCGAGGTCCCGATTTCCGGGTCTTGGCCTCCAGTTTCGCACGGCTCGTCTGCTTGCTCCCGCCACCGCCGCCTTCGATTGGCTGGCTACTCCCCGCCTCCTCCACCGGCCCGATCACGCCGATAGTGATCGCGCTGTGGCTTCCGCCTTGGCCACCTTCACCGAGCCTCCGCCTTGGCTCTAGTCTGCCGCCTCCAGCCCGCCCGCTTGCGCCCGGCCTCTTCCGCCTCGGGCCTCCCCCTCGCCTCGCAGAGGTCCTCCGCCTCGGCCTCCTTAGCCTGCCTCACCGCCTCCACTGAAGGAATTTAGTCCGGCCCCTGGATGGACCAGATTTCCTCCTCGCCTCCGCTTCCTTCTCAATCCGCCGAGAGCTTCCTTCGCCTCCGGCCCTCCAACCGCCTCCCGGAGGAGTACCATGCGCCCGGTGGCTTCTACCTCCGGGTCTTCGCCATCCCAGAGACCTAAAGCATACCGTCCATGACGGTAGCTAGGACCCGTGTTTCTTCCACGGCCGCCGCTGGTGAGGCTCCCACAAAGTCCGTAGCGGGAGCCGGCATTTCACGGTCCGCCAAGGACCTCCATACCGCTGTCCGAGTAAGTCCGGACTGGGTTCTCCGGACCTAATCAGGACCCTTAGGTCCTGAGTGCTGAGCTCCGAGCTTCACCCTCCTTGGCCCTTTTGGCCGCGAGCTCCTTCTCCGCCCTTTTTCTCCTGGGCTCGGAGGTGAGGGGTCCGGAGCAAGCCTTTTGCCCTTCCGCCGGGCGACAGACTGCCGGGTGCGGCTGCCGCTGTCCTCCCGCCTCGGCGGCCTTCGCCTCCTTACCGCCTCCGCTTGTTACCCTGGTGGGGGTACTGCACCGCCCGAGGTGCCAGACGCCGCCTGCCTTCGCCTCCGCCTCCTCGTCCGCGGGCCCGCTGTGGTTGTGGCGGTGGCTATTGGGCCCGCCTCGCCGCCGCCGCTGGGCACTGTGAGGAGGGAAGCTTCCCATACTTCGGGTGGTGAGGGGTCCGCTCTGCACGATGGAGTCCGGAATCCTCCCGCCTCCTCCCGGTCCGCTTGGCCTCGGCCTCCCCCACCCCTGCGCCTTGCCCGCCTCCACTTCAAGTAGGCCTCCAGCCCTTTCCCGAGCGCTCAAGCCTCCCTCCACGGT
This sequence comes from Anthoceros angustus, assembly GCA_010909165.1. NCBI lineage: Eukaryota > Viridiplantae > Streptophyta > Anthocerotopsida > Anthocerotales > Anthocerotaceae > Anthoceros > Anthoceros angustus. The sequence continues at coordinate 795,973 of MU008180.1, read as the reverse complement.
TCGATCACGCGATAGTGATCGCGGCTGCCGTGGCTTCCGCCTCCTGGCCACCTTCACCGAGCCTCCAGGCTCGTCTAGCCTGCCGCCTCCGCCAGTCCCGAGCCCGCCCGCCTCGCCGCCGCCTCCGCCACTACCCTCCGCACAGAGGTCCTCACCGCCTCCGCCTGCCTCACCGCCTCCTCCACTGAAGGAATTTAGTCCGTCCTCATGGATGGACCAGATTCCTCCTCGCCTCCCGGCTTCCTTCCTCAATCCGCCGAGAGCTTCTTCCTTCGCCTCCGGCCCTCCAACCGCCTCCCGGAGGAGTACCATGCGCCCGGTGGCTTCTACCTCCGGGTCTTCGCCATCCCAGAGACCTAAAGCATACCGCCCATGACGGTAGCTGTGACCCGCCGTGTTTCTTCCACGGCCGAGGCTCCCACAAAGTCCGAGTGAGTTTTCACGTCCGCCAGGACCTCCATACCGTCCGAGTAATGACTGGTTCTCGGACCTAATCAGACCCTTAGAGGCCGAGCCCCGAGCTTCACCCTCCTTGGCCCTTTTGGCGAGCTCCTTCTCCGCCTTTTTCTCCTGGGCCTGAGGTGAGGGGTCCGGAGCAAGCCTTTTGCCCTTCCTGCGGCGATGTGGCCCGCGGCCGCTGTCCTCCTCGCCTCGGCCCCTTTCTCGCCTCCTTACCGCCTCCGCTTCACACCTGCAAGGTGTAAGTACTGCACCGCCCGAGGCAGACGCCGCCTTTGCCTCTTCGCCTCCGGTCCGGGGCTCCGTGGTTGTGGCCGTGGCGGGGCTATTGAGCGGGCCGCCTCCGCCAGTCCCGAGCCCGCCCGCTTGCGCCCGGCCTCTTCGCCTCTGCTGCGCTACCCCTCACTGCGAGGTCCTCGGCCCGCTTGGCCTCCTTACCGCCTCCTCCTCCGGTGAAGGAATTTAGTCCGGTCCTTGCGGATGGACGGACTTCCCTCTCGGCCTCCGGCGTTTCCCTTCCTCAATCGGCCGAGGCTTGGCCTTCCTTCTGCCTCCTGGGCCCCTCAAGCTGCTCACTGGAGGAGTACCATGCGCCTCGGGTGGCTTCTACCTCCACAGGTCTTCTCGGCCATCCCAGAGACCCCAAAGCATACCGTCCATGACGGTAGCTGTGACCCGCCGTGTTTCTTCCACACGTGAGGCTCCCACAAAGTCCGTAGTGGGGCGGCATTTCACGGTCCGCCAAGGACCTCCATACCATTGTCAGGGAGTCGGTGGGTTCTCGGACCTAATCGGGACCCTTAGGTCACGAGTCTTGACTCGGAGCTTCACCCTCCTTGGCCCTTTTGGCGCGAGCTCCTTCTCGCCCTTTTTCTCACAGGGCTCGGAGGAGGTGAGGGGTCCGGAGCAAGCCCTTTTGCCCTTCACAGCCGGCAGGACCCGGAGTGCAGGCTGCGCGGTGTCCTCCTGCTCACAGGCGGCGTCCCTTCGCCTCCTTACACTTCCTCCGCTTCTTGCCACTCAGGTAGGCGGGGTAAGTCTTGGCACCGTCGAGGTGGCGTTGGTAAACCATCTTGCGTCTCTTGGTTCCCTCACAGTCGGGGCTCCTGGTGTGGTTGTGGTGGTGGCGGGGCTATTGGCGGCCGCCTCGCCGGATCGGCCGCCCTACTGGGCACTGTGAGGAGGGAAGGGATTTCTCCCATACTTCCACAGGTGGTGAGGGGTCCGTTCAGACGTATGGAGTCAGGAATTCCCTCAGTCGTCCTCCTCCGGTCCGTTTGGCCTTGGTCGGCCTCCACCTCGGGCGCCCTTGCCGCTCCACTTGCGGGCCTCAGTCCTTTCCGGGCGCCGCTCAAGCTCTCCCTCCTTGAGGCTCGAAATGTCCCCATACATGGATCGGTATGGGGATGCCCATGGCGAGGCTTCTCGGTCACGAGCTTGCGGGCCTCGACTAAACCGGCGAAGATAATCCTTCCCGATCCGCCCTCTTCCCCGGCGCATGCGGAATACCAGCAGTTATCACCAAGGTGATCCACCTTGGTGGCGAGTTCAATGGACAATGATCGGGCTACCGCCCTTACTCGGATCCGGTCGGATATCAACCATCCGTTGGTGGTCCTGCGTCGAGCCTCGGCATCGCTGTTGCGGCCCTATCTTCCCCGCCTTGAGGGGCTCGGCACCACTCCCCTTCTTCCTCCTTTGGGCGGTTGTAGGCGCCCTCGGGACCTCAAGGTCCATCGCCTTGGGTCCTCCGGAGGTTCTTGGACCGCACCTCCTTGTTGACCGCCGCCAACATCTTGGGCGAACTCCGGACGAGTAGCGTTGTCGAGCGTCGGACCGTCTGGAACGCATCCAGTGCCACTCCTCCACTAATTCTCCGCTTCCTCCGGCCCGGGGCCCAAAGTCCGGATAGCGCGGGTCACAATGTTGCGCTCCACGAGGTTCCATGGCTCCCAAACTTCCATGAGCTTTTTGGGTGCCGCCTTCGTCTCCCTTGAGCTTGTGGCCCGGAGTTCAGCGGCACGATCGCCCTCCTCGCCGTTCGCTTCTCCAACCCCGGCGTGAACTACGCTCGAAGGTGCGGGCGCTCAAAGAGATAAGCGCGCCCGGGTTGCGGGCGCAGAGGCTGAGTGTCTCGGTACAATGAAATGACCTTCCTTCGCCGCCGGAGTAACTGGGCGGAAGGCGCCTTCCTCGCCAGAATCGCGAGGTCTGCATGGCTTATTTCGACCTTACGCCCGCTTACTCGCCTTACGCCACAGATCGGTTTTACGCCGCTGCGCCGCGGGCGTGAATACTGCCTCGCGGCCCGGTCTGGCGGTGCATGCCGACCTCCACTCGGGGCCGTCCACGTGGCGCCGCCTGAGTCAGTCCTCACGGCTCACTTCTAAGTTACTTTCCGTGCTTATCACCTTGGACACAGGTGAGTCCGGACTTATCCTGCTACTCCCCGACGTAGTCCGGCGCCGCCATAGTAGGTCGGTCGTTGCCACTCCGTCAGGGTATACTCCGAGTGCACCGAGTGCTATCCGTGCTTATTCCTCCCTTTTCCGCCTTATTTTATCCTCCGCTCCTACAAAAAAACAAAAACCTACTTATTTCTTAACCCCCAAGGGAAGTCCGTAGTCCACACATCCCCACGACCATCGGGCGGGAGCACTCTGGGTATCTCTCACTGATGCCCAAGTGCAGTTTTCAGATTCAGTTTTCAGATTCAGGAGTACACAATCTTATTCTTAAGGAACATTCATGCTATGGTGTGAAGATTCTAGTACACCAATTCCTTCATCTGCAAATTTTTTATAGCCCTAAAATTTCTTGGACGTAAATTCACCAGGTCCATTGTCATGTCGAAGGGTTTTCAACTATTTTTTTTTGATAGTCCATCTTTCAGCATACCTGAATGATCGTGTTCTTTGTAGAGAGTGATACACAAATTTGTAATGAGAGTGTTACACAAAGTTGTGTGGACTTTACCCGCATGCACCGTAGGGTGGTGCTAAGGGAGGGCACCGGCCGGGCCGGCCTCCCTTAGCACCACCCGCCGACTCATGCGGTGAAACAGGGAGGGCACCGGCCGTGGCGCCCTCTCCCAAGACGCCCGCCCATGGGCGCGGCCGGACGGCGCCTCCCAAGACGCCCGCCCATGGGCTCTGGCGGTTGGCGCCCTCCCCGACGCTACGCCAGCGCCCTCCCCGACGCCTGCGCATGCGCCCGGCCGAAGCCCTCCCCAAAGACGCCCGCCATGGGCGCTGGCCGGCTGGCACCCTCTCCTAGCGCACCCTGCCCATGGGCGTCGGTCAGCTTTGATGCGGAGGATATGGACCACCTTCGGAATTTGGCCGTGGTCCTTGACTCAGTATCGGTGCAAGGCATGGACGAGTCGCTAGACCGCCCTCTTGAATGACTATTGTTAATGCTGATGACCACTTCCTCCTTTAGCAGTTGTTTGTTGCAAGGTTTTCACGAATACTGAAATGAGACTGTCGCAAGTACAGGCATGATTTTTATTGTGTTCTACCATTTGAAAAGTAAATGTTTTCAGTTGTAATAAACAAATGCAAACGGCAGCCCACTGTGCATTCTACAAAAATGCAAACGGGCCCGCGCCCTACAGTGCTCTAGTTCTGGGGTGTAGAATTGAAAGTGCGTCTTTTATCAAAGGTATGGACTCAGAAAGGGTGTGCCCATTATCAAAGCATGGCAGATATGCTATCGCAGGAAGGGTGTAAAATGTGACAAGGGGGTGCTGTTTCGATCGAAAGGGGTTACTATAATCCCCCCCTTCAAAAATTATCATGTTTCAACACAAACGATTTTATCCTCCTTGTGGACCATACCTAATGAAGGGAGGGGTCATTTTACAAACAATCGCAACTAAAGACATATGGCTTTTTGGTTATGACTTGTTTTACAAAGGATTTTAGCCGTTTATGTACTATTTTTAAGTGAATTTAGATATTTTATAACATAGCGTTAATATTTTACAATAGAGGATATTTTTTCCAAGTGTATTTTTCTTGCGTTGCGTTTGCAGTCTCTAGACCTTTTGATTTCATCTAGTGAATAAGTCTCTGGGTCTTTTGATTCTTGTACCAATCTTGATTATGTCATCTCAAGTCATCAATATCAACGGCATAATTATCATTTGTTAGTGAAGAGTCGCCTGTTGTAGGGATCTCAAGTGAAAAACGATCCACTTGTGAAAAAGGATATCCTATTCCCTGTCATCATCCACTGGTGAATTATCAGATATCAGTGAATAGTAGCCATTATGCAGGTTGCTCACATGTACACGTAGAATTGCTCCATCACCTTCTTGTGGTGCTTGTGAACCATTATATCTACTATTGGTGAATAATCATCATTAAGGTTGCCCACATCACAACCTCTTGCTCCATCACCTTCTTGTGGTGCTTGTGACCCATAATCAACTACTGGTGAAAAGTCATCATAAAGGTTGCTCACATCAACACCTCTTCCTCCATCATCTTCTTGTGGTGGTTGTAAACAATAATCAACTATTGGTGAAAAGTCGCCATTAAGGTTGCCCATATCACCACCTCTTTCTCCATCACCTTCTTGTGGTGCTTGTGAACCATAATCTACTAATGGTGAATAACCATCATTAAGGTTGCCCATATCACCACCTTGTTCTCCATCACCTTCTTGTGGTGCTTGTGAACCATAATTTACTAATGGTGAATAGCCATCATTAAGGTTGCCCATATCACCACCTCTTTCTCCATCACCTTCTTGTGGTGCTTGTGAACCATAATCTACTAATGGTGAATAGCCATCATTAAGGTTGCCCATATCACCACCTCTTTCTCCATCACCTTCTTGTGGTGCTTGTGAACCATAATCCACAATTGGTGAATAGCCGTCATCAAGGTTGCTCACATCACCACCTCTCCCTCCATCACCTTCCTGTGGTGCTTGTGAACCATAATCTACAATTGGTGAATATTCATCATTAGGATTGCCCGTATCACCACCTCTTCCTCCATCACCTTCTTGTGAATATTCATCATTAGGGTTGCCCACATCTTCATCATGGTTTCTGACATCTATCCCTGGGACTGCTGTGGGGACATGAGGAGGTGAATGAGGCTTTGGCACTTTCCATTCTTCCCACAATGGGTTTATGATGTGATGTCGTATCCTTCTAGCTTTTGCTCCTCGGGGTACCTCGGGTGAAAATGGACCCACTTGTGAAAGTAGCGGACTTTGAGTTCCCTGAAGAGCACTATGCCTTGTTGTTAGGGATGTCGTGATAGAAATTACTCCTTTGATGAGCCGAGCACAGTGTACACCTTTAGCTTCAAAAGTTGATATAGTGAACAACATTACAACTAAGAGGGGCAAAAACACCACATGAAATTCTTTTTTCATTCTGAAAGATATTATGAACAAAAAGATGCCCTCAACACAAAAAAAGCTCTTGAATTATATGAGACCCTTAGGAAAGGGAAAGAGCGCACAAAATTGTTGTTGTTGTGTTTGAAATGAACAATGAGGAGAGTATTTATGGGCCATCAAAAGTGTAAATAAATTTAGAAAAGGCACATAATTACTATTCAACAAAAATAGCATATCGTTAATCTCCACTCTTCAATATGGCCACAAATATAACATACTTTCAATATAAATATGAGATCCATGTAAGTAATAAACACAAAAATTTTAATAGCTTTATTAAACTATCACAGGAATTTTACAAAATCTTTGATAGATTTATTAATCTGTCTCCGACATCCATGTGCATTCCAAGGTGTTTCGGTCCATCACACGAGCCTTTTCTTTGATGAGATACAATTTTGTTGATGGTCCAGATCAGCTAGTATGCAACCTCGTAGTGCTCACTTGGACTTGGGGACGGCCCTCTGACTCCTTTGGGACCAAGAGATTTGCCAGAAGAGATCTCTAAGGAGGCTAGGCTTGAATCCCGCCATTTTAATGACTTGCTTGCAGAATTTGGGTGCAGATCTCCCCATCGCCAGGCCTGGTTACGTAGCTCTCTAGAATCCGGAGACGCCTCTACCATCATACCAATTTTCCAAACTACCCTCTTTCAGAACAGGCTAATACATAATTGGGCCACTATCACGTACGAAACATTTCCCTTGGGACATGGGGACCAAGGCTGCTCCCACATCGTTCTGAAGTTCTTTGGAGCTTTACTAGAGGATGCGCACTAAACCCTAAGCTGGATTTGGGTTCCGAGGTTGAATCGATCGAGCTTGCAGCCACTTGTCCCTTCGTCCTATGGAAATAGAAGCGGGATGCAAGTTTAGGAGCGGGGCGACTTGGGAATGTGACGCTCTCGCATCAAGCTGCAGTTCTTGATTATACAAGAGGGATAAGCGTTTTGGGTATTGAGCATGGGTTTGTGCGGTAACAGCCTTGGCGGCACTGGTGGTGATGCAGGGGACCGAGGCTCGACACAAAGCACATCGACAACCAAGCATCTCATGCGTCATGTTATAAGGGTCTTTACATCCTTTGAGGTGGTTGTGTACAGTTGCACCTGGATGGGATGCAAAATTTGATCTAGTAAGGATGGGATGCAAAATTTGATCTAGTAACAAATAAGCGAGCACAAGTCACATGCAACAAATATCTTTTTCCCCTACCATTTTGATTTGTGTGATAATATATCATGAGATAAAAAAAAATTACACTAGTGGGGCATCATGCCACAAAAGCCTAAACCTTCTCGACAGGGTTCGTTGTAGTCCCACAATTAGGATTGTCTGCATCTACACACCTCTTCAACCTCTCCTACCAAATAGTTCTATTATACTATACAATGATATTATGCATGGATTGCTATGCTATGCGGACATCACGTGAAGAAGTCTTTGGTAGGTGTGACTTTGGTAGGTATGAATTTGTTTGAGCAAAGATTGACACGCGTTATTTTCTTCACTTTCTCCATTATAATTTCTTTTGTCATCCACAAGTGATTTATCATTTGCTAGTGAATCCTCATCACTTCTTTGATAGTCTTCTCCATCATCATTCTTCAATGAATTATTTTTGTTAATGAATACTCACTTGCTATGGGGACATCAAGTGAATAAGAAAACAATCATGAATGATCAATCATAACCTCCTTCATCATCCATTGGAATTACCTCATATCCTAGAATCACCTATGAATAATCATATCCTTCTTCATCATCCATTGGAATTAACTTATATTCTCTTGCAGCATCCACTGGACTAAAATCATTGCTTCATCATCCACTGCAATTAACTTATATCCTCTAGCAACATCCCTTGGAATAAAATCATTGCTTCATCATCCCAAATTATCTTACATCCTTTTTTTATCATCCAATGGAATCAAATTATATTCTTCTTCATCATCCACTAGACTTTAAGTTATATCATACTAGAATTAAGTCATATTCTCATTCATCATGCACTAGATTTAAATCATATTCTGCATCGTCATCCACTGGAATCAACTCATATCCTCCTCCTCATCATTTGGAATTAACTCATATCCTCCTCCTCATCCTCTAGAATTAACTCATATCCTCCTCCTCATCCTCTGGAATTAACTCATAATTCATCTTTATCATCCACTTGAATTAAATCATATTCTCCTTCATCATCCACTGGAATTAAATTATCATATGCTAGTGAATAGTTACCTCCATCAAATCATATTCTCCTTCATCATCCACTGGAATTAAATTATCATATGCTGGTGAATAGTCACCTCCATCAATATTAGGATTGTCTGTATCTACATGTTGCAAAGTGTAAAATCGTATGCATATGTAAAACGTGTTCGGCTCCTCGAAGGAGTATCTAATATCACTTACAGCATAACTAAACATAGATTCATAATACATAGTGATTAGTATTATAACTAAAAGGAAGCATGATTTTACCTCCTACAGGAAGGCCAAACAACTTAAAAAAGTGGAAACAACTTCTATGGGACTACGTTGCTCAACACTTCAGTGAGGTATACTAAACATGTGTGCTACACCATAACAGCACTCGAATTCCATACAAAAAGAAGAAGAGGAGATAGACCTCATGCAACTTCATGGAAGTCTATTGCCGATGCATGATCCAATCGTAGCTGCCCACGGACCAAACAAGAATATTACAAGATCATTATAGATTAACCAAAGCTGTAACTTTAGCATAAGATATACCGTAACAAAATTGCCCTTGAACATCACATCTCACATGGGCATAGTCTCTTACTATACCATCTCGGTATGTACTAAGAGTCACGCGTTCCATGCTACTATTGAATATCGCATACCATTTTGATACAAAGGTTTTATGTATTCTATGCTACAATGTTAGGTATACATCCAAGGTTATTTGAGAGAGGATGCCTCTATCATGGTTGCGGGTACCTCCGTCCAGGTGGAGGATGTTTACATCGCAGTCGAGGATATTCCTAATATGGTCTACTAGTACTAAATGACGTGATTACCATTCTTTCAAATAGAAGAAGAAAAGATCAATAAAAATAAAGTAGACACTTGGAACTCCCATACTAAATATGAAAAATATAACATATGTATAAAAATAAGATCAATAATATTACAATAAAACTTTTAAAATAAATATAAAAGCTAACCATTGCTATTTACACCAAGCTATATGCTGAACTCAAAAAACCATGTAATTTTATCATATGATAAATAAAATTAAAAATAATTAGAAAGAATATCCTCCAAGTACGATTAGAACATATCAAGGTTGCTCGAGGTTGCTGAGCCGACAACCACCGACCAACCTTAGATTGTCTCCTACCATCACCTAGAATCCCTTCACCCCTAATTTTAACTACCCACCAAGACACCTAAGATGGCTTCAACACCTTCCCCATTGCAACAAATGGTACAGAGTCGTTAAAGGACGCTAAAAATCGTTCAGCTGTAAGGGTTCGGACACGTCATCAACTGCTGCCTACAGGTGGTGTGACGAGGAGCCTGACCTGCCCTTCAACTGGCGGGTGTTGTAAGACGAGCAAGCCGGGCATTTGAGACCAACGATATGGAAGATAACGTCTTTTTTCGCACCACAATCGTTGCAGAGAATACGGACCTAAGCAACAGATCCGAAGACAAGTTATTGATTCACCGGAAGAGGCGTTGTTGACAACCAAAGGCGTACCAGGAAAAATACACTTCACGCCATCACTTACCTCCTTGTTCTGGTAACTAACGGGCATAGGAGTCGCGGCCACCTGGAGGACAAACGAGCGTTAGTTAAGTCAAGTCGGATTCGCAGTTTTTCAGCATAGACTGGCTACAAGAGGATATGCGCCTTACTTCGCGATCACGTTCTTCCCAAAATGTAGACATGTCCTCCAGAGTCGACCTGGAGCAGATGGGACACGAATACCTGAAGCCATCCACAACTAAGCAAACGCCCGGGGCATGAAGAGAAGCTAACAGCAGAACGAGATCAGATTTCTACTTACTGGCGGTGCAGGTGCATTTCTCTCATGCAAGCCTCGTGCATTGTGTGACCACATCGCATGACAGTGATAGACTTCAGGGAGTCAAAAAGATACTGCACCACAGTCAATGCCCAGAGTCTCAACAGCCAGGTTTTACGGCCCCCAAGACCGCTGACTTGCAATAGGATTGGGCAGCACAAAGCGAACCTCAAAGCAAACGGGACAGTTGTGATGCATCGCATTTTCAACACAGGGATGACCCGTTTCCAGCTTTCTCGAGTAGCAACAACCTGCTCGGTCCGCGAATGAAAACATTCAGATTGTAGCACGCAATCTCTAACGAAGTACAGCGACACGCTAAGAACAGCTAGGAACACGAAGGTCAAAACACCAAGACTACGGGATCAGCTTGCATCAGGTTAAGAGTATGACAGCATGAGCAAGCTAAAAGCAAATGCTTCTGCTCTTCCTATTCAAGACATCACTTGCATGCTGCCCGTGCCTGCAATCTGGCAGCACCTACGTTGGAGCCATGCTCCCACATGGGTGCTACACAAGTACTGAGAGAAGAACCGTTTACTAGCAAAAAATCCAAACAAGAATCCGAAGCGGATGAGCTCGAGAACAGAGGAAAGGCTTACCGCAACGTTGACAATGGAAGAAGTTCTGGCTGCCTCCCACTCTGCAAATCCCATTTCGCAGAATATACCCACAGCTGACTCAGTCAACAATCACTTCACCCTTAGGGAGAGAACGCAACAAAACTTGCAGTAGGTTACCGGTTGATCTAAAAGTGAGAGATGTGAATCCAGATTACCTGCAAATGCCACAAGAGTCACAGTGGAACTGCTCCTTAGACACCTGAAACATGATTTCAGAAACAAAGATCCACTTTAAAGCACTATTTGGAACACTTTGACAGTCGAAAACTCATAGGTGAACGTTCTGCATCGAAGCACGCCACTGATTATTTGGCATGTTGATGAATTGATCTCACACACATGGAATACTAACATCATCGTCGAAGAACTTGCACATCTTGCAGAAATATTTCCCCATGCAGACTCCACAATTCTCACAAATCTGTTGCACCTGTTCCCGATTACGACAATACGTCATTCGTGAAGGTTGAACTCCAAGGTACTCATGCCGTGGCAACGAGACAGAAACAAAAAACATACCTTTTGCTCAGTGTTGCAAAGTGAACAAATCACCTGAAAACAACCAACGATTACTGCTTTTTCGGGAAAGGTTTCCCGCAGAAAGTCAAACGAATACAGAGCTTCCGGAAGGCACTGCGGTGCGTTCAGCATGTAATGCTGTCTTCCGCTCATTTCCATACCTTCTCCACGTCGTGCCGAGGCATGTCATGCTTCTTCCATGGATCAACTTCATACGCATTCTACAAAAATGAATCCCCAGTTAAGCTACCATCAAGACTTTTAAGCCTGAAGGAAATCCGTTAAGTAGAAACCTCTTTCACCTTCACATCGTTATGACAATGCCGACAGTCAAAAACTTCATTGCAACAAGGAGCTCTGATGCGACATCGACGTCGATAGTGCACACACCTGACAATACGAAGAGTGTAGCAAAATGCGCAGATTCAGCAACGCTTACTTGCAAAAACGGGTACCATTGCTTTCAACCAACCTGACGCAGGAAACAGAACACCAACGGCAGGCATCTTACACCACCCTGTAAATGAGGGACACTGTGAAGATTGGCCAACTCACCCATACATCTTCAGACCTACGTCTAATCTCTCAGCGTTGTCATCTTCAACCTCACTCTCACCATCGTGGGCCGAATCACTGGCAATGAGGAGGGGGGCCAGAAGCTCCTCCTAAACTCAGAAAGGGAAACAAGTCAGCACACGCTGGCATAACCATTACCGTCACACAACTATCCATCCTAGAAAAACTCCATGAGTCTACCATCAGCTGAACAGGCGCACACGGCACGAGCTGCAAGTCATTCAAATCCACAATGCGCAGTACGGAAAGCGCAATCACTCCCGCATCAAGCCTAGCCGAACACGCAAAGGCGGCCACGTCCAGCACAGCATGAACCTAAACCTCCGAGAGAGGGTCCAACTTGGAGCACCTGCACGCCACAGGACTGCAGCACCGATTGCTCAATGCTGTGGTGAAGCGCACTCGCCCGGAATTCATTGTTCTGCAGGTATGAGGATGTCAGCCCCTCCGGCCCTGCCACCGACATTGCGCGCCTGACACTAGCCAAGGCAGAGACGGTGTGCACCTCCTACAAAGCGCACACGCCGGAGCGCCTTACTTTCCTGCACAACATAGAACCGTCCACCGTTACACCGTTGCCAAAGTCCTTCTACAGCATGAGAGAATCCATCCTCCCCGGGCAACCCCGACGCAAACACCACCTGGAGTGCAACAAAGGAGCATCCTGATCTGCCATGCACCAAACCGAGATTAGCCGCCGGAGGCCAGCGTCCTTACCTTAAGCCTATCCGGCAGCTGCCTGCTTCCCCTTCCGCTTCAAGCCGAGAGAGCGCTCGACATGCTCCGCTTCCGCTTCCGCTGCCGGTGCTGCTGCCGCCGCCAGCGCCAGACGCAGCTGCGGACGGATCAGATTGCAGGGGAAGCGGAGGCAAGGAGATCCGGCAGAAGGAGAGCCGCGCGGAAGGGAGCACGGCGGCGCTGTTGCAAGGGAATGTTGTCCGGAAGCCGCTATCCCATGCGAGGCCTCGGGCGAGCAGGCGGGTGGTTGGAGAAATGCCGCTCGAGAGGGAATGGATGCTTGTGCGCATTGGCAACTTGTGCAAGGGGGCAGAGAGAGAAAGGGCGGGCGGCAGTTGGGTTGACCCCACTTTCTCCTTTTCACATTGGCCGTCTCTCCGTCATCCCTCCTCCATGCTACAACCGAGGACGATCGGATTACATTCACATTCATTTCACGCCCCACGTTAGGAATGAAGATTAGTACCTAAACGTGAACGGCAACATTTCCATACATACAGTATGTGACACATTAGACTAGGTACATATGTATGCACCAGGCAGGCGTGAAATAGGCAGCTTCCAAAACCCATTGGCTACGAGGATGTCGCATTACGGGCCTAGGGAAGCCAGTGCCAAACTTTTCAAAATTATATAGGGAGCGGGCGGGGCCCAGATACAGGAGGATTCCGTTTACGGTAGGCTATCCTTTCCTTTCCTTTCCTTGCGTTGCGTTGCGTTGCGTTGCGTTGCGTTGCGTTGCGTTGCGTTGCGTTGCGTTGCGTTGCGTTGCGTTGCGTTGCGTGTTGCGTTGCGTGTTGCGTTGCGTTGCGTTGCGTGCGTTGCGTTGCGTTGCGTTGCGTTGCGTTGCGTTGCGTTGCGTTGCGTTGCGTTGCGTTGCGTTGCGTTGCGTTGCGTTGCCTTCCCTTCTCTTCCCTTGCCTTGCCTTGCCTTGCCTTGCCTTGCCTTGCCTTGCCTTGCCTTGCCTTTCCTTTCCTTTCCTTGCCTTCCCTTCCCTTGCCTTTCCTTTCCTTTCCTTTCCTTTCCTTGCCTTCCCTTCCCTTGCCTTGCCTTGCCTTGCCTTTCCTCTGCACCAGGCTATCTGGAGGTTGTTGGATCTTGTGCGGCTTCTGGATCCGCCGCGCGTGGCCGCTCATGAGACCAACGCCTCATCTCCAATTCGGCGAATACCATCTCGTTCCAGGAATCAGGAACCCCGGGGAGGCACCAGTGGCTGCAGTCCTGCTGGTTGATGGGCTTGGGTGGCACGGTGTTCCACATTGCAGGATGTGCGTCTCTGCGGTAATTGGTGGACAGGGTGACGTCCAGGAACGTCACCTGCTTTAGGTCAGAGTGGGCCAGCTCCTTCTGAATAATAGTGTTGGTCACTGGAGTCCCATTCAGCCCTGGGGCGTCGTCCGGGAACGGCAGCACCTCCTTGTGGCAAGTCCCACCGTCCTTCCAGGTGCCCCCTCTGTGGAAGGAAGAAAGCAAGGAGGTGGGTGCGTTATGCTCTGCTCTGGATCTGAATCTGGATCTGGATCTGGATCTGGATCTGGATCTGGATCTGGATGTGGATCAGGGGCAAAGATTGACGTTGAGGGTGACTTGGATTAGGGTACCTGAAGTGAGTAGAAGCGAAGCCGCGGAAGAATACGCTCGTCTTGTTCAGATCAACCTTGGTCCGTGCCCATTTTGACCATGTCCGCATGGCCCTGGTGAAGGCCTCCTCTATGCCCAGGCTCATGTTCACCTCCGTCCCCTCCTGGAAGAAGACCCCTCTGGCACAGGCAGAGCAGCAGACCTGTCAGGCACAGGACCCAACATCTCGACAGATAGGACAAGACGCTTTTAAGAGCCCGTGGCAATAGCTAGCTTGCTTACAGCTTGGTAGTTTTTGAGGGAGTCCACCAGTGCCCGGTGTTGAAGATGAGAATGTCAGCGTTTTGCCACTTGGGTGACGTCCACTCCAGGAAGTCTAGTTTCAGAGTCGTCTTCACTCCTGCCGGTGGACGTGGAGGAGCCCTTCCGTGAGGGACCAGGAATGGGGATCGGTAGTACTCCACATTGCAGTCGTAGTCGTCAAACCGGAATCGCAAAAACCCCTTGTGCTTGGTGATGGGGTTCCCATCCAGTTCGTATATCCTACTCTTGTTGGGCACTGCGGAGGACAGCAAGCACAGCATGGATTCCCACTGGTTGCGCCCCAGCGAGTCCCCGACAAACACCATCCTTCCACCTCGTAGGTTTTCCAGCACCTGCTTTGGATCTACCCTTGGCATGTCGCATCCAAACGGTTGCCACCGCCAATTCTCATACCGAAGGTCAGGACGTCCGTTATCCCCACATCGAAAACCACCGTCTGCGAAAGGGCAGTCGTCTAGTCTGTACAAGGGATAGGACGCATTGTCAAAAACCCACCTTCCAGAATAAATATTGCAGCCCGCATCCGGTAAATGTCCGGCATTGGACTTCTCTTTAGGAGGCTCTTCACTGTTCGTCTGAGCTTCATCCTGAGTCCCATTCCTTTCCTCCTGCTTCTCAATCTGCAAGCTAGGAAGAGGAGTAGTACCTGGAGGAGGAGGAGGAGCGGCCTCAGCTCTGCCCCCATTCAAAATCGTGTCGTCCAACACCGGGGAAAATGGATCACCATAACCTGCAGTTGAGACCAGGCTCGCCTGCAAGGTGTTTTCTTGGTTTGGAGACTCCAAACCTCTTAAATTACTCTCCTCCTCACTGCCTGCTCCTGCCTCCAGTGAGGCATTTGAGCCTACGCCACTCCCGCCTTGGAGATGCTCCCAGTCTCGAGGCTTCGGCACAGTGCCAATTTCCTGGTCGACTACCGGGACCTTATCCTCAGGCGGAGCCAAGCCCTCAGACTGAGTTCTAGCGAACAACACGCCTACCTCCTTTGCCTGGTGCACCAACAACGAGGAGGGCGCAACCGCTAGATCAAAATAGATGAAGCAAATCAAGACAACAGAAGCGGCGGAGAGGATGAGCGTCTTGGTGCTGCAGCTCTGCAAATCACATCGGGACAACACCCTGTTCCAGCTCAGCCAATCCAGCTGCAAAGTATTCCCTCCTCTGGAATTCTTCATCGCATCCTTTTCAGCAGTCTCAACTGCAGTCCTGCCCTCGTCCAACTAGTCCTCCATTAGGTGAGGCCACTTTCGGTGGACCAGCCCAGAAGCCTTCCCCACGATTCAGACGTGAGCGACAACTGTGCAAACTGCGGCGTCATCAATGCGTTCTTCCGAGAACGCTACAGGAAGAGATCTGCAGCCGGGCCTCCGGAGTCACAGGCCAACACCAATGACTCCCACAACCTGGATTTCTCCCCTACAAACCAACCAAGCAACCAACACAGCACCGCCAATGGACATCAAATCCCGCACTCCTGCATTGGCTTTCTTGTAGTCCTCCTCCTCCTCCTCCTCCTGCCCTCGTCTCCATTCTTGATAGCCAAACAGCAGGGGCAAAAAATGGTTCGACTCAAGCCGTGCTTCGTCATCGCTCTAGTCACACCTGTGAGGACAAGAACCGGAAGAATGCCTCTCACAATCAGAACTGCGCCACTCACCCAGATCTCCGCAGCGATGTCCCAATTCAAAACCAACCGCAGTGACCAAAATCCCCAAATCCCCAAATCCCAAATCGGAGGCTACAAACTGAAACCGCAGGCTCAGAGCAGCTTGCCTTGCGGGTTTCCTGGAGACTGCAAATGCAGGAGTCAATTCCTGTATGGACGTGCGGCCTCCTAGGAGATAGCCCACTTCGCCACTGCCACCTGTACAGAGGATCAGACGTGGAGGCAATGGAAAAACCTCTTGAGTGCAGTAGACACAAGGGGCAAAAGAATCGAGGAGCGCCTGCACCGACCAACCTGGCTGTCCCGATGAATCTTGTTTGCACGTAGCGGACTGTTGGTTGGATGCAAAGGGAACGGCACATTTGCGCGCGGGCCGCGCGTGAATAGTAGTGACACACGCTCTAAGCGCTAACTGCTGAAGGGTTGGCCAGACAAGGCCGGCGGGCGGCAAGAAAATGGCACTTCATCGTCTTCACATGAAGTCCTGCCTCCATCGCCTTCGCATCATAAATGCACTGCACAATCAGGCGCTGGATCATGAATGTAAAACACACGCTGGTGGCCATCTGTGTACTCCATAGCGACATGCCACTGGAAGTCGCAGGGTGTGTGTGTACTGCGAGTACCATTGAATGGACTGCTCTCAGTACAGGGTGTCAATCCCTGACAGTCCTCTGCCACCCGCCATGCCGTCACGTGAAATGTCTAAATTGCCTTATCCCTGTGCCACTACGCACACCAAATGCTTGCAGGCTGCAATTCTGCACCGGGGACAAGAGCACATGAGACATGTCAGCCACGAACCCACCGACTCAGACTTCTGGGAAGAACATTGAGAGCGTGTGCATCACTTACAATCGCATCTGCAACCCGGATTTTAGGTGCACCCAAAAAATACCACCACCTTCTAGCATGTCAAGCTGTCTACAATCTGAACCACCCTTGCATTTCTCATGAATGCTGTCATCTTAGCCTAGCCTCTATGGTTTGGGTCAACCCCGCAGTGACACCACAAGGCGTGGTGGCACGAAGAATCTTATGGACACAGTAGTGTGAAAATCCCTTACAGACCAACACTAATGTACATGGTGACAGGGCTCAAGACCACCTCTTTGCTGCACTTTCAACGTTCTACCCCGATTACGGGCAAGGACAAAACCGGGGTTCAGGACTTGGAGAAGAGGTGACTATCAGCTTCCCACCGTATCTACCCAATTCATAGATGTTTGGCTACACATAGAGCAGTACAGGGTGACGGCGGGAGCACACAAAGCAAATGGGGGCCTGCAGGACTATGGTTGATGTGTGCCCGGTTGATGAGGGGGAGCCGCAGGGAAGGGGGATGGACATGACCAGCAGCCAAGGGGACGCACACCATGGAGACAGTCACTCGGGATCCCACGTCCGGCGCTAATGATATGATTCCCTCTTTGCGTCCAGCAATCATCCAATTCTCTTCATTCATCTTTATCTCGTACAGCAACTCCTCATTGTCTTCTGCATTCACCTGCCCTAGCTTGGCATTGTCAAGCCCACCCTCCGACTCCCTCTGCAGAACTGTAGCCCACCCTGCCTTCAACCTCTCTACTCTCCACTGGAGTATCACTGGCTGCCCTAACTGCGGGGGTACCAAAGGAGTAGGCAAAAGCCCCACAGCCAACAGTTGTTCAACGACTGGCATCTTCAAAATGAATGCACTAGTGAAAAGCAGGCCAGTATCACCTTGCTCTGTTCCCTGCTGACCTGCTCTGTCAGGAGGGGCATGAGCCCCAGATCTGCGATTTCCTGAAATTCTATACCACACCTCTAACACACTCTCCTGTGAGCCTACATCCTCCCTATCCCCACCCGTACCAGCAGATACTACAAAAAGTAGAGCACCCTCGGAAGTTGCTGTCAAGGTGAGGGGCAACAACTGCTGACAATTTGGCACAAGCGCATCTACATGGACAAAGCCTGGCTGCAATTTCAACTCTGCAGAAACCACCGTAGTCGTGGCTACTACTTGAGATACCAAGGTCACCTGTACAATGAATGCTCTGTCATTGCCTTTCCTCACGACTCGGGTGATAGTTCGAAAAGGCTCTGCAAACTGTAACGAGATACTCCTCTCACAAACTTGGCTTCGCGCCGCTCCGAATTCCATCTTCACGTTGATATCCTTTACCACACCTGCCACAGGACTTGAGTTTCTGGGTAACACCCGTTTCATATTTGTTTCAGCTCTGGGGTCAAGAACTCCAGCACCTGCTGAACCACTTTGCCTCCTACTAGACAATGCTGAACTCGAGAGGATTTTAGGTGACGGAGGAGAAGGGGGAGGCTGTACACCAGCGGATGAGGACTCATTTTCTGCTGCCTGCTTCACTACGAGCTTCAGCCACAAGATACAGGCCACAGTGCTTGCCCACTCAGGGTACTCGATCTTGCCACCATTGATCTCCACAACCTCAACTTCTGGGGCTAGAGTCTCCACAACCTTTTCAGCATCATCACCTGAGGGCTTGGTTGGCAAGCTCAACCGCTCTAGCTCAGCTTCTTTCAAGTCATCCAGATTCAAGCCAGACCCTGCGGAAATGTACAGGATGGCACCTTTCAAAGAATAGTCCTTGGGCTGAATCACAAGTCCCACCCACTGAGGTGCCCCTAGAAGCAACCCCCATGCTACAGCAGCAGACATCTCCACAAGAACTCTTGGAGATGTCACCTCAAGGACTGGCCGTTGAGATTTCTCAACTATCAGGTAGTCATCACTATCAGGAGCTCCACTCTTTGAGCTAACTGCACTGGTTGTACAGTAGGTATGCGACCTCACTTTCACTTGCCCGATTTGCCCTGTCAAGGCCCCAAGAACATACGAACCAGCTCGGAAAGGAGGTAACAGGAATGCAAGAACCTGTTTGCCCGGCTGCAACACAGGGGTATCTGCACTCTGCACTATCTTGGCACCTTCATCAGTACTATAAGTTGTGATCAAGGTTAGACTCAGCGACTCCAAGGAAATGCCTTCTGGAAAGCCGCTCCATACAAAGACCTGCAATACTCCTGGGTCACCTTCACAGAGCTCTAAAGGTGGGCTCGCTCTGGGTGAAAATGATATCAGGGCTGACACATCCAAAGAAATTGGATTCGGAAGCCCACTGTGTGCCAGCCTCACCAGTTCAGCCTGCAGGCTCTTTCGCTTTTCATCAGAAACCAGCCCCTGGCCCAAGGACAATAATTTTGAGCAGGAGGAGAGGTGGCCAGCCAGATCCTTAAGCTGCAGCTGGCAATCGGAAAGCCGTGGCAGCACCTGAGCCAGCAGGAAATTCCATCGCTCACCTGCATATAGGGCACAGACCTTCTCAAAGAGTTTGGCAGCAGCATCCACATTTCCACGCCTGTACTGGACAGCTGCAATTTCACCATCAAGTACAACGCCATGTCTTGCCCTCCAGGACAGGTGGAAACTATCTGCTGCAGCCTGAGTTAATTCCAAGTAAAAGTCCTCACACGCTGTGGCAGATGAAAATGCACTCCTCAGCTTGTCATCTGTCAACAATTTGAGAAGAGCACTCTCTGCTGCAACCTGTATCTCAATAAGTTTCATGGGCTTATCTATGACACGATTTGCAGTACCAGGGCTGGTAAGCTGACCGTCATTAGAGGTTGGGGTGGTTGGAAGAGAGTGGGACGATGACCTCACATGATGTCCTCCCTCAGCAGCATCTCTGTCCTTCAGAGGTGCACGGCTTTCAAGCAGCTCCGTGATATTACCCGTTGACAAAGAAGCTCTCCTTCGGTTTGCCTCTCTGAGGAGCACACTAGGAGCCAGAGAGAGCTGTTTTTTGTTGGTGCCATTGGCCACAACATTGACAGATGCAGCCTGTTGCTTCCCGAGCACCCGTTCTAGTGAGTCAGGAGGAAGAGCTGGCCAAACTAATGGCCGTGGCCATGGCAACATACTCAAGGCAGCGCTATTACAAGGGCTTCTCTCAATAATATCCGTATAGCCGATCAAGTCCGCCAGTCTCATGAACTTGGTCCGAGCATGCGAGCATAAATCCCCGCGTACGCGATAAAATTCCTTCTCAGCATCAGGGTTGAACAACTTTGGAGCACCCCGCTCAGACATTCCTTTCACGAGAGCCATGCAAGCTGTTATCACCCAGACTTCCTTCAGACAGAAGGACAGCGTTTTCTCATTCCGTGAGAGAATTCTTGAAAATGATAGAATGAACACGAAGCCACGAGTTGCCACTTCAGCTGCGCGACCGGCTCTGAACAACACCACAGCCTGCCGAGCAAAAAGGTACTGCCTGAAGTCGAACTCCCGAACTGAATCATCCTGCACAAACTGGGCCAAAGGTTTCCGATTCACTTCAAGAAGAGCAGCCCGATCATCACCAGGATCCAAGCCTCCAAACTCTCTGGACTTGAGTTTGTCGGCATTCAATAATTCAACGAAACACTGTTCCAGCTCACTGTACTCACGAAGAGCATCATCATAGATGCCTGCCATTTCAAACATACTTGCAGCGTTCTCCTTGATCATAAGAAAATGGCTGAAGCTCCAAGACGGAGAATACCGACTCTCTGTGAGTTTCCGTGATTCATCCTCATAATACAGCATTCTCCTCTCCAGCGTATTCCTAATGCACTCCACCATCTTAGCCTCCACCTCATCCCACAGAGTCGCGTCTGCGGCATTGAGATCGAATCTACAGCACCTATCCCTCCGCTTGGAGCTGAAATCATCTTGCAACTTGCTGAAGACCTTTCTAATCATCCTCTGAGCCGCTTCAGCGGGAGGCGCTTTGGACACGAACAGGATGAACCATTCCCGATCATCATTCTGCAGCATCCCCTTCAGCCGCGGTTTCAGTATCGATCGGTACTCATCCTGGTCCTCGCAGCTTACCAGAACAACCGAAGCATATGGAAACTGGAAGCAGAAGGGACTCTGCTCCTGCGACTGCGAGATCCTCCCACGCAACCGGGCATCAGTAGTGAGAACATACTCAACCAGCAGCTTCTCCACTAGAATCGTGCTGTGATCCTTGTTCACCAGATGCACCTTCTTGAAGGGGACGCGAGCCTCAAAACCCTCCTTGAAGCTTGGCCACAGGTCATTCACATCCTCGATCGCCACCACAATGCCTTCCCAAGAAAACTTCCCGCTGGGCAGCTTAGATAGAGGGGAGGAGGATGATGTAGCCATAATTGCACCATTCAGGACTAGAGCGAGCTCATCCGGGTCTCTGGATCATCCCTGTGCATCACAACGAGCTCAGGCTCCCGCAACCCAGCTTCCGTCCCCAAAGCTCCAAACTAAACCCTACCCTCTGCTGCAGGACTGGCCCCTGCTGCAGCACGCTACCCGAGAATGCATCCTTCCTCAACCCAACCCAAGAGTAGGATGGGCTTCGTACCTACCTGCACTGACAGCAGAAGCAGCTGGAAACGACTCTAATCGCACGAGCTAGAATCGCACGAGCTGTCTCCTACTATGCAGGCATCCCTGGCGCATTGTCCACAGCCTGGCCATCCTGGAAGCAGCTCCCGCCATTTCTGGCCCCCGCAACACATCCTTTGCCTGCACCTCAAAGTGCTCGCCACTGCACATCGTTGCCCCATCCTCCGACAGCCCGAGCCCGAGCCGGTGCCCGCGCCCGAGCCTGTGTGGTCGGAATGTCCAACGCGGCCGCCTCCATGGACAAACCTCCGGTGAGGGAACTAGGGACGCTGGTTCACTTAACCGCGGTCAGTGCCAACGGATCCGGCACTGCACGCTGGTGATGGTGGGTCGTGTGTGAATCTCAGTGGAGAGCTCAGCCAGGTGCGACATGGACTCCACCCTTTGCTTCATGTTGTGGGTTTTATGTCTGTTGCATTTACAGTGCAACTCTTCCTGGTGGTGAAATTCCACCAATCCCAGGCCGTGGGCGGAGCCGGGCTGGTTGGTTCACTAAAACGGGGTCCGGTGACGTTCAGGTGCGCTATGGATCCACTAGACCTGCTACGGCCCATGATGCGCGGGTGGACTGTCCCTCTGGCGATATTCGCCAGCACGTACTTGCTCTTCAGTCAATTTCTCCTTCCCTCTCAGGTTTGCAGCTTTGCTCGTGGAATCCCTGCGATTTGAGGGGGAAGTACGCAATTTGACTGTATGCCCAACTCCTTACCTGGCTGGCAGAAGGGGGAGTGCGGGTTGCTTCCGTACGATCACTTTGTGGTGTTCAGCAAACGTGTGGTCACGCCTGATGGAGTGATATCTGCCGGAGGTATTGAAGTAAATGGGTGCATGTTGGTGGCAACAGCCCAGTGAGGCGTGCTTGAATTTGTAACGTCTGTTTCCACCCGTCATCTTGCAGTGGAGGTGGAAAATGGGAGGATTGTGTCGGTGATCAAAAGAAGTGAAGCACCAAAGCCGAGAGAAGGGCTCCATGTGCTTGACTATGGGAACGCAGTTGTCATGCCAGGACTCATCGATGTGTAAGAGCTGCGTTGTGTTTGTTCAAAGGCAGAGCCCTCATCGCTGCCAGAGTTATGGATGACCGTTGTCGTGAAATTACAGGCATGTTCATTTGGACGAGCCGGGTCGTGAGGAGTGGGAAGGGTTCCTGACTGGGACACAAGCTGCTGCTGCTGGTGTGATTGTCGTGGAAATTTCTTACCCACGTTTTGCTGATTGCCCACTCTGAAGAAGACAACTTGCGGTAACGCAGTTGTGAATGGATGCTTTCACAGGTGGAATAACGACCTTGGTGGACATGCCTTTGAATAGCTATCCTGCAACCACCACAGTGGAGGCTTTTGAGATTAAGGTACAGATCCTGCTTTTGTGATGCTGCTGTTATGTCCCAAAGGCAGTTGTGATTCAACCAACCACTGATACTGACTTGGTAAATGACTGACAACACCGCATATTTTTGTGGGCTAGCAGCTTCGAGCCGCAAAAGGAAAACTGGCTGTGGATGTAGGTTAGTACTCTACACAGTGCTCAGCCACCGTATTCAAGTAAAAAACTATAAGAAACCAAGCGATTTAGACAAAACATAATGTTGTGGTCTGCTCTCTGTTCTGTGTTGGTGATCCTAAGTTTACCTGAAGCTGCTCGGATCTGAGGACTTTGTGGTTTCTTTGCCAGGCTTTTGGGGTGGCCTCGTTCCAGAAAATGCTGAGAACCTGACTGCTTTAGCTGAGCTTTTAGATGCCGGTGTTCTTGGATTGAAGGTACATATTTGCCAATTGTGTCACTCTTCTCGTGTGAAGTTCTTCGAGTTCTGGAAATGAGACACATACAAGGAACTGACAGGTGCTAATTTTGAAGTCGTTCATGTGTCCTTCAGGCATCAATGACTTTCCGATGACCACAGCTGCCCATATAAAGGTAAAGACATGCTTCGGGTGGATTTAGGACGGTTTGGATTATTTGGTTTCTGAATTTGCAATCTAAAATACATGGTGCAGGCATCCTTGAATGTGCTTGCAAGGTACGGACGTCCAATCTTGGTCCATGCCGAAGTCCCACTTGAAGATGAGGGAGGTCCATCGGAAGGACGACCCATTAGGGATAGCCGATCATATCAAACTTATCTTGACAGCAGGCCACCCTCATGGTCAGTTCTCTGTGCCCCTGAAATCAGTGTTTTGTAGGTCTTTTCAGTGGTGGCAACCAAATTGTTTCACACAATTATGCTTATCTCTCAGCTTCTGGAAACGCACCAAGGAATTGGAAACGACCATTAGAAAGCAAATTACCTGGTTTAGTGCATTACCAATTCATCAACTTCCGTCTGGACTTGCAGGGAGCAGACAGCAGTGCAACAGCTGGTGGACGTAGCTGAAGCGACAGGAGTTGGAGGGTCGGCTGAAGGTGCTCACATCCACGTCGTCCACCTTTCAGATGCAGATGGCACCCTGGATCTCATCAAGGTATTCGAAACCTCTCTTTGGCAAGTTGTTCTGAACGGCAGCCAAAGAAAAAGCTGTGCGTCTTGGCAGGAGGCGAAGGCCAAGGGGCATGCCATAACCGTCGAGACTTGCCCCCACTATCTAGCACTGGCTGCGGAGAATGTGACGGATGGGGACACAAGGTTCAAATGCGCCCCACCATTGAGGGCATCATCAAACAGGCTCAAGCTTTGGCATGCCCTGAAGGTGACCCAACCTGGCCATCCTCCTGACAAATCCACGATGTGGGTCAAGCTTGTCAGCGTCAAAGTTTACGGACCTCGTTGTGGGTGCCCTGCAGGATGGCAGCATAGACCATCTCAGCTCCGACCATTCCCCATCCACGCCGGAGCTGAAACTCCTGCAGGAAGGCGACTTCATGAAGGCTTGGGGCGGCATCTCTTCTCTTCAGGTTCGCCCAATCCCTCGATCCATCCGCTTCCCCTGTCCCATGCTCTCCTCGCCCGCATAAAGCATGCTTGCTTTCCTTCACACGTGTGCAGCTGGTGCTCCCCATTACGTGGACTTTCGGGCAGCCACAAGGCATTACATTGCAGGAGGTCTCGGCCTGGTGGAGCAGCGCTCCTGCACAACTTGCCAAGTTGTCTAGAAAGGTAAAACAAACTTTATCCTCTTGCCCCCAGTTGCTGATTGCTGAAGTCATCATCTTACGTGCGACCGGTTCACCAACGATGCCCATCCCCAGGGCTCGATCGAGTTCGGGAAGGATGCAGATCTGGTAGTGTGGGATCCTGAAGCATCATTCATCGTGGGCAACGACTTCCGGCTGTTCCACAAGCATAAGGTCAGGGAGTCAGTCAGTGCCTTGAAGCTCACGGCCCATGGGTAGCTGCCCGCCTGCTCCCCCCCTACCTAACAAAGTGGGAGTGCGGCTTGCAGTTGACACCTTACTCGGGACTCCCTCTCTCGGGGAGGGTGATCTCCACATTTGTCCGAGGCTCACAGGTGTTCAGCGAAGGCCACCACGGCAGCAGGCCTTGTGGAGCCCCCATCTTGGCAGTGTAGAATGAATATGCCAGGGAATGTGGCTGTGGTTCTCGCACTTTGCTGCTGTTGCTGTGTGCACACTGCACAGCAGAGAGTAGATTATCTACCAGACAGAGAGCTGGAGGGAGAGATTTGTGCATGTGTAAAAGGACAGGGATGGTGGAAAGCGGCTGGTGGGTGCTCCGATGAGAGTGCGGGCGTTGCTGGCCTTCATTGGTGACATGTGAGGAATGAATGGCTGGAGTAGGTGAAGGTGGATTTGGTGGTCAGAGCAGGCGCTGGCAGCTGACTTGGCATCTTCTAGGGATGCACCAAGCATAGCGTGGCATGGCTCCCGAGATGGGCGATGACGTGGTGGGATGCCCGGGCATCGTCCCATCGTCCATCGCATCGGGCCTGCCTCCCACTCCCCCCGGCTGTGTGAACGGGGCTGTCCATGTGGTCACCCCCGGTTGGTCGTGTGGTATATTGCGATTTTTTGTGGTAGAGGAATTCTTTTTCTTTTTCTTTTTCTTTCTCTTTTGCGGGCCTTTCATGGATGCTGCTGAGCGGCGTGGAGTGGATTTGTTTGTTGCCTCGCCGAGCAAGTCACGGGTGCCGCGGAAGCCGCTGCTGCGCCTTCTTCCTGTCTGCCTTCCTCTGCGCCTCGACCTCGGGCTCTGCCGGTGCTGCTGCTGCCTCGCCTGCGCCCACCGTCGCCATCGCCGCCTCCATCGCCGTGCTCGGACGCGTCCTGCGAGGTCCCGCTGCAGGCCCGCCCCTGCCGCCTGCTCTGCCCTGCCCTGCGCATTCCCCGCCTCCCAGCTTCGATCTGCTCACCGCAGCGCGGTGGCTGCCGGCGAGTGTGCGGGACTAAGCTTGCGCGGCTCTGATCTGAGCGAGGCTTGCCCGCCGGGGTTCGCCAATTCCTGCGCTTCCGCTTCTTGCTCCCGTGCTCCAGGCTGCTTCTTCCGGCACCTGTTCTTCCCGGTTCTGTCCATCTGAGCGGGGAGGGAGTCGAGCAGGTGGGAGTAGGCCGGGAGGCGAGGGGACCGTCGCTTCCTGCACTCGCCTTTCGCGTCCGGCTTCCTTCTTGAATCTCCTTCCTCGAGCCGGAGCCGGGGCCGGGGCATTCATCCTTGCGGCTTTGTTGTGCACAGCCTTGGCACGGTTCTGTGCGGCATCGGGAAGCGCTTGCCTTGTTAGCCGAGTCGGGAAGCGGAAGGCGGTGATTTCGTGGCACGCCATGAAATGAATTCTCGAGCCTGATCTGCATAGGAGCAGCACTGGCAGTCCTGAATGATGGAGTTTGATTGTGCTCTGCCTCCCGGACATCGGTGCTTGAGGGGAGTTCTGCTGGCCGTGCGGGATGGCATGTGACGGGGGACATGGGGATGCCTCCGGGATGCAGCCTCGGATCTCGTGCTCGGCTGTGGACAGGGTTTGTCTGAAGGAATGTGACGCAGCCAGGAGCTGAGTTCGCCACTTTAGCGGAACGCGGGTTGGGCTCTCTCTATATTGTTATTCCAATTATAGCGATGTCAAGGAAGTACATAGAGGCACGCAAGACGTTCAGCGGCCTAACCTCAGAGAGCGGGTCATCGGAAGATGAAATCGACATGAACGGGGAAAGGATCACGCTCACCTTGAAGTGCCCCGCGGCAGACAAGTTTCAAGGCGCCTCGTCTCCTACCTCCAGTTTGGGTAGACATTACCTCTCTCTCGGCCTGGCGGATCATGAAACAGGTCCCAAGAACCGGGCTGAGGAAGTGGGACGATGTGACCCCGCCTTGGAGCGGCTGGCATATCCCAGGTCTGCTGCTGTCGGCGTCGGCGTCGGCGCGGGCGCCGGTGCTGGTGCTGGTGCTGGTGCTGGTGCCAGGGACTTGTTGTCTGCTGCTGAAGCTGGGAGTGAGCCGAATCCCTTTGGTTATCAGGCGTTGGCAACACAACGGAACCTGGAAGGTGAAGGGAACCTGGAAGGTGAAGGGGCGAGGGAAGTGTTACTAGATAAGCATGCGGGGGAGGAGGGGGATGGTGTTGCGTATGAGATGCCCGTTACGGGAACCTTCTTTCCCTCCGGCCTCAAGGGGGACTCTCGTGTGCCGGAGTCTGATTTTATGAATCTACGAAGACACCGGCAGAGGAGCCCGGCTGTCGGCCAGCTTATGGTGGCCGAGGAATCCGAGCAAGCTCAGTTCGCCCATGTGACGGGCCCGGAGGAAAGGGCTGCAAGCGTGACGGAGTATACTTTCATGGATGTTAAGAGCGCTTCTCAAGACTCGTGTCCCATGCTTTTCGGGCAGAAGCTCAGGCGCGTACCGCCGGCGGAGAGCTCTGCTGGTGAGCAGGATGCTGTAGTGGAGAAGGGGGACCAGCTCAGCCGCGTAACTGCGGCTGCGAGTGCGGATCTTGCAGTAAAGAAAGTGCAACAGCTCAGCCGTCTGCCTGTTATGGAGACTGAATTTGGAACGCAGGATGCGCCGGGAAAGAACCAGGATCTAAGCCCCGTTAGAGTTGATGCGGACACCGAGGCATCTAAAGAGTCATGTAGCAGGCCAGAGAAGGGTGCTCCGTCGGGCTCTCCTTTGATGCCTAAATCTGAGGGAGAGGTTGTTGCTGGTAAACATGAGGCTGCGAGTGGTGAGACGGAGGGAAAGGTCACGGAGCAGGTAGTGCTCTCTGATAAGTCTGTGCACAAGGAACCTGAGGTTGAGACTCCTTCGAAATCGAGCAAAGAGGATCAACCTGCTCCTGCCAAACGGGTTGGGAGAATCATTAAGCTGCCAACGTCATTGGTCGGTGGCGGGAACTTTGATTTCGATGATAGGTATGTCGGGTATCCACTACCAACCATGCTTCTCGCCTGCACACTTGTTCCATCTTTTGCATTTAACCTGTCGCCGGAAACTTGTATCATATTATCTCTTCTGCAGGTCCAGCTCCAGGAAGCGTGTCCGCACAGGATTTGACAGAGATTCGTTTGAGAGGGATCTTTCCAGGACAAGAGTGGCAAGAGAGCCAGTAATTGCAAGAGAGCCGTTCTCTGATTCCGATGACGACAATGAAAGATACGGTCAAAGCAGAAGCTTCGGCAAAGAAGAGGACATACCCAGGCACGGTCGGCGGGTGGAGTATTCGCCTGGAATTTTCCCCAGAGATAGGAGTGATGATGGCAAGGTGGCCGGTGGTGGCCCTGGTCGAAGTGTGTTCAACCGTTTAGGTGGGGCAAACAACAGAGATACAGTATTTGACAGGCTCATCTACAGGGGCCCTGAAGACATGCAAGTCGGGGATAGGGACTACAAGACAGGACGGGACCGTCCCAATCAAGATGGAAGAGGATACCATTCTAGACCTAGCAATCGTGGGATGCACACAGCCACTTCTTATAGAGACAGAGACCATGAACCTTACCGGCAGCAAAGGGGTAGAGGTGGAGCACATCATCAGGCAAGCCATGGTAGAGATCAGTACAGGTCGTTTGAGAAGCCGAACTATGGGCGCTCCTTTTCTGGCACCGACTTCCGCACAACCAGCCGTGACTTCGTTGTTGCCAACGGTAAACTACAACATTCGAAGAGTATGAAACTATCAGGTTGGGACAGGTCTGTACAACGGTTGAGCCCGTTTGACCCCACTACCGATGGTGTGGGTAGACGTTCATGCTCTCCAGATGACAGAACTTTCACACGAAGCAGGAAGCATGTTG
Organism: Anthoceros angustus; assembly: GCA_010909165.1. Classification (NCBI taxonomy): domain Eukaryota; kingdom Viridiplantae; phylum Streptophyta; class Anthocerotopsida; order Anthocerotales; family Anthocerotaceae; genus Anthoceros; species Anthoceros angustus. The sequence continues at coordinate 767,369 of MU008180.1, read as the reverse complement.
TTCACTCTCCTCCGTATCCGGCGTACCCAGCCCTATTGCAGCAAGCCAGGCAGAGCTCTTGCTCACCACCTCGGGAAACCACCTTCCATCGGACCTTCTCCCGTCATCCAACAGCTGGGAAGTATGAGGTAGCAGAATCTTCAGATCTATACAGCCCCCATGATTTGGATCGTGGGCAGCAAAGATCTCCTCAGTCATACCCAGAGGACCTGAGTGCTGGGAGGGGAGCATCTGCACGTGCAAGGCATGAAGTATCTGAGGCAACCGAGATGAGATCACCACTGACAGACTTTTGGGGATCTGGGAAACCGTATGCTGGGTTGTCTGAAACTTCGGATCGCAGGAACCAGAGTGGAGTCTCAGGCAGGGGGAGGGTTTCCACCTTGGAAGGCAGTATGGGGATGAAGGGGCACGTTGGACGACTGGAGGCCCATGAGGACCAAAAGCTTGTTGATTATTTGAAAGAGTTTGGTAATGACAGCAAGAATGGCAGGCCTGGTAAACAGGTGACAAGCAAGGAATGGACTGGTAAACCTGAGAATGGCTACTCAGCAGATGGGAGTACAAGAACCTTATATGATCTCAACTTTGGGACCGAGCTTTCAGACGGTTTTGAATCAAGAAGGAACAAGGATGTTTTAAGCAGACCTGATCTTAGAATGGCCTGGGAAGAACGAGAGTCCAGGTATGTCGCCACACGAACAAGGGATTTCACCTCTTCTGATGCTTGGCCTGAAGAGAGGCTGCAACTTGCAACGAACAGGTACCATGAGAAGGTATGTTATTGACTACATGAGATACAAGCGGTCAAATGAAAAGTTACACGTTTCCACCACTTGTAAGGTTGGGAAAGAATGTCAGGGGGTGGTTTCTAGCTGATGTCTGTGGATAAAGACGATCACAGACAGAGAGCATACTTCAACAGGTAGCGGAGTGTATGTTGTGCACTCGTTTCACCTTTGTTTCAGCTTTGCTGAACATAGTACGTCTCCATTGTTTCTGAGCTCAGTTCTAAATTCCGGAAGTTTGGAACTGTTCAGAGAATGAAAAAACGTACATGTGGGAAGGGTACTTCACGTATGACTCATCCTGGTTGAAATTTGTCTGTTTCCTTACAAGACTACCAGCGGGATGCAGTAGGATGCTCTAAGATGACTGCCTTGAAAACCTAACTGAACTGCCATCGAAGTCTCTGAGAAAGCAAAGGAGCTGGACAAGCAGATGCGCAGCAGCTGCAATGGTGGCCACTATTTTTCCCTCTTCTGGTAAACGAAGGCCAATGCAAACGGTGCAAGCAAGGTTGCCCCCATTTTTTCTCTCAGCCACCGGCATGCGAATCTTCGCATCTCGGCAATGACATACAATTGAGGACTCATAACAGCTACTGCGACAAACTGACAGGTTTGACGGAGTTTCGTGTAAAGTTAACTGTGCTCCTCAATTTTGTGACGGAAAAATCGTCGCCTATTAGTAGGGCACCTGTCCTTTGTTTCAGATAAGGAACCAATAATTCACACATGTAACAGCACCCAAACGAGCAACTCCGTGTGACATTCAACTCTCCAGGTGGGTGAAAATCGGGCTTTTCTCCAGTAGAGCTCATCGTTCGCAGCCTACCGGGATCCCCGGTTAGCCCGTCTCCGAACAATTCCGACCTTGGAGATCCCCAAAGGGGATTTGTGGATAGAGGTTGAAAACCTCAGACTGACAACGGGATTGGATGTCTTGACATCCACTTCCACGGCCAGTCCTTGCACAGTTCCGCTTTCTACCCTCATCGCAGTATCTTGAAGAGTGGAGCATGAGGTAGAATTCCAAGGTTTGGTTGGAGGCGACAAATTCACAGGAACTGGAACCAGAGGTGAAAGAGCTTGCTGCTCCGCTCCCTTAACACCCTCATCGCGATCCAGGGTCCAAGAGGCAGCAGACCTTTTCCAGGATCTGGATTTCACAGGGTGGTGTGCTTGACCGTAACACACATCCTGCGAGCAAAACATGACATTAGATTCCATCACACTGCTGCACGACTGACACCATCGTCATGTCAGACATTTATCGACAATAACAGACCGCACTGCACCAAACAAACTGACCTCTTCTCAAATATCTTATCTCATGCAGAGACTTGGCACTGGCCACCTTGGAGTCTAGCACGACGGACCTGAAAGATTCAATACAGTAGGGTCATGACTGCACAGACAAGCTTCAAATCTGTCACTGGCTACTGACAGGCCGAAACTCGCGCACCCCACAGCGCAAGTTCACCCCTGGCACTAGAGACTTGTGGGAACGGCGTCGCAAAAAGGAAGACATTGCCAAGCCATTTAGTAATCAGATGCAACTAACCTTGTCTTCATCTTCGTGGGCCTCATCAGATGTCTCATCGTTGAGCTCAGCGACCCTCTGTGCTTCTTTCTGCATCTGCAACTTGTTGTAGGATCTGTTCCCAATGGAGCCAAGGGGAACAAGGGCAGTTCCATGTGAAGAACTAGGACTACTCCGGGATCTCTTTTGCTGTGGTACCTGGATGTTGTTCTTGACAGTCTTAAGCCGTGCTCTTCTACCCTGCGTGCAAGTCAAGCATGAGGAGCAATGGCAAAGCAGGACGAGCGGGGACAGGTCGGAAAAAAGAAAAGCCTGAGAGACAAGACAAGACCAGGCCTTTAGCCTTTCCGTATCCTCCATTTCCTGTCTGAAAAACCTGTGCACTAAACCCCAGAGCCCGCTTAGAACCCACACAGACAGTCTTGCCTTGCACACATGACAGACAAGAGGGGTAGTTCCCGGCTGCCAAAACACCCACCTTACCCATGCACTTCTCCAAGTGCGGTGCAAAGCGGCCTGCCACAATGGACCGCCCACAGTTCATGCAATCAAACGCGTCAGTGGCAATGGCCGGATGCGTCTGCCCGAACACGTCCACCGTATACTTGCTGCTGCCACTGTCCGCTCCTGCTCCACTGAAACCGGCATCTCCCGCATCGTCCCGTTCTTTATCTGACGACCGCGCGTCCTCCTCCTCCTCCACGTCCAGCCGGTAGTCGAACCCCAGACGGGCAGCTCTGTGTGCCTCCGTTGCAACATCCGTGATCAAATAATCCACCAGCTCCGCAAACAGAAAACTTGCTTCCTGCGACACGCCACCAGTGCCCACAAGGGCACCAAAGCTTCAGAGGCAAAAGTGCGGCAGCCCGGCCCCAACCCACAAACGGCTGCAGGCTCAGGCTCAGGCTCAGGCTCAGCTGGGCTGTCCTCTCATCTCATCTCATCTCATTTCATCTCATCTCATGCCATGTCATGTCATATGATGCCATGTGCTCCCCTCCCCACCTCCTTGATGGCAGACCCCGCCAGCGACGATCCCTTCACCTCCTGCTCCTTCATGGAATGCCAGACTCCTGTGCGCGAGACGTGCAAAAAAACGGTGAGACGCGCGACTCGATACGCGATACGGGATAGCCTGCGGGAGGCAGGACTGGAGTCGGAGCCAGCAGCTGCCCCGAAATCTGCTGCCGGCAATGATGATGTCCTGGTCCTGCTGCCAGTGCGGGGCCGTTGGGGCTGGGCCGGGGCGAGGCGGGGCAACTGGCCGGTAGGAGGTTATAGGTTATTCCCTCCCGGTTTCGCGACGTCCCCGACGAACCACCTTGTTACATGGGTACAATAATAATATCTTTTATTACTCTTTCCCAAAATCCACCCCTTCCACTGCCCACCATCATGTGCAGTTGCAGGTTGCAGCGCCAAGTACACTTCCATGCCCATCATCACTCCCGTCCTCCCTTCCGAGTTCCCTCCCCTCCCCTTATCACACCCACATCACCCAAAGGCGCCAATTGCCCCATATCTTGAAAATTCCATCCGCTCCACCACTCCCCGCCGCACCAGCTTCACCTCCACCCACACCGCGAGTCCCTCGACCTCGCCTCCATTGCGATTGCGATACGTAATTCCGTTTCAGACCACACCACGAAGTGCTGCAACTGCAACTGCAACTGCAACTGCCAGGCCTGCGATGAGGTGCCAGGAGTGTGTTTCAGACAGCGTCTCCCATCTTCCACGGTCCGATCATTCTCCCTCTCTCGGTTAACCACTCCGCATGCTCCCTGTTGGGCACACTGAAGCGTGAACCGTGTGCCTCATGCCGCAGGGGGAAGCTTCCAGGACGCTACAGTAACTGCTATGCATCCCTGTATTACGGTACAACAACCCAGCAGCTTTCCTGCTTCCATGCCTGATGGCTTCTTGATTTTTGCTACTCTACGTGAACAATGTGATGCATGCATGGGGTTTGGTGCCAGCTTGAGGTCGGCAAATCTTGGGTCTCGACTCCGCTGCAGATCAGTCATGCATTTCTCGGCTAACGTTCCCGGTTCCGGTTGTGAACAGACGGGGGGCCTCAGGATGAGATTTCCCAGAGCCTCAACAGGGAGGAGTGCGGAATTGGGAAGTTGCTGCTGGCGCAGCCTGAGCCCGAGCCTGAGCCCGAGCCTGAGCCTGAGCCTGAGCCTGAGCCTGCCGAGGTTGAGAAGGGGGAGGAGCTCTTGAATTACGGGAGGCTGAGGGAGTCGCCTTTGATGAAGGCGGGGGCTCGGAGGGACCGGCACTCGGCGCTCAGGAGCCTGGGGCTGGTGAACAGGGACGGGGAGCGGAGGCCGTTCCGAGGCCATTTCTGCCGCCTGGTGCTGAGCCAGGAGTACGAGGTGGACGGCTGGGACTCCCAGCGGGGGCTCTTGCGGATCAATTCCCGCTATACGCTGTCTCTGAGGCCGGAAGTGGTGGGCGCCTTCATGGGGATCGATTTCACGGGCCCCGTTCCGAGCAGCGCGGCGCAGGACAGGTTCCGGGAGCTGGAGCGCTACAGCAGCAGCAGCCGCGGAGCTCCAGGAAGGTGCCGGCTCGGGCGCCGTCTTTGTCCAAGGGTCTGGCCGCGGACAGCCTCGAGCCCAGGCTGCGGGATTACATCAGGATGCGCAGGCCCGGGCTGGGATTCACCAACCCAGACCGCCAGCTCGCGCACACGCAGGTGTTCGCCTTCGGGAGGAGCTCACTCCAACAAGCGCTTCGACTGGGTGTCCACCAGGATCATCCGGATCGAGAACGTGCTGGACCAGGCCACCGGGCGAAGGTGCCGCCTGTCGGAGTCGCTCAGGGAGTTTCTGCTGCATATGTGGAGGAGGCCATGGATTACTTCTTCGAGGTGAGGGAGGAGCGGAGATGGTGCATGCCGCCCTGATCGCCGGCCTGGGCCTGGGCCTGGAGCAGGGTGTGGGAAGCGTCGTCACCGGTAGGCGGGGGCTCGGAGGACCGGCACTCGGCGCTCAGGAGCCTGGGGCTGGTGAACAGGGACGGGGAGCGGAGGCCGTTCCGAGGCCATTTCTGCCGCCTGGTGCTGAGCCAGGAGTACGAGGTGGACGGCTGGGACTCCCAGCGGGGGCTCTTGCGGATCAATTCCCGCTATACGCTGTCTCTGAGGCCGGAAGTGGTGGGCGCCTTCATGGGGATCGATTTCACGGGCCCCGTTCCCGAGCAGCGCGCGGCGCAGGACAGGTTCCGGGAGCTGGAGCGCTACATTGTGCAGCAGCCGCGGAGCTCCAGGAAGGTGCCGGCTCGGGCGCCGTCTTTGTCCAAGGGTCTGGCCGCGGACAGCCTCGAGCCCAGGCTGCGGGATTACATCAGGATGCGCAGGCCCGGGCTGGGATTCACCAACCCAGACCGCCAGCTCGCGCACACGCAGGTGTTCGCCTTCAAGGAGGAGCTCTACTCCAACAAGCGCTTCGACTGGGTGTCCACCAGGATCATCCGGATCGAGAACGTGCTGGACCAGGCCACCGGGCGAAGGTGCCGCCTGTCGGAGTCGCTCAGGGAGTTTCTGCTGCGGTATGTGGAGGAGGCCATGGATTACTTCTTCGAGGTGAGGGGAGGAGCGGAGATGGTGCATGCCGCCCCGATCGCCGGCCTGGGCCTGGGCCTGGAGCAGGGTGTGGGAAGCGTCGTCACCGGTAGGCGGGGGGAGGAGCTGCAGCAGCAGCAGCAACGCGGATATGGGTCGGGTCCTGGTCCGGGTGCTGGGACGAGGAAGCGTGTGCGCGGGCCTGATAGCGTTGTGGGTCGGGAGGTGGAAGAAGCTTGGGAGAGGGGGAACAAGGTGCCCAAGATCGAGGTCGCCGACGAGGAGTTCGTCCATGTCCCGGTCCAAGTGCAGCAGCCTGAGAATGAGAGTAATTCCATGCTTGTGACTCGGAAGCGGGAACAGGAGGAGGCCTGCGAGTTGCTCAAGCGCGTGGAGGGCTTGGAGAGGAACGTCGAGTTAGAGAAGGCCAGGTGGGCAGACATTCTGAATAGGATTTCCGCCTTGGAGCAGCAGCGGGATCCGGAGGAGGATAGTGGGAAGAGGGAAAGGGAAAGGGCCGAGTTGATGGTGACCGACCTGCAGGAAGACTTGAGGTTAAGGGATCAGGATGCTGTGAGGAATTCCACCAGGTTGGGCAGATTTATGGGCGCTATGAAAACCATGGTCAGCCCTGCGCTATTCTTCGGGACTCGGAACGGGAGAAAGGCTTGTCACGTGGTTACAGCGTCCCTGTGAATGGATCATAGCCTCGCTGATCAAAATGCATATTCCTGAATTCATCTGCAGCTTGGGCCGTTCCAGAGCCTGCTATCACAAGTTTGATTGCTTGCATTGGCAGTCCAGGTAGGGTGGGGTTTACACTCTCACCCTTTGTACACGTACACTCTAGAGCCTCTTCTGTCTGGGAAATGCCAGGGCTATTCAAGTCTGCGGCAAAACGGCCATGGCTGGGTGCTGCAGGAAGGCTGAAAAAACCCAATACCAACGGGCGGGCACAAATCGAGCTGGTGTGAACGCACATGTGAAGTTTAAAGAAACTCCAAAATTGAAATGTTGTACGCGTAACAAATTGGAGACGTTGGCGACCCCTATTCGCAATTATGTATAGGGTTGCGAACCGGCAGTGGAGATTTGAAATTTTTGTTTCACTGGCCAGCGAGGTGTCGCTGTTGGCGTCGTCGGGCGTTCATCTGCAACAGGCACGCGGAACACAAGCTACCGGAATTGGAGCAGGAGCGCTTCTTTGAGGTGGTGTAGAGAGCCCCAGTCGCCATGAATCTGGGCGAGGTTTTCAAGCAAAAGAAGCAGAGTTCCATCGATAGATTCAAGAAGCCAGGTGGGGGCAGCCCTCCCGGCGCTGATCTGCACAAGCCAGGAGGCTTTCAACTGAAAGAGGAATTGAGGACGGCAGAGGGCGCCACTCCTCTGCGCACATTCCGTAAGTTCCTGAGCTTTCTTCTTAGGATTTCCTCCTACGCATGGAGGTCGCTCGTTCGTTAAGCTGTCCTTTTCTTGTAACCTGTTTGATGCAGAAGGGTACGATGTGGAGGAGACCTTGAAGGACTTCGACCTCAACATGAAGTTTGGCCCTTGCTTAGGATTGTCCAGATTAGATCGCTGGAACAGGGCGGAGAGCATGGGGCTCAACCCGCCACCTTTGGTGAAGCAAATACTAGAGGAGGCTGCTGGCCTTCCACAATGCTTGTGGGAGGGAAGGGTTTAGCAGAATTCTTTCTTTACTTTGTTAGGCTTGGGGAGCACCTTCTTGTGCTCCCATGTACAGCTAGGGTTAGCGCGTCTTGTGAGGTTTTGTGAACAAGTCATGGCCAGCTGGAAGCAGCTTTGAGATCTGTATCTTGAAATCTTGTCACTCTCTGTTGTTGCTCAGGTGCGACCCTGAGGGAATGTAGAGTATATAGTGACCAGCTCCTAGATATCACCCTTCGTTGCATGTTCATAGCCAAGCAAGGAAATTGAAGCAGGGGTTTTTACAATCTGCACAGGTAGAGTAGCTAGCACGTTGGTGAACTGCGAGTCTATAGGATAGCCAGACAGAGATGGCAAGGCCTCCTCCAAGTGATCGTGGATATAATTCAGAGTAGCCCCGTAGGGTTTCTACAACGGTCGGCCCCCACTGCAAAGCCGGGAAGCCTGCTCCTTCGCTTCATTACGAGTCCGATGGGGGAATGCAAGGATGCGGACCACATATGCGACCAAAAAAAACATGGCTGGGCTCATACACAGCTGGGCTCATGCCTCCATTCAACAAAAAAAGATCTCAGAAAAAAATCTCCCACCTTATGGTGGAAGCGCTGAAAAGGATCCTCTATGTCCTACGTGCTGCATCCTCCACTCTTCTCAATCCCCTCAATTCTAGAAGAGTATGAGAGCAGGTGTGCCATCCTCCTGTGATCCGAAATCCGGCTTATGGGCTGTGTGCAGAACCAGGCTCATGGGCTGCATGCAAAACCAGGCTCGTGGGCTGCATGAGATCTTAGAGACTGGCTCTGTGCAACCTGAAGAGGAGGAGTTACAAACTCTACAACCCTGGCCGGAGGTACTTACGAACCGGAAGGGGGGGGTGCAGTCGGCTGTGCCATAGAGGGGCGAGGTGCAACCAGCTAACCTTGTGGAATTGGAGGGGGAGTGAGATGCATACCCGGAAAGAAAGGGAAAAGGAGGGGGAGGAGGGGAAGGGGAAGGAGGGGAAGGGGAAGGAGGGGGAGGAGAGAAAGGGGAAGGAGAGGAAGGAGGGACATTGGAAGGAGGGGGAGGATGTGCACCAAACTCAAAAGTAGTTCTCATAGGGCTGGTTGGGTTGAAGGAGGTAGCTATGGCTGCAGTCATGTACTTCATGAACACAACAGCTGTGACTCCTGCGACATTTTCTCGTGGTTGCATGCCATCTCCAGTAGTGGGGTCTTGTCCATAACTTCCTCCATCTCCGTCCATTGCAGCTTGAGGTTTCACACCTTCTCCGCTAATTCAAGCATAAGGGATATGGCGCCGGTCATGCATGCATTGATGGCAACCACAGTTGTCCTCGTTAATGCCACAATTCCCGGACCTCCTCTGCAGCCAGATGCCCCTCCTTAGTTCGACTTTGGGCGGTGGCTTGCCCCTCCATGCCAGTGCTTGCTCTAGCCGTGCCGCACGGCCCACTTTTCCGGAGCTTTGGAGTTTGTACCTCCTGTCCCCTTTCCCTTGCATCCTTTGAGCTTTGGAGTTTGTACCTCCTGCCCCCTTTCCCTTGCATCCTTTGAGCTTTGGAGCTAGTCCCTCCTGCCCCCTTTCCCTTTGCATCCTTCCCCTTTGCGCGCGGCACTTGCCCTGACCCCTCAGTCTACTACTGTCGCAGGTCGCTTGAACCCTCCTCCTCTTGTGACTGCGCATGCTGTGGGCCTCGAGCTCTGTGATGAGCTCACGCAGCTCTTCTTGCAGTGCACCTGCCTCCTCGGGTCCGCAGTTGGTCGTTCGTCCATAGCGTCACGGGATCTGTTGCCGCCGCTCCACGTCCGGTACAAGCGGACAAAGTTGCTCTCGAAGTCGTAGATGACTCTACGAGGCCTAGTCTCGTCGACGAATGTGCGAACTTCAAACCCTACTTGCAACGAACACTCGTAACCATGCCCAATACACAATTGGATGGAGTGTATGGTGTGCGATGTGCGGTGTGCGGTGTGCAGAGCGGGAGGAGCGCGGTGGCGAGCGGGAACAGCGCGGTGGCGAGCGGGAACAGCGCGGTGGCGAGCGGGAACAGCGCGGTGGCCAACGGGAACAGTGCGGTGGCCAACGGGAACAGCGCGGTGGCGAGTGGGCTCCGAGGGGTGGCCCGCCTTCCAGCTCCCCAGCGGGTCGGTGTGTTGACAGGGCAGCGGGCCGACAGGTGCTATGGTGGTGGATTGACGGGGCCGTCATGTTCCGGCGGGCCCCGTCAATCCTAAAAATCCTAGGTTGAGTTTTTACATGGAGTAGCCGGTGCGGGCGTTTGTGCGATGGGTTGTCGAGGTTCCGGTGGGTTGCAGCCTCTCTACGTTGGGGCCTCCGGCCAATCTAGTCTCTTCAACCCTAACACCCTCAGGCAGTCGTTTGCAGGTTGTTCCTTGCTTTCTGCCATCTGTCCTATGCAACTTTGGTTCTAGCTTGCATAGATTGTTTCTTTCTGCGTTCTCCTCAATGGTGTGGTCCACCCCTCTTAAAGGACGCTCTCTGTCAGGTCTGCGCTTAGCTTTGCTGTGGGGTTAAGGGGTTGAAATGTCACATTAGGCACAAGCAACAGGACTTCAATGTCACATTAGGCACAAGCAACAGGACTTCGATTGTGCAGCATGGGAGGCTCAGATGAGGCTTGCTTCTTCCTACACTGCTGGCTTCCTTCGAGGAGACCATTGTCGCTTTTCGCGCCCTTCACCCAGCCCTTATTGACCTCATTTCACAGGATATTCTAGATTTCATTGCTGAGGAGCCTTTTTGTCTTAACATGGCGATCTTCGGCAGGGCTCTTGCCACTGCCCTGCGCTTTCTTCAGGTGGTCTGTTGGGGACAATCTACAACCACTTTCGGGATTATTTTGCTCCCGAGGATCCTTCTAATGGTTTTTCCGATCTTTTCATTATGGCGGCGGCCGTGGCAAGGGGCGAGACCCCCCACCGGATCTCTCAGGTATTGAGTGCCAATATGTTACTAGCTATAGAGAAGTCCACGCCTTGGGTGTGCCTATCATTGGAGAGGCGTTCTTGCACCTCATAAGCCATGATTATCATTCAACTCAGGGCGATTAAGCATCTTTACCCCTACCAATTTGGGATTGCCATGGGCGAGTTGGTGTGAGGGCCAAAGAAAAGAAGGAGCCGGGCGGGACCTAGGCCCCTAGAGGCGGGAGTAACCATGACGAACTAGCTCCAGGCGGCACACCGTAGATTGAGAGATGTCATCTGCGGAGGGTTTGAAGGGAATTCGCCGCAACGGCAATGGAGGGAGCTCGCCAGTATTGGTGGTTGTCGGCTGAATGGCTTGGGCCTCTTAGTGCCGAGAAGACACAAAGGTAGAGGCCATGCGCACGGATGGTGGAGTTGCAAGGCGGATAGAGGCGGCGCCCGGAAAAGGCGACCCAGGCCGAGTGGAAGAAGAGCCGGGCGGGGTGGAGGCGGGATGCTCCGCCAAAGATCCCGCTCTTCAAGACCGAGCTAAGGTCCTGTGTCTGCAACAAGCGAGGCAACATAGGAGGCGAGGGTGGGCAGGCCTTGAGCCAAGAGTTGGGCACACAAGCAGCAAAGGCTTTGAGGCGGAGGAGGCCGCTAGGAGGTCACGGAGGACGCCAGAAGGATGCCGAGTCCACAAAGCGAAGGGAAGCCCAGAGCCCTTGGAGGCATGGGGCCGAGGAGGAAGAGAAGAACTAAGCGGATCGAGAGTATTACCACCGAGACAGGAACCGACTACGGGAGGAGGCCGAAGCAGCCAAAACCCGGCTGCAGGAGTTGGAGTAGGAGGTCTATGACCTACGTAGAGACTAGGAGCCCTTAGAGCAAGCCCGGGCCACACACATGAACGAGATGCTAGAGAGGTTGGAAGAGCTAACGGGTCTCCGGACCAAAAACCGGGAGGCAGAGGAAGCATTCGAAGATGGAAACCACATGTAATATGTCATGCAGTCAGCGATGGCCGCGTTGCTTACATTCTCCAAGCTGTTGGCCTCTCGGTCCAGGGGCAAGCCCGGGACCACAAGATGGACAAGGCAGTTTTACCGCCTTACTAACATGTTTCGTGTAGGATACGTTCAATGGAACACTAAGTCTACTCAATCTTTCTACACTCTGCAGGCTGCTGTCCAAGATCACATATAGGCAATTGCTCTTTATCCGCCATACCATATCGATGAGGTCATTGTGCAGGATAGTGTTCCCGCTTGGGAATGACCGAGGGGCATCTTCGAGGTGTATGGGGACAATCTACAACCACTTTCGGGATTATTTTGCTCAGGGATCCTTCTAATGGTTTTTCCGATCTTTCATTATGGCGGCCAGTGGCAAGGGGCGAGACCCCCCACCGGATCTCTCAGGTATTGAGTGCCAATATGTTACTAGCTATAGAGAAGTCCACGCCTTGGGTGTGCCTATCGCTGTTGGAGAGGCGTTCTTGCACCTCATAAGCCACAGTATTATCATTCAACTCCGGGAGCAGTTCTAAGCGCATCTTTACCCCTACCAATTTGGGATTGCCATGGGCGGACAGAGGGCAGAGAAGGAGTTGGTCGCCAAGAGGGCCAAAGAAGTAGAAGGGCAGGCACCGGACAGCCAGGACCTAGGCCCCCTACTAGAGGCCGGAGTAACCATGACGAACTAGCTCCGCAGGGCGGTCTGGCACACCCTGGTAGATTGAGAGATGTCATCTCCTGCGGAGGGGTTTGAAGGGAATTCGCCGGCAACGGCAATGGAGGGAGCTCGCCAGGTATTGGTGGTTGTCGCCGATGGAATGGCTTGGGGCCTCTTCCGTGCCACTGAGAAGACACAAAAGGTAGAGGCCATGCGGCAACGGATGGTGGAGTTGCAAGGCCAGATAGAGGCGGCCCAAGCAGCCAGGAAAAAGACGAAGACCAGAGCGCGAGTGGAAGAAGAGCAGCGCCGGTCGGTGGAGCGGGATGCCGGCTCCGCCAGCATCCCGCTCTTCAAGACCGAGCTAAGGTCCTGCAGCTGTGCGAACAACTGAGGCAACATAGGAGGCGAGGGACTGGGCAGAGGCCTTGAGCCAAGAGTTGGGCAGGGCACGGCAAACGGCAAAGGAAGCTTTCAGGGCAGAGGAGGCCGCTAGGAGGGTCACGGAGGACGCCAGGAAGGATGCCGAGTCCACAAAGCGAAGGGAAGGGAAGCCCAGCAGAGCCCTTGGAGGCACAGCCGAGGGCCAGGAAGGAGAAGCAAGAGAAGAACTAAGCGGATCGAGAGTACCACCGAGGGGAGGGCAGGCTACGGGAGGAGGCGGCCAAAACCCGGCTGCAGGAGTTGGAGTAGGAGGTCTATGACCTACGTAGAGACTAGGAGCCCTTAGAGCAAGCCCGGGCCACACACATGAACGAGATGCTAGAGAGGTTGGAAGAGCTAACGGGTCTCCGGACCAAAAACCGGGAGGCAGAGGAAGCATTCGAAGATGGAAACCACATGTAATATGTCATGCAGTCAGCGATGGCCGCGTTGCTTACATTCTCAAAATTTGTTGGCCTCTCGGTCGAGGCAAGCCAGGACCACAAGATGGACAAGCGGTTTACCGCCTTACTAACATGTTTCGTGTAGGATACGTTCAATGGAACACTAAGTCTACTCAATCTTTCTACACTCTGCAGGCTGCTGTCCAAGATCACATATAGGCAATTGCTCTTTATCCGCCATACCATATCGATGAGGTCATTGTGCAGGATAGTGTTCCCGTTGAATGACGCAGGGCATCTTCGAGGTCAAAGCCGATGTACGAAGGCAGCGAGGATGATCTCCGTCCTCTTGCCCCACTAATTTAGGAGACCTGCATTCTAAAGCGGTTTACTGCTCGTTGGTTCGACAATTGGTGACTTGGTGCAAAAATTGGTTCTCCGTTATGTTTTGTTCACGTGTTTTTGCAGGGGGGTTGTTAGCGGCTTTAAGATTTTGCCACGTAGCTTTTCCTTTGTTTTTCCTTGTTCCAGGACATCTTGGGTTGATCTTATTTTGCAGGCTCATCCAGACCTTGAAGCTTTGTTGCGCTTCTTTTGCTAGCCATGTATGCGCTTAGCGTGGCCATGGACAACTATATTGCCTTATGAGCGCCCTCCTCGTGGGTCCGCACTTAGCCTTTGATTTTGTTGCAATGTCAGTGGCTTCCTTTAAATTTGGATGAAGCTCAGGATGAGCTTGCTAACACGCTACCAATGTGACTCCACCTGTTACACGCCTTGCAATTTTCCTTGCCTGTCAACGCTCCGGGTCTATACTCACATTCACTTGATCGATGCGCTCCATGACAACGTGTACGCTTGATAGTAACTCCTTCAGCAGTGTTCACAACCTTCTCCCTGGGTTCAGCAGACTTCGAATAATCGGATGACTAGCCCAACTGTCCGTGTCCGGATTTCTAGAAGCTGATACCTGCAAGCACTCTAGTTACCTGAATCATGGCTTCCTCTTACCACACTATGCTCTTCCCTATAGGCGTTAGTGATTGCGTCACCCTTCAGCAGGAAGGGTGACGCAGGCAACTGCGTCATGGAGTGTGTATGCTTGATAGCGACTACTCCAGCTGTGTTCGCAAGCTTCTCCCTGGGTGCAACAGACTTTGAATAACCAGTTGACTGGCTTTGTTGTCCAAGTCCAGATTTCTGCTGATACGTGCCAGCACTATGGTTACCTAAATTGTGGCTTCCTCTTACCAGATTATGCTCTTCCCGGTACGGGTTAGTGACTGCGTCACCCTTCAACACCTTCTCAGCTATTGATCAACTGGTAAGTCGATCACCATACATTGAATGAACAACATCGGCCACCTTCCGTCATTGCCTTGGAGCCAAAGCCGCCATAAATATCTAAGCCGCCTCTCTCAGAGTCTTGACTCCAGTATCCTGCATCCGCCTTTGTTGGTTGGACAGTCTCTCCCTTAGCCACAATCTTTTGCACCGAAACTTTTCCTCAAAATATGCTAGAGACATGGTCCCATGTCTCCCGGTAAAAACGTCATTCTTACTTGGCACTATTTCGTGCCTCATTCTCACTATGTCACTGTTCTCTTCCGGCTGCAGAGATCTAACGAGATTGGAACTCGAGGTAAATTCTCCACTCTTCCAAACGAAAGGCCAACGCTATTCTCCACCTCTAGTTTCCTGCATAGGAGTTTGCTCGTTCGTCCAACCAGACCTCAGCACTACCATGCCTAGTTAGCAGACCTATGCCTAACTACATAGTGGATATGGCATCATATGACACTCCTAGTTGTACCAATTGGCTAACCATGCTGGCACATCAATAGCTTCTATCCACAGTCTTTCCAAGAATTAAGTTGGTTCTATTTGTGCTAAGCTAAATCACTGAACAATGGATCTAGTGCTATAAAATAATTACGAATAATCAATGGGATTTCTCTCACCCATAGAGTCACACAAACATTGTTGTCATTCCTTGACAGACTCTCACCAAATTGGACTGACAGCTCTTTGGCCTGTACTTGCGGACAACCACTCCAACTTCCTCCCTCTAGACGCCCTTTTTGTAGGGCACTTGCGGACAACCACTCCAACTTCTCCTCAACATGCCAAGACATATAACTTGCTAAATATTCCTTTTTATTCTTTCTATTTAAATATACTTTCCCTTTTTGTAGATATCCTAAGATCTAGAATTAATCTAAATATCTATAGACACATCCTTCTATCCATGGCCATCCAACATGCCACATGCCATCGATCATCCACATGCATATGTCATCCATATACTTGACATGCATCCACATCCCATCCTAGCTACGCTCAGTCTATCATCTTTATTTATGTACATAGCCAGTGGTCGGTTTATGCCATGTCATAGGCCTTTTCTTTATCACTGACCACAATATTCTTGGAACGGTAGGTAGCTAGAGGTCCAACATTCATGGGGCTAGCCCCAATTGGCCTTCGGCTATCTTGTGCAGTGGTCGGTTTATGCCATGTCATAGGCCTTTTCTTTATCACTGACCACAATATTCTTGGAACGGTAGGTAGCTAGAGGTCCAACATTCATGGGGCTAGCCCCAATTGGCCTTCGGCTATCTTGTGGGTAGTTCCCATCAGCTTTGGGTAAATGTATTTTCCCATGTATGCTTCTTTATAAAATCTCCAGGTTCTGGGAGTGTATGTGACTATTGTTACAACCACATACACCACCCAGACAACAAGCGATGGTAAAGTCACTCTATTTTACATTCTCCGTACACGTGTGAGAACAAGAGCGGCCGAGAAGTTACCTGTCAAAGTTGTATTTCAAAATCAGAAAAAGGAGTTGCCACGTAGACATTATAGTATATATTATGCTTGAGCAACAACGAGCCGCGTCCCGCCTTCGGGATGTGCAAGGCAGGCCAGGCGGAGCGTCTGTTGGCGCCTTGCTACTGGGCGTGCCCGGCCTCCATCTGGATTTGTTTGTGTATGATGCGTGTGACAATCTGCGTTACGTTATTTATGTGTTTCGATTCCGGCAGGCCGGGCAGCTCTCATTTTGCAGCAGCAGAGCCCTTATTGCAGAGCTTGGAAGAGCCGAAGCGCAAGGACCTAAAGCTGGGGGAGGGATGACCGTGGCCGTGGGATCGCCTGGCGTGGAAGGTGCAGCATCCGGTTTCTACCATGCATTCTTTCACTCTCCTGAGACGTAATACGGGATCACCTTCTACTGCTGTCCCGATCTCTGCTGATGCACCTGGTAGCCAGGATCCTCATGCCCTGCTTCTCGAGCTCGAGCGATCCATTGCCTGCTACGAGCTTGCTCGTGCCAATGCCCAGCTGGCGGCTCTGTCCAAGTGCAGCGAGTCTCAGCCGCAGGCCCGGGGCGCAGGGACTTCAAATGGGACCGCAATTGGCTCCAAACCCCAAGAGCCCCTGCCAGCAGCCAACGGAGCAAGTGCAGGCGCGAGTGAGGAAGATGGAGGTGCGACATCTGATGCTGCTGAGGAGAAGAAGATTGATGGAATTCTGGAATTGGAGAGGAGATCTGACGTTGCTGAGGAGAAGAAAGTCGGCGAAATTCAGGAATCGGAGAACTTTGCCCGGGAGCGGGCAAGACCGTCTGTCAGTGGTGGGCAACCCAGGGCTCAGATTGCGTGGACGGCAACGGATGTCTTGGGAGCGGATAGGGGATCTGGGGTGGAAGTCCTTCATCGGAGAAGGAGCTCCAGCAAGGGTAAACCTACGGCGGATTCGATCGCTCGTCCGGCAGCATCGGGGCCTGCTCTTGAGAATGGCAGGGTTGGACAGGGGCTGGTGAGGAATTACGATAAAAGTTTGGCAGATCGAGAGTTTGCGGCCGGGATCTCGGCTCTAGCCGGTCAGATGCCGGAGCAAGCCCTGAAGCATCTGCGCCTGGCCCTTTTAGCGTGCCCTCCAGACGAACAGCTAGCTATTCGTAAGATTCAACGCATGATCGAGGGTGCAGAGGATCTGCTCCGGAAGACGGAGAGTGGAACAGGTGGTGCCACAAAATCCCTTGTGCAGGTTGGGTCCTTGACTCCAACTGCAGGGCGGGCTTTGCGGCAAGCAGGGTTTCAGGTTCAACCGCCGATGAAGGTCTTGCAGGTTGGAGATATGGAGGCAGCGGACAATGCGTTCAGAGCTGGGGTGGCAGCTCTGGAAAAGGGTGAACCCGCCAAAGCATTGGAGTGTTTGGAGAAGTCTGCTAGATTTTGTCCCCCCGACAGGACAGCTGCATCTTCTAAAATCCAGCTCCTCGTTTCTCAGGCTCTGTTTGAGCTCAGGCAAGGTTAACTGCTGGGCAGTTGGCATTCTCACATTTCGAGAAGAGCTAGCCGTTCTCCGAGGTATGGTGTCAGCAGACCTTAGTGTCTGTGTTTTTTAGGGGGGCTTTGAGAAAACGAAGATCGTCAATTTTTTTTGTTTCTGTCTTCGTGGCAGGATTCGAAGAGTTGTAGCTTGTGTTCGAATCTGTGCTCGGGGATGCAAGCATCATCCCAAATACTGTCCAGGGCGTGGAGCAGTTTCCTTCTGCCCTGAGGTATTTTCTCTCGCACGCTCTAGGTGGAGTGGTGAAATCTTGCGTACTTTCTTGATCTTAACTCCCTTTGTGTTTTGCAGCGATTGCTAGGGGCCTCTTCGTTCTCACGCTCTTCGAGAGTGGGACTATTGTTTTAGCATATTGCAATGTAGCATACTTTCCACCGAGTCAACAGCACATGCTGTCTTTTCTCCGCTTCATATCTATTCCAAAGCTTCCTCACCAAGTTTCTCTCATGAAAGAATCTGATGACGTCATCACTGAAAATGGTGTGTCGTCACTACCATCAAGTCCGCACGTCGCCAGGGCATCTCCTTCGTCTATATTGGTTTCGGCACTTGTTACCCGAATTGCAGTTACGGGCGGATTTTCTGCCTGTAGCCTTGCCTAGGACGGATATAAACAAGATACGGAAGTGTTTCAGATGCAGCCCGCGTAACAAAAGAAGCAACATGTGCAACACGACACCTAATTTCGAAGTACTAAAGACAGAAGAGAAAAGGCAGTCCAGGCAGGCCATAGTGTCAGGGCTATACATAAATGCCTACTATTAAAACGTCAGGCAACTCTAGTAAAGCGGATTATGGAGGAAGAGCCACAAATAAAAGAAATAGAAGTGACCCGAAGTGACTGATCAAGCGCACTGCAGATTGGTAACAAAGAAAACTCCGTCTTTGGTGCCCTGGTTTTGGTTGATCCAAACGTCACAACTGACGCTGGTTTCAAACTTAGGCCTGATGAACTTCCACAGCACCTGGGAACTGGAACGTATCGCCCCCACAAGCTTGAATGGCATGTCCTGGCCTGAGTCTTCCAGAGCTTGTAAAGAAGCTCCAGCCCCGTGGACGCTGTTGTGGAACGATTGCACCACCACCTCTTTATTCATCTTGCTCCGTTTGCCTTGCCTGAAACCCGGAGTCTGCAATGGAGAGCGTGTCAGCATTGCTTAAACGAGGAAGACGCAGCCAGGAGTGACAGACGTGATGAGATGCTCACCTGCCCATCTGCCACATCCAGCTGCAGGAAGAAGAATTGCAACACGAGAGTGTTGTAATCCATCTTCACATATCTGGATGGGTTGTGCAAGGTGAGGGTAACTGTCGAATTCATGGTCAAGAGAGTTGAAGGCACACCGCTCGGATCAGTGCCTGGACCCAAGTTAAACTGCTGGATGCTCATACTCTGCGACAACCCGGCCCACAAGTCAGCACAATGCTTTCGCACAAAGAAACGAGTCCCAAACATAACGATCACATACCTTGACAGTCACTTGCGGGGCCTTAGGCCTCGTGATCAACCACAAGATGAACACAGCCAGGAAGAAGAGCAGCAGCACGAGGAGCACCCAGAGCGCATACACATACAACCGCTTCAGCGGCTTCCTAGGCGGCTCCTGCTCCTCCTCCTCAATGGACGTGACCGCCGGGTTCCATTGCATATACCCTTTCTTGGAGACAGAGGAGCTGTAGCCCGGCTGCGGAAGAACCCGCCTCGACCCGGGCTTGAGCGAGCTGTTGGGCAGGCCGTTCACATCATACGACTGTCCATTGAACGACTGCGTGTCCGGCTGCGGGGCAAAGTTCCGGGACTCGGACTCGGAATAAGCAGGAGACGCTCTGACGAAGGATCTGTGCAGCGGCGAGTCCACGGGGCTGAAATCCTGCGACCGATTCAGCTCCCCGGACCTGACATCCCTGGAGCGGCCAGCCTCACGCGGACGCCCAAGCTCCTGAGACCGCCCCGGGGTTGGCGTCTCCCCGTAGAAAGAGTCCCGAGAAGGACTCTGCACGAAGTACACCGGATGCCGCGGCGACGGAGGCGGCGAAGTCCCCAGACTAAGGCCCTCAGAATCCGTAGACTGGTTATGTCTATTCATCCGCCCGTACCTCGACATCTCGCTTCCCCTGACGGCGGCTGGCTACCTAGCTGCTCTGCTCCCTTCCACAAAACCCTCACAACACAGTCACGCTGCTCCCATCGCGGAGCCGCAGCTCCCGTCCCCCAATGCAGCTACTGCACTCACCCCATCCTGCTGCCCTGCCCTGCCCTCCCCCATCCCCATGCATCTAGATCCAAGCTGCCTCCCGCGGCCCCGAGTCTGAATTCCGAATCACAACAGAACAACGTGAGCAAGCCACACACATCCGGGCCACAATCACAGCAACCTCCCATCGCTTACCTAGCCCAAACACACCACTCTACGCCACGCCAAACGGACCACCCCCGTACTCTACCCCGCTGCTCGCACTTGGACCCCAATCCAGGCCTGCCTCAGGCCGGAGCAAGCAATGCCGCTCACAGCCCAGAGCCGTGTCCTACCAGCAAACGCCGCAGCCGGGCTGCAAGGCTGTCGCAGGCTGGCGTCGAGCTGCGGTGCCTTCGCCTCGCCGAGACCCGCCTTGCTCCCCGCCTGTAGGCCAGCCAGAGGCAGCCGCACGCTGGAACCTGGCTGTCTGGCGCTCTCTTTCTTACCCCTCCCCCTCGCAGCGTCGGCGACCGGTCGGTGGCGCAAACAGGCAGTTAAGAGTCCGTTAGGGGAGCGGTCGCCGGAGCCGGTGCAGCAGGTGAGACCCGCAATAGAAAGCACCTCGAGGCCTCGAGGCGCGCATTGCAGGCTTCTACGCCATTCCGGGTGGAAGTGGGGGTCGGACGTGGGCCAAGGCCCGGCCGGGCACTTGAAAGGTAGTGCGCCCATCACGGCGGGGCCTAGCCGCCTAGCCCACACAATCAAACAATCCCGGGTCCCCTGGGCCCCTCGGTCCCGTTGCCTCCCCGGGCCCATGCCAGTACGTAGGCTAGCCTACTGTTACACACTGTAGCCCTACCCTACGCCCCCCTACCGAACGAGCCCTACCCGCTGCCCACCGCGCACTCCAATCATTCCCCAGCCGTACGCCCCACACCTTTTGTCTCCCACGTATTTACTGTCTGCCAGCGCAACGCTGTCATTTACTTTCACTCATGTATGTATCTACCTCACCAAATGATCCGTCATTGGCCCACTGGATGCCCCCTTTAACGGGACGGGAACGGGAACGGGAACGGGCTCTGGCCCTGGCGCTGGCCCTGGCCGGGCATGCGAGGGTACTGGGCCTGGGCGCTTTTTCAGCTCCACCAGCTCGCATGCAATCCATGGTTGCAAATCCACGTCAAACTTGCATATGTACTTCCACTCGCTCTGCAGTGGCCAATAGTGGGAATGTGCATGTGAAAGTGGACTCTTCGTTGGAGGATGAAAATTAAAAAGGGAGCACGGAGACTTAATACATATGCTGAGATCGGAAATCCCTTTTGCACCGGAGAATCATAAGGTTATGAAAAGATAGAGACTTGGTTATGGACTAAGGATGTTATACAAGACCAAGGCCATTATGTGATATCCCCACTAATGTCACCAAACCAACGAGGCCAGGATATAGTTTTTTCCACAAAGAGGGTAGAATTTTCCACATAAGGCCACCTCAAACATCAATTAGTGTGAAAATCGGCTTGAGCTCTGAGCGTACAATGCTGATGCGTGATGAAATAATTCATTCCAGGGAATCCTCGGGAAGGAAAACATGGCACATGGATTTTGCACGACCTACCTACAGAACACAGCACATACTGCTACGTACGCACATATATACATGGTAAATATATTTTATGTAGGAAGGTGGTACCAATATGGAAGGTAGGCAAGTTGTGCTCAATGGACTGCCCCAAGATCTGTGCAAAATTCAAGCAGTGAAGTGAACATACGCTGTAGTTGCAGCACTTCAGTACAATTTCTTAACGATTTTTCCGCATCATATTGTTGAGATCGTGAAACACGCTTTATAATGTTCCTATTGTCCTTTGTAGCTCTTCTCATGTTCCTGTTGTCCTTTGTAGCTCTTCTAATGTTTTTGTTGTCCTTTGAAGCTCTTCTTACAGGCTGCTCCTTGCCATTCACGCATTTTTAGTCATCGCTACGTTGTGCAGAGCACCATTGAGCATGAACTTGTTATGTGATAGATCTTGCGGATTGACTGATCAGTAATGTCAATGAGTATCCACCCAGAATTGCTCAACCCTTGGCCTAAGTCGTGACATGGAACGAGTCCTTGAGTATTCCAGTCATTATCCTCAATGAGGATCTGAGTGTATTTGTGTAGAAGACTAACCTCTGATTATAAGTCTACGAAGGATTTGAACGGGAAGGTCTATCATGGAAGTTGGCTATCACCTTGGCTATGGTAGGAGACTCCAATATAGTAACTATAATTTAACCATAAAATATTGAAAGCCTCACCGTCATTTTGGTCTCACATGAAATTCAGGTCATCCGGATTTGAACCCCTATCCAGAGCACCTTATAAAACACGGGTGAAAAGGCTTGGGGTCAGGTCATAATGAGGGTAATTAATAACCCTTATCTTATGTGCTCAAAACAACAGTACTCTATGGTTCATGGAGATTCTTCTTTAGGCTCTTGTCGCGCCATAGCAGGGCAAATATAGCACTGAACGGTTTATGGAAATTCGCTGGTAAGCTTTTGTCGTGCCACAGTTTATTTGATGTTGGTGGTGGTCCTGATGTTGGTGGTCTGGTGCTGTAAACTTTACATAGTGCTTTTGGTCTGACTTTGCGTGCAGCAACTACTAGTTGGAAGTGGGTGGAGCAACTGGTGCTGCTTGCATTGCTTATGCTGCCTCTCACATGTTTCTGCTACTTGCAAGCAAGTTTGTGGTTGAATCGTGTTTTTGCGCTATCCGGTGGTCTGGAGGTACTCTTCACCGTCTCGAGAGTGGATTTCCTAACTATGGGGAGTGGTATTCCTCACTGCAACCTCGCCTCACCGCCGAGTGGATTCTAACACTTGACCGTGGTGTTCCCGGCCGTGGAGAGTGTGCTCCGGTTGTGGAGATTGTTGTTCCTCGCTTGTGGAGAGTGGTGTTTGGCCGTGGAGAGTGGTGCTCCTCATGGAGAGTGGTGCTCCTCGTGGAGAGTGGTGCTCCTCATGGAGAGTGGTGCTCCTCGGCTGGAGAGTGGTGCTCCTCGCTGTGGAGAGTGGTGCTCCTCGCTGTGGAGAGTGGTGCTCCTGGCTGTGGAGAGTGGTGCTCCTCGTTGTGAAGAGTGGTGCTCCTCGCTGCGGAGAGTGGTGCTCCTCGCTGTGGAGAGTGGTATTCCTTCCTGTGTAGTGTTGTCCTAGCTGTGGTCAGTGTGGTCCTGACTGTGGCGAGGAACCATGCTGGGGGTCCAATGCTGATGCTGGTGGGTGCTTGTTGACTTCCCATAGTCGGTGATCCGGCACAGCGGTGCACTCCAGCGCATTCTTCTTTGGTTGCAAGGTGGTGGAGCAGCTGGTGTTGCTTGCCTTGCTGATGCTGTGGTTTGGTCCTAATGGTGGTGGACTAATGCTGCAGACTTCACATAGTGTTGTTGGTCTGACTTTGCAAGCAGCAGCTGCTGGTTGGAAGTTGGTGGAGCAGCTGCTGCTGCTTGCAGGCAAGTGTGTGGTTGAATCTTGTTTGGCTGATGTAGTGTGGTTTGTTTTTCAGGTCGTATGGTTGCAACGATTTTGTGGTGCTACCATGTGGGCATGCTTACCACGATTTCTGTATCTATCAACATCTCCGGTTTCATGAAAATTGTGTTGTTCCAACATGTTTGGAAGATGTGCCGATTCCGTGGTTGAAGGCGAAGGGTTCGGCTGCCCCACCAACAGCTGGGCCCTCTGGATTGACCCAGATAGGTGAAAAGTGTATTGAGGAACTCTGGGATGACAAGTTCTGTAAGCTTTTGAGTGAGGAAGGGAGCTTTGCACAACATTTGGCTTCTGTGCGGAGGATCGCTAGCCAGCACCCTCCGCGAACGGAGCCTAGGTTGTTTGACTCCCCTACACCTGATCTAGAGAGCTAGTTTCTTATTGTTTACTTGTTTTGTGTTAGTAGGTCATTATGGCTTTCAGCAGAGGAGAAATAGGAACACGCCAAGTCAAGGTGCAGGAAGGAGATTCTGAAGAGTAAGGAAGGAGTCGAGGTAGCAGGAAGCATGCAACACTTGCCTAAGCTAGAAGGAGTGTTGAGGAGACCAAGGCGTGTCGAAATTGAAGAGATATTGCGGGGAAAGGACTCTCAACTTGGTGGAGAAAGTGTAAGGATCCGAGAAACGCCTTAGAGAAATCTTTATTGCGAAGTCACAGCAGCCGGAGCTTGTGATAGGAAGGCAAGGGTGTAAGAGCCAGGGGAATTGCGAGTAAGGGCGAGGTCCAGGACATGGTGTGTGTGTGGAAATTGTGAGGGAAGAAGGACGCCCACCGTGCACGTGGTAGGGATTTGGCAACTACCATAAGAGTTGCAGGAAAGGCGCTTCTCTTCCTCAACTTTGTGCAGGAACTCAGTAAGGAGGCCATGACAAAGCCCACCACAATCAAAGGGAAGGAGGTAGCCACCAAGGCCAAGATGCCCATAAAGGAGAGTGGGGCAGGCCAGGACAAGGCCCTTAAGCAAGGGGGACCAGATCCTAAAGGATGGAAGCTGAAAATGCCACAGTTCACGTGTTTTGCAGGGCAACTATCCTCTAAGGATCTCGCTGATTTTTGGCCTTGGGAAGTAGAGGAGAATATTCAGTTGGAATGGGTGTATGGGAGACATTGGGCGTACTCTAACCTGAAATTAATTGAGAAATGTTATGTGAATTTGCATCAGAAAGAGGAGAAGTTGGCCGCTTTGCCCGAACGGAATGCTAGGACGGATCCAAGGTGCTGGACGATGAGGAGCATAAGGCAAGTGTACGGCCGGCTGGATAGCGCGGATGACGGAATCACCCTCATGGAAGGGACTAACGGTGCAAAACGGTCGTCCGCCACGAACTTGCCTAAGGAGGCCTTGTCACTCATGCAGGGGGGAATAAAATCCAAGACCAAGAACGGCTGGAGGACAGACCAAGTGATAGAGCTTAAGTGGAGGCTGTCTGGTGAACGTGAAACATAATTGACAACGATTCATTGGACTGTGTGAGGGCTGCGAGAATCCAAGCAACACAACCCTAACGACATGCAGGCTGCAAGCAGACGGATCCTAACACCTGGATGCATCCAACAGGCGCAACCTTGAGAAGCACCTGTTGAGAGCTTCATGGCCAGCATGTGAGAATTCCAAGTGTTCAGTCGTGCCGCTTCAGATCACAACGTCTCTGCACTCAATCTCCCAGGAGTAGGAATCAGAGAATCAAGATACAACGCTGCAACTGGTTGAACAGCTGAATTTGGAGCAAGGCGATGCTGAATATTAAGTGTGAAAACAATACTCGTCAAGGTCTGCAGCTCTAAATTGACAGCTTCGAGCACCAGGAGGAGGCTGCTGAGGTACCAGAAATTTGGGCCAAGGAGAGCCAAGGAATGATTGGTAGAATGGAACCTATTGTAGTAGGTATGATACCTACCATAGTAGGCACTACACCTACGAGGGTAGGGAACATACCTACCGTGGTATGGGACCCAGAAAGCCCCTCTGTGAGGGAACCTACGACCGTAGGTAAGAGATCTACGGCGGTAGGTCAACAACCTACGGCAGTATGTAAGACACCTATGTCGGTAGATAAGGAGCCGAAGGGTTCAGCGAAGAGAGGAACGAACTTGGGGCCCCTTGGGGAGATGCTCCGCATATGTGAGATGCTCAAAAAAGTGGATGTAGAAGAGGCCAAAAGGGTGGCTAACTCTTTAAGCTGGCGGATGGAGAAAAAGCGAGAACTAACCAAATACGGGAAACAACAAGTAGGCGCATAAAAACACAGTTGCAAGTAGTAGCCATGGAAGCGGAGGCCAGGGTGGAACATTTGGAGAAGAGCCTTAAAGCAAGCCAACAAGAGGTTACTGACCAAATAAGGGAGAATAAGGCTCTGGCAAAGCAGCTAGCTACTTGCGAAGTGCAAACCAAGCAGATTGCCCACATGAAAGAAATATGAGAGAAGAGGGCAAAGATTTTCTTATATGATTCATGATATGTTCTTAGTCATATGCGAAATTGCACAAGGTGTTTTACCATAGCCAATACATTGCTTCTTAGGGTCCAAATAAGGAAATCAACACGTTCGACACATTGCTAAGTCTTTAGTTGACTAGGTACTTTTGGAAGCCTTAAATTAAGATATTTCAAGCTAATTATTCCTAGAACAGGTCAAATTTATCTGGAATTGGCCTATGTTAAGCTATTGCATCCTCCTCGTCACTTGTTATGAAAAGCATACATGGTGTCCACATGGAGTGACTATTAAGAATTTTAAATTTACTTTATTACTTGCTATAGGGTCTTTCGCATGTGGTATCAGAGGAGGCAAATCAACACACGTGAAGCATAAGGTACTTATCTTAGTGGACTGAGCATTTTTTTAAGCTATTTTTAAGGTACTTTGAGCTAATTATTCCTAGAACTGATGTCATGATGTACGCAAGCTGTAGAGCATGTTTGAATATATGCATTATAACTCAAGTGGTTTTAAACACTGAAACGCTAATGGAGCGTGAAGGGTTATGTTAAGAAGGACATTGAGCATAGACGCATCTATAAGTAGTCTACTTGTTTAGTGTTTAAATAGTTGATAGAAGTCACAGCTAAAGCATGTGTAAACAGACTCTGTTATTTTGAACGCATCTTCAAGCAAGAAACGCTATTTTTGTGTCATAGGGGTGACTTGCGTGTGTGTATGAGGCGTTCGGCGTATGCTCTGTGACTTACCTCAACTCGCTTGATCGTCGCAAGGCGATCTCCGTTTGGGATTCATGCTGGATTTATTCCGAGAATTCCAACTCTTACTTCTATCAACTACGTTGCTGAGTGCTGGTTTCGCGTGTGAGTGGACCTGGTCACTTTGAGAGTCTGCTTCGCATGTGAGTGGAGTGGGACATTTTGAGAGTCTTGAGTGGAGCTAGACACTTTGAGGATCAGCCTTGCGTGTGAGTGGAGCTGATCACTTTGAGCGTATGCAGCTGGACCAAGATTCTTTAAGTTACATCGCGTTTTGGTTGTGTATGTGTATTGAGGTCATCAAAGGGTTGTGAGTAAGAGGCGTGTCGAAGGTTTCTTACAGCTACCACGCTGCAACTTCGACCACTGCCATCTTCACACACCTTGGCCATAACCCTAGCGGCTATATGTGAGCGTGCTGTGAGGATCACTTTAGGAGACAAGATGCAACGAGTGCGGCACAGAGTGGTGTTGCGCATGAGCAACCCTAATCGGCAGTGTTGTACGAGTTGACAGTTTTATGTCCGCTGAGTGTTTTCATTCTGAAGACTAGGCGACAGATGTGTTGTTGTGGCGATGACCAGCGAATGCAATTGCGACGCGGGTTTTTGATTCCGATCCATACTTCTATCGGCAGGCGGAATTACGGTGTGATGATCATGTGTATCGCGGAAATTTCTTCCCGCGATATACTCTAGGATATTTCTCACAGGGACTCTGGAGCAGTGACATTTAGAGTATACCTAATCTTGCAGACTTTGGTGTATCATTTTTATGTGAGCCATATATGTGTGTGAATTAGGTACTCTAAGGCAGTAACATTCAGAGTGTGACTGATCCTGTATAACTTGGCACATTATTTTGATGTGTAACATTTCAGGGTAACTCTTGGAGTCATTATTTCTGCAGGGTTTGCACCTGTATGAAGTGTTTTGACTCTGTGAAGTCATCTACAGTTTGTGGCTTTTGAGTGAAGTGCTAGCCTGATTCCTCTACAAGGATGCAACTTGAAGAAGGAGGAGTGAGCCCTCGTTATAGACTCAGAAGCACAGAGGTTGCCAAACTTCCCGTAGCTGCTCGGTCAAGACGGAGGCATTCCTTTTTCCAACGGCAATTTGTATATGATCCTGTAATTGCTGTTAATCCTTCTGAAATTTAGGTTGAAGAGCAACCTGCTGTAACTACTTGGCTGCCACTTTCACAGTAGTCAGTCCCTATTAAAAATTGTTTCGAGAACTCTGTGCACCATTGATCTTGGAGGGGACCAGCAAGCTGACAGCGATCCTGATTCGTCTAGAGACTCAGATACCATGGACGGGTAGCTGATTCACAATTATAAGTAGGAGAAATTCTCCGACTGTCCCAACACTATCACTCTGCGAGAGTTTCGGTTGGTGGTTGAAACTGCCATTAGCCGAATTCACTTTAAACATAGAAATGTTTACACTCCGCAATATATGTTTGCACAACTGTCTAGTTATTTGAGTGATGAGACTTTGGATTTATACATCTCACATAGGAAGGAGCTCAAGTTTACTGTGCAGGTAGCTAATCCAGCGTATCAGACAGCCTTACAGCTGGCTTATAATGGATGCTTAGCAGTTGCAATCAATGCAGATCAGACCGGGGTTGCAGATGGTGACATCTCTCCAAGGGTGCCTCCTCCTTATGTGATTCAACTCACCCCATCTGAGCAAACTATGGCAAATGCAGGAATAAGTGAATTCATGGATATTCCCAAGTATGACGATCCTGTAGGTAAGTTCTTGGACATTCTTGAACAAGAGTTTCCATTAAAAACTCTTGAGAAGATTGCACAACTTACCAATTTTACTCGTTCGCACGACACTGATCTTTGAAATCCCAGTGGACTAAGCATTTTTTTAAGCTATTTTGAGCTAACTATTCTTAGAAATCCTTAAACCTTAGTCATTAGTTATTCCTACCTATTACTTGTGAGTAGTAAGAGTAGGTACTTGTCCCAGTGGTCTGAAAATTTTATGAAGCTACTTTGAGCTAACTATTCCCAGAACTGATCCTTAAACTTGAGTCATTAATTATTCGTACCTATTACTGTGTAGAAGTAAGGGCTATCCCTACATTGTCTTTGAGTTAGAAAACATATGTATTAGTATCAAATAGTGATCTCAATAAATTAAAAATTATATAAAATAACTCCCAAGGTATTTTCTTAAGCTACTTTGAATTAACTATTTCTAGAACTGATCTTAAACTTGAGTCATTAATTATTCGTACCTAGTACTATATGAGTAGTGAGGGATTGAGTTAGAAAACGTATGTATTAGTACCTACCCGAGAAGATCTCGATAAATTAGAAAATTATACAAAATATTAAAAAATAAAAAACAATCTAGTGACCTAAAACGTGAACTGCAGGATTTGAACCTACGCGGGCGTAGCCCAACAGATTTCGAGTCTGTCGCCTTAACCACTCGGCCAAGTTCACCAGATGCCAGCGTGCGTCCTTATTATTTATATAACCAAAATATAACATTTAAGACCGATGACACTCCGCCCGAGGCACTGCGTCATGACCGTCGGTGCTGGGTATGAAGCCGACACTCGCGGATTTGTCCACCGACAAACCGACGGGGTCTCCTTGCAATCAGGAGAGGTGTGGTCAAAGCCTAGAGGGCCCTATACATCCACATGCATATAATGTGAAACGAAGTGGCGGCCCAATCGGATGCGATTGCGGTTAGGTCCTTCATCCAGCGGTGGATCCCGCGGGCCAGAGCTACAGCGGGAACCGGGGCAGGGCCCAGGGGGATTTAGCTACTCCGCTAGATTCCAATTTTCCAATGCAGATTTCACATGCATAGTGACAAGGTCCATAAATGGAGGGGCATGGGGCCCTCCGGCTCCAGAAAGCACCACCCTCTTCCACGCATTTCATTCAATTCTCAGGTGGTAGAGGTGGGAGGCAGGGGTTGGAGAAACAGCGGAATGGACAGAAGGCGAAGGCCTAGGCTAGCACTGGCAGCCTGGAGGGCCCAGCATTGACAGAGCACATGGTTTAGAGCTGTATACAACCTGGGTCAGAGATCGATGCCGTCGGGGGGTTTGGGTGGTCCCAGTCGAACGGGAAATTCCGCCGTCGGCCGTGGCGGCTCGAAGGCCGTTTCCTTTCTTTTACCACCTTCCGTTTCCAGAAGCTTAGGGTCAAATGTTGCCCTGGCTCCAGCCTGTTCCCGGCCTCCGGGTAACCAGCTCCCTTTTCCTCGAAAAACTATGCCACCGACAGATGCCAAGGTCGTAACACATACCTAGGCACCCTTCCACCCGAATCTCCTACTAACATTCACTCCCAGTCAAAGTGATTTGTGGAAAATTTGAAGGACACCGCGAATGCTTGACGCTCTTCAGCATCGATTCACCTATGGGACCTGGTCACCTGGTCTGAACTGGGTTCAGAAGCAGTCCTTCGTGGTACAACCACTGGGACTACTGTAGCTTAAGTCGGGCTCCGCTTTCGAGCATTCCGAGCTTTCTACTCTGGCTCCGCGGGGCACTCATTTCTTTTCTGATGTCATGGATGTCCGGTCTGCAAATTCTCTGTCGATGACCAGGTGCAGCGCTTCCAAAAACTTTGAGGTTTCCTTTGTGCAGTGCAATGAAGCATGAGCAAGGAAAGGAAGCTTTCTCAGAGTCCTTCCACTAAATCCCTGCGTATTCAAAAGCGACATTTAGGAACTTTCACAGCGGGAGATGTCCAATCATCTGAACTACTTCTTTTTAAATCGGGGTTCATGCTCACCGCGCATGCCTCTGCTATAGAAACCAGGTCTTCGGACACCTTCAAGGACTTCACCGTCTCAACGTCAGCAGGAATCTTTCCCGAGTTTATCCACTCTTTGACAGTTTTGAATCCTAGAATCTCCTCGTTCTGATGACCACAATTCAGGTCAGCTCGCAAGTAGGAAGCCGTATTTGCTACTGACCCAAAAGTAAAGCATCGACTGTGTGATCACGCACCTCTGAGACGATTATGCCAGTTCTGAGGAGTTCCCTGATGCAAGATTTCAAGATCTCATACCTTGCCTGAATTGATGGGGGCCCGATGTACGCCTTAATATCTGCTCTGTCGACAAAAGCAATATCTGGACAAAAAAATTCCACTTCACCAGGGTCAGACACATCCTCGGACTAGCCTGAGGACATCTGAAGCATGGTCCTCATGATCACCAACTTTATTCTGAGACAAAAGCATGAACACAACCAGCACCAACCAATGGCAGCGGTGATGTTTGACGTAGTGAGCACAAAAACATTGGGCCACGCCTTCAGCCTGTCAAGGTGTGTCAACAGGGCATTCACCACCTGTAGGAGAACAATCAGCATCAGTAAACAAATATCATGACTCTTTTTTCTGAATGAGAAAAACCCGTGAAGCGGAAAGGTAAGTTGTAGTACCCTAATCGCGTCAGAAGGCTCTGAACCAGACAGAGCAGCCTGTCGGGCTGCGACTAAGCTTTCAACCTCATCTGCAACAACCAACAGAAACAAAGGTTGTGCCTCACACAAGTCTCGCATCTGCAGAACAGGCAGGATAAGCTTCTTCACGATGTTTTTCTTTTCTTTTCTTTTCTAGCAGGCCTGATGCTCACAGCCTCGCACCTTACCTATTAGGATGAATACTAGGACGTCTCCATCTTGAACCAGTTCTTGAATTTTCTGAAAGAGCTGTGTCACCTGAATATGAATAGAAGACCGGACAGATCAACATTCAGGCCTGGATGTGGTCGACCTCCACAACAGGCCGGGCTCAAACTATCTGGAGAGAAGGATGTTAGGCATGAAAGTACCAGCTTGCCGCTTTCAGAGAACCACTTGCTAAACAAAGAATGTGCATTCACCTCCAATAGCTGCGCTTGAGGGTACCTGACCATGTGAGAAAGCACCGAGGACTGAGTATCTGGGGCTACATCTGCTTCGAAAGGACGCAGAGATAGTCGAAACAAAACAAATAGCTCACCTGTCGCTGAAGTACACAGCAAGCTTCTGGGCAAGTGCTTTGCACAATGACGTTTTTCCAGTGCCGGGTGGTCCATGGAGTAGCACAACACTGCAGCAGAGGGTTATGCAAGGTTAAGAAGCCGCCTACTGAGCAATCCTTTATTGCTTCTCTTCAAGAACTTTTCACGAGACAAGCTCACCGATTCCACGACACGATATTAGGATCAACTTTTTTGTCCGAAAATTGCAAAGCGCTGATTGCGTATCTCAGCAAACGGTGTTTTAATCCTGTTTCACAGACAAGACTGTAGTGCCTTCCATCAGTGAAGGTTTACTGAGACAGCTGGGCACCTGACGTCGAGACTTCCAACCTGTCCCATAGACCGTGGAATTCTTTAGCCGGAAGAAACCACTCCCGAAAACTCGCTAGGGCACCCGTGTCATCCACGTCTTCTGCTGGTCCGACGTCATTGAGCTGAGATGACATGAAACGCTTAGACGTTGCAACATGTTTTGGAACCACTGCCTGAAATTGCTAAGAAGCACTGGAGAGCATGTGCACCCACCTGGTACACATGAACGTCCAATTTTACTTGCCAGAAAAGCAGAATATCCTCCTCATCGTGACGACCGTCTGAAAACGTACAGTACAACAAAGTGCACAACTCTCTTCATTCTGCACTCTGGTCACTAGCATAAATTGCTGTGAAATATATGCGTCATCGACCTGCTCACTGTGCCTGGTTACCTGCATCGCAGATGGTAATGCTTTCAACGTTGGTTCGAAGAAATGCATCATCGCTTCCTGACAGGGCTATAGGACCATCGACATAGGTGAGACTCCGCTTTTCCAGCATCCTGCTCATGAAATTTCCATTCAGTTGTGTTCCTCGAACCGGCTCGACCTGATGAAACTTAGCAACATAATTCCCGCACATGAACAAGAGAGCAGATCTATTTGGCATCCAGTGTAAGAACCTCTCGACTGCCATGCGGACATCATCGTTGCGAGCTGTGCTGGAGGATTTGAGGCAGACTTCCACTGTGGAGAGTCGGAGACAATGCCTCAAGTCACAGACGAGGGATTCAAAGGACCAACAGATAACAATTGGTGTAGCTGCTAGAGCGGACTGTCATGAGATTACCAGCTATTTGAACTTTTTCTGTAGGTAGAGGATGCAACTGCAGCTGGTCAGTTTCGGACCGCAGCATTTCTATCGCCGCAAATTCCGATCCTAGGTCCATGGAGCTTGCCATACACTGCACGCGGACTCGTAAATGCAATGAAAAGAGAATGGCTGATTCGAAGGATTCTTGCAGAGCCATAACAGATTAACTCATGGCGGAAATCGTAAAATGCCAGCGAAGACCACGCATAACAGATTGATCACCTCCTGAGTTTCGACGGTTTCGAGATAGACGAGAGGATTCTGCTGTGCGTCTCGATGTCTGTCTGAGAGGCAGTGCGAAGCACTCGGAATAAATGTGCTAGCTGCAGGTAAGGAAAAATGTTTAGAATACGCGGGCGGACGAGTCACATTTCCCGCGTTTCTATAGGTGGACGAGTGGTTCGCACTCAAAAAGGCGTAATAAGAGAGTTTTGGGGCACACAAATGACCGCGCGGTCTGATGAATAAAAGCGAATTTCGGTCACGTCATTCCTACTAGGTGTGAATTGGTGTGGTAACAGTCTCGCCTTTTGCACTCAAAACTCACGGTCCCAATTCTCCACACTGGACTAACTTCTCGACTCTGAAAATCAAGAGATCCCAGCAGATCCTCGAGACTGGGCACAGCTCCAACCCAAGAAGAATCATGTCAACCAAGGGAAACTATGGATGTTTGGCATACCACCTGCCCTAAACTTAGTATTCTACAACCTCCAGTTCCTCAGCGGCTTCCTCTTCCACGATCAAATCCTCCCTGAACAAGACCTTCAACGCAGGCAGCAACTTTGGAAGCACATGCAAATCTGCCAAATTGGCGCTCATCATGTCAAACGCTATGCAGGTGCTGTCAGTATAACTTTCGTCAAAAACAGGTATCTTCGGATAACGCTGGCTGAAGTGTGTAAGGATTGTCCGAAACACCTTCCCTTGTCTTCCTGTTTCAATGGCTTCGCAAGTCATACTGTGTCGTTTCATTCGAGCTTCATCTCCCATTCCGTCGTCAAATGTAGCCTGCCAGCGTGAAAGACAGACTCTCAGGCAAAGGAAATTTACTGTGTTCAAATGGAAAGTGTGCTCAAATTGGAAATTCTGTTTAGATGGAACTCACCTCATGAATTAGAACAGTTGCCGCGCGACACGCATTCAAAAGCGTCTTGCAGGGCCTTGTGTCCCCTGAATATGCCAGCTTCCACCCTGCTCTTACAACCCCCGTGTGATCCGTTCTTTTGTCGGCCTCCAAGATGACCCCAAACGCTTGAGGACAATGGACAACTGGCACACTGACCAGGCTGCGAAGTCCTAAGGAGGCTAAGGCAGCCTTCAGTTTTTCCTGACCAACCTCATCACGGCCTGCTAGATTGTAGCCCGGCTGAACCCAGTAGTTGTGCATTTGCTTCATCCTTTTACTGCCGGCTGCTGAGCTGGTATGGACACCGCTTTCAACAGATGCATGGATAAGACCACTGCTAACATCTTTTCTATCTAGACTCTGGTCTGAAGGAAGTTCGTTGTCTTCCTCGCCAGTTGTCTGGCTGCAGTCCAAAAAATACATTCCCAAGTCTTCCAGCTTTGTGTAGGCATCCAAGTATCTCTTCAACTGCTTTGGCCCAATTACTAGGATGGGAGAGAACGCTCCCTGTCTCTCCAGAAGAGACTTTCTCACTGCCAAAATTCGTGAAAGTCCTGTATGGTGGTCTGCATGTATATGAGATATCCACACACATTTTAAGCCGGCAACAATCTCATCAGCACCTTCAAGTCCATACCTGTCCAACGCATGACACAAGAATTAGACTTCCAAAATGGCACAAAATTGACATACCACAACCAACCTCCCAAGTGATCAAAGCATGACTACAACGACATGCCTGGTGCCAGCAAAAGTCAGGAAGCCCAAAAAACTTCCCTCACCTCCTCTTGAGTTGCCCATAGGTTCCTTCTCCACAGTCGAGCATTATGCCACCACGACTGAACAGATGGATGTAAATTGCACTTACATTTCGATACTTTGATGGCTGGGATGAGCCTGTACCGAGAAATACTATCTCCATTTCCCTCCTGTGTAAGTTTTGAAGGCAATCTGGCAGAACATTGTTGTCCCTATCCTCTGATGAAAGAGTATGCTGAGCAACATCACTTTTAAGAAGCTCTTCAACACTTGACAACATTTCACTCGTATTCTTGTTTGTATGGTCCTCGTGTCTGACCTCAATTACTTTGTCCTCCTGAAGACTGCCACAAGGTGGAAGGGAAAAATCTTGAAGCCAAGGTTCTTCCACTGGGTAAGTATTTACAGCCTCTGGCCGTGCAGTAATACCAGTTGGCGGAAGTGGTCTAACATCTGATGCTACATTCCAAATCTGTGCAATCTCATCCCTGATCCTCTCAATATCAGGAAAGTCTGATATCAGGTGCTTTCGCAGACGACCAGGGCAGAATGCACTCGATATGGATGAAAGGTCCAAACCTACAGATGACAGGGGGCGCAGTCGAAACTGCAGATAAACCCAGTCAGTACATGTTTGTGACACTTGCATCCTCCTACCAAAAAAATCCAAGAACGAAATCCAAGTCAATACCTTTAAAAGGTTTGCTGCTTTTGAAATCACAAATGTGGGTGCAGGAATCTGACAGACAAAGAAAATGGTTACAGTAGGTGGTGCTTAAAAGTGCCACAAACAGTTAATACACATCATCGTCCATACCTGTTGCAGAGGTTCTACCAAT
Organism: Anthoceros angustus; assembly: GCA_010909165.1. Taxonomy (NCBI): domain Eukaryota; kingdom Viridiplantae; phylum Streptophyta; class Anthocerotopsida; order Anthocerotales; family Anthocerotaceae; genus Anthoceros; species Anthoceros angustus. Next base: position 732,226 of record MU008180.1, on the reverse strand, counting down.
TCTTCACAAGCTTGAGCTGGTTCTAGGCCACTGTTAAGCTCGGCATCAGACTCGTCTTTGGGCACAAGGCCACAGTCTGGAAAAACTTGTGGGCAAATGTAATTCAGCCACGATATTACCTTCGCACTTGCCTTCAGTACTGGCGACGTAATGTTCTGCCTGGTTGTTCCCAACAGCCAAACAACTAGCACAGGTCAGGTGTTCACTTCTGGTTTGCATCCGGCACAATAAAATAAAAATACCTAGTGAGTACCCTATAAGATATATTTTTGCAGCTGTGCAACTGCCCACTTACGATCCATGCCCAGCTAAAATGTGGCTTGTCTCGGAGAAAAGTGCCATCCACTCCTGGTATCTGATGTCACTCGTCACAATGTATGGACCTATGTGCACCATGCATGTCACCAACTTGGACGGAGTTTGTCCAGGATAGAAGTCCTTAAGACCAGATGACGACAAGAGGGCTGGTATATGGTCCAGAGTAGGGCAATCCACCAGTATAAAAATAGGACCTGGTGAAGGAGGCGCCATCACCTCGTGTGGATGAACCTATATCAGCAACGACAGCTCAGCTGCACGCACCATAATAACGCCAGAATTTACATGAGCAAGTATGTAAACACTGACCATTCCAGTGTTATCATCTCGGGGAACAGACTTGCCATTTTGAAGCTCACTGTATTTTCTTCCAGCTCTCACACCCAGTGCTGTTGCCTTCATGGGATCAAATTTGCCTTTCACTTGGGGAAGCTCGCAGACATAAACCACAGAAACGTCCCCTGCTCTGTACTTGTCTCCACTTTCACTTGTTGATCTAGTTCCATCATAATGGCCTTCAAGGCCTGAAAAGAAAAATGCAGCAAGTGGTGAAAAACTCATCCAAAAGTTCATACCAGCTGTAGCCAAGAGCAGAGCTAAAAGCTAGGTTGACACCTTGATTACCTTCATTTTCTCGAGCACCATCATTTGAGCTAGTCTTGACACTGAGACTCCTTTGGTGTTTCATGTCACCAGCCGCACTCCTGGAGGGGTGAAGCAAAACTGCCGAGATTTTCACATACTCGTCATGAAAAAGTACTTCTGTATCAGCGGCTTCCATTCCAGAATTGTTGTCACTAAATGCCTGCCCGAAACTGTGTGTGTGTACAACTGAGGCATTCGGAACAAAGGTTCGCATAGCATCAACAAAGTATTGCAACTCCGATGTTCCCCATACATTCACCTGCACAGACGTCCATAGCGAACATCAGAAGGAGGGCAATGCTGAGGGCAAGAAGTTGGACAAATGCGGTAGAACAATTGGGGTCCAAACCAAATTGACACTGCAGCCAAGCCCTCAAGCAGACAAAGATCAAGGACCTTGCATGTTCTTTGTACGCCCCATATAAGAATCAGAGCTCACTTACAGGTTCTTTACTATCGCCAAGATTTCCAAGAGTCAGGAGCAAGCCTGCGAAGGGACAACAACCAAGAGCCGACACCACAGCTCAAGGACTTGTTCGGAGCTTCTAGCCAACAACACAGTGGAAGAAACTTGTACAAAACGGGCAAATCACAACAGCCATTACCAGGAATTCCATTAGCAGTTTCAGACGTAACTCGTGTGAGGAAAAGGTGGTCAATCTGCACCATGACATCCCCAAAAGAACCAGTTAACTGAATATTCGGGCACAACAAGAGATCTCCTTAAGACAACGTTCAAACATCGCAATAATACAACGTGGGCAAAAAAATACCCATTTTTCCAAACAAATCGAATAAGAAACAGGATCAGCTGCGTGCCTTGGAAAGCTTTATCTTGTGCTCAATGCAAAATCGCTGCAGACCCTGTGCAGAAAACATCATAGTACCATATAGGCAAGTCAGGAAAAGAGTGGACCAATTGATCACTATGATTCCAAAAAGAAGGCTCATCCAGAAACCAACCTCTCCAGCATTGAAGATGAATCTGCGCTTGTCGAAGAAGAGCAATACACTGGGTGCAGTGTCTTCAGTGTCCATACCAGTGCCAAGAATCTGCATACACTACTTCCTCAGTACGCAGCAGGAATTGAGCTCAAGGGTCAGAAAAGGGGAACAATCATATGACTGGAAGACGACCCATGGTGCAGACTTGAATCCTCGCAGATCACCACAGCCACATGTACCAAGTAAGAAGGCTGCTCGGTGCCTAATATCAGACTTAGCTTCCAAAGCTCTTGGCATTCTATGCTAAAAGCAGGGCACTCCGAACTTCCATCTAGCGCCAAAACCATTCAACGTCATTGCATGCTTTGAAAGAGGGGAACCATTCTATCTCAAACCAAGAAGCGGCTTTTGTGTTTACCAGGTGCTCACAGACAAACAAGACCAGGTTCGTCCAGCAGTCGCAACTTAAAGGACGTAAATCGGGATATGCTACCAAATGCAAACAAAACAAAGAGGGGGAAACAACTCCAATTAGGACAAAAATGCAATCGACGACGGAGGTGAGAGTCGAACTCAGCTTGCCTGCACATAGCTGTTGTTGCTGTTTGCAAATGTGTTGCAGCCTTCCGGCAAGAGTTTTCGTTTGCCCATGAGGCACCAATGAAGATCAAATCGGTACCCTCTCGGATTCAGGTTTGACAAAGGTCCCTAAAAACAAGGCAGGCAGGGATGGAAGAGGGTTATAACTGGCTTGCCTGCACAAAGCTGATGGTGCTGGTTGCGTGCGAACTTCCAGAGTGGATATGTGCATCCCTAGACCGTCCTCCCCTCCTGGGACGTGGTGCCATCGAGTCTGAATCGACTCCCCTTGTCCTTGCAGACGTGGAAACCGAGTAGTCTGATTTTCTGTCTACACTCTCTACCTTCTGATGAACGACCTTGTCAATAGGAGGGAGGAAGAGGGCAGGACGTGATCGCGGAAACTCCACAGAAACAGAACAGCTAGTTGCTAGTCGTCCAATATCGGTAGCCTCCACTCCTGCCTTGAGGAGCGGAAAGCCATTAGATTCCTCATGAACGGAGTTCGCGTCGCTGGCAAGGGATACCGACGACTTGCGTTTGGTGGCGCGCTTTTCCGCAACTGCCGAATTTTCCTCAGCGCTCACGGCTAAACCCGTCGGCGGCGCAGATTCGTCGACAACCACGGCGGACGCAACAGACACCTTCCTGACCCGAGCACGCCGCGGCTTCTGTACTGCAAGCTCTGAATCGGCAGGACGCGGTTCCTCCTCCGCCTTCACCGATGGCAGCAATGCACCAATCCCGTCCCCGCCTAGCTGCCGCTCAATCCCTGCGACTGCTGTCGAGGGAATCAGCTCCTGGGTCTGCGTTCCCGCCTGAATTGTGGATGCGGCCGACTTCGGCCGTCCCCGGCCGCGCTTCTTCGGCACCAGCACAGCGTGCGCGGGCGCGTCCTCCAATGCACGAGCCGCAGCTCCAGCAGCCTCCACAGGCTGAGGCTCTGCCGGCCTCGATTCAATGACAGCACTCACGCGCCGCCCCGATTTCCTGGACGCGGGCTTCTCTTCAGCTGCCTTCGCCGCACTGCAAACCCAAAACCGCTGTTGCGGCCGCCGCCACGCCAACCCGCCCAGAAAGCAGAGCTCGGCGAGACGCCGCGACCCGCGCGGGATATGCAGCAGGAGCGGGCGCTGCAGAGCTGCTGCTGCCAAGGTCGCTGGCGACATGAATAGCCGCGTAGTGAACCCGCCACTCCGCCGGAACCCACCCACCTTCACGATCGGGTGAAGGTGCAGTCGCATTCGTTTTGCAAGTCATCATAGATAGGCCTCGCGTCAATGACGAAACATGATGTTTTGCCTTTGCAAAAGATCTGATGATATCAATACGTAAGTGACCCTTGGGCGGGGATAAAAACCACAGAAAGGGCGACCGGCTAACCTGTTACTCGTACCATGTTGAATCGTCCTCGGAGAAGAAGAAGAGGAATTTTATTTAAGTCCACTAAGGACTGATTTCCGTCATGGGACTTGGTACTTCACAACTTGTATCATGGTGTGCCTAAGCTACTTGCACCAAGGGCATCCACTTCCTTCAGGCACTCCATCTAAGTACCGATCTAATCTCAGGGTGCTTAATCACCATGTTCTTATAAATGTGTGTCCATTTGGAGAGATTACTTGCTTAGCTTGGCTGGCTAGTAGATATACTTGGTTAGCCACTAGGGTTAGTCCCGGAGGCTACCAGACATAGTTGTTGCAATGGAACGATTGTTACTTAGTCCACTACAGAAACTCTTTCATATAGACATGATTAAGGTAAGATATACTTGGTTAGCCACTAGGGTTAGTCCCGGAGGCTACCAGACATAGTTGTTGCAATGGAACGATTGTTACTTAGTCCACTACAGAAACTCTTTCATATAGACATGATTAAGGTAAGACGTAAGACACACATGCATAAATCACACAAGATTATTTAGATATTGCTCGTCCTCTTTTCATGCAAGGAACGAGACGAGATACACATGTTCGAGTTACGCAAGGCTATGTACTTAGATATTGCTTTTCGCTCAAGTTCATCAAGAATGAAGATGACGATACGCGGAATAATCTTTTCTTTGTAAAGTTCCTTCTATGCTTCGTGTCCATCCCTACTGCTAGCACTTGACAAAGAGACCTACCTTCGCATAACATGCCATAAGCAAAGTGCTAGACTCACAAACAAACATAATGACATTGATTTCTGCATATATTTTTGCAAAAAAAAAATGTTGATTTGTGCTGCATTACAGTCATCAACAAGGAAGGCGTTAGATTTTCAATCGATGGATCTCTTCTGCATATATATAGCCCATAATTCTCCCAACCCTCTTGCTTGCTACTTTCTTGCTATTGTCCATCAAGCTTTTGTAGGCAGTTCCTAATCCACCTACTCCTATTTGGCAGCTCTTGGAGAAATTGTTTTGGCTCCTCTCAAGTCTCTAAATGACATCAATGCTGCAAGACAATCTCCAATCACTTTACTTGTTCCTTATTTTATCATTATTCATGTTGTTAGGATACTGTTCATGTGGTTGTTAAAAAACAATCACGTGAATAATTGGAATTGTGCTTGAACATAATATCAATCATATGCAACAAACATAAGATTATCAAACCAAAATACAAATAGAAGAGGATATAGAGACCTTCCAATTATTTGTTCTAAATGTGACATCCATTGCTAATTTCACATTGCTAAGTGCACTAGACAATGAATCCATCACATACAAGATTACAAATTGTGTCAGCTTTCTTATTTGATACACACTAACAATATGGTCCGCTAGAATCTCATGGAGGTTTAAGTTACACAATAGCTTGTGATTTAACCACTATCATGCCGTGTGACATTAATCTCAGTACTTGGATTTAGTGTTTGATTAGTGTCTTCCCCTCTTGCTCTTCCTCCCCGTGCTCCTTCTGGCCTTCCTCCCTACCCGCTTCTACCGAACGGTTTTGGAATCAAAAATTGCGGTTGCAGGCTTAAATGGTGTGTTCCGTTGTTCCCTCACAGACCAAGGCGTCCTGCAGCCGACCCAACTCCGGACCCCTAGCTTCTCTTGCCCGCTTGAGCTCTGCTTCTTGCTCCTCGACCTTCTTCAACAATTTTGCCCTTGTTTGCCTCGCCACTTTTACCTTGTCCCATAGCGTATCGCCCTTCTTCTTGCCTGCCATGGCTGCGGCGCCTCCCCACATTGTCCAAGATTGCTTTGTGACCCAAGAAAACCGTTGCCGAATGTTGTCCATGCTCCTCCCTCCCGTGCTGGTTCTCGCTTCAACGACTCGCGACTTGAAACCCCGGCCGTGTCTCGGTTTTAAAGCACTTCATCTTGTAGGTACTTTGCACAATCTCCTTCTTACATACAATCTTTGGCATACAAAAACTTTGCTCCTTGTTTCTTCCTAGCCTTCATCACCCCACACATGCCTCTAACTTTTTCATTTTGCATCACCTCAACGCTCTGTATGCGCCACATTGAGATTTGCGTAAAAGTTTTCAAACATAGAATGTTGCTCAACTAAACTCACTTTCCTTCGCCAAAACTTTTGCCTTGTTAGTCTAACAAGAAATTCAGCCGGTTGCCTTCTATTCCCTTATCCTTTTGAGTGGCCCATACACTATGTATAAAGTTTTACATCGTTCGTGCCAAAGTTCTCCCTTGTCCAAATTCCTCATGATTCCTTCTTCTTTACGCTAAGATTCTCGCCACCTTTCATAAAGCCTCTCAATCTGTCGGGCTGATTCCAATAAAATTAGACGTGGCTTGTCAATGATTAATGAAGTCACGACACTGTTTGTGCGTGTCCACCTACGTGCATGTGCGTAGGCCCACTCATTGGCCATGCGCACATATGGACTCCGCCCTTCGAGGCTCATTGGAGATGAGCACATATGGGACATTGCCCTCCATATGCATACATGCATGCTATGCTTGTAGCCTAGTTCCTACCTTCACATGCATAGATGCATGCTATATTGGCGCAACATATGGTTGGTTATTTATGTTCCAAGTAATCTTATGGAAAATATTTTCTAATTTAGAAAACTTTCTAAATTAGTTAGGCAATGTAGGTCCTATATAAAGGTGAGGGCAATGATGAATAGTTGCAAGAGAATACTATTTATGCTGCTCTAGCTTCTCTTGCCTTCTCTGCGCTTTGCACATCATTAAAGGCTCAAGTGAAGTAGCCTTCCTCCTTATCATTAAAGTGACGAGGATGGACAAAACAAAGATGGCGATTAATAAATTAATGAAGTGCGCCCACACTAAAAGAATAGAAAATGATCTGGAGGGAGCAAAAAACTTGTTACTTCAAGCACAAAAACTTTTCCCAAGTATCTATTCAGGTGAAGACAACACTTTCCTTGTTTCGTCGTTAATACATGGCACGTCCATGTCCATGTTTCCCCTCTTTCGTGCGAGACGTAAATAGTGCACGTAGAACTAAACGCACTAATTGTTCCTAATAATCAGGAATGAACGATATTACTTACCTCCTCGCCATCTTGGAGGTGGAAATTGCAGCAAAACAAAATAAATTATCCTTGGGTTCATCAGGTCCCATGTATAATTGGTACGGGCTTCTCCAAGTTGACCCACTTGCAGATGCGAATACCATTAAAAAAAGGTACAAGAACCTAGCTTTGCTGCTACATCCTGACAAGAATTAAGAAGATGGAGCTGCGAATGCTTTCCAACTAATTTTAGAAGCACAAACTATTCTTTTGGATAAAAGGTGCCGAGAGATTTTTGATACTCAAATCCAAAAATCTCGCATGTCATACAAGGCGTATGAGGGAACTACTACCTGCAAGCAATTCCACAAAAAAAATTCTTGCAAGGAGCATAATAATTTGCTGAAAAAACTTAAAAATTCAAAACAGAAAATGAGTTCTACCAACGACGTAATCATAACGTTCCAACTCCAAGTTTTGAAGTTCAAAATTATTATTCTAAACAAGAGTACCGGGATAAACAATATTGTGATGAAGAGTATTAAAGTGCCACCCGGATGCTACATGCGCATATAAATATAAAACTTCTTTAACATAATATGACATGCCCCATGACTGCAGTGAGCTCTTTGTTTTTTTCTTTATACATAATTTTATATGAACGTTATGAATTTGAGTTACATTAATAAAACATGTTTTTATGTGAAAACTATGCATTATACTTGAAGAAAAATCATACGGTTTTTACTTACATATAATGTTAGAAAAAATGTGCCTTTTGCAAGCAGACCTCTCACACCACACGAACACTCAAACTTCTGCGGGGGCACTACAACTCCTATGTTATGCTCATGCAAAACAAGATACACTCATTCCAAAAGTGCATTTCGATGTGACCTCTTCTGCCTTGCCTCGTAGTTACTCGCCTTCTTTGGGGGGTAATCTAATTATTTATAGCAAGAGCTAAGTGGATAAGCACAAGTAATATGCTTTAGCATATAGACTGTTTCACACAGGACAAGCTCAGATCATAATTTGTCCTCTAGATATGCAATGCAAGAGTGTTGTGAGGAGGCCAAAGCTATGACTTTGAGAGCGATGTGTGAGGAATTTATGTGTTGTTCTTGTGAGGAGAGTGTGTTTGTGCCACGACATGCAAGCTACTCTGTCCTATTGTTATTTGTTTGCACCTATATTTTCATATTAGATTTGTTTGCTTGGTTGTCTGTTGAGGAAGTGCTCATATGAATGCAAATGCTTACCTCGTGCGACACCACTCATGTTTGGCCACCGTGAGTGTTGGGCCAATGTCTATATGCAGCATTTCTATAGCGCCAAGTTTTCACGGCTGCATTGAAAGTAGTATTGAAATCGGACAAGTAGCTACCTCCACCTTTAAACAGCAGACGAATACAAATCGCCCAATTAGCTACCTAAAAATAAGGAACTCTAGTTGTACCACTAACTCTAGTTGTTAGGCCATCAATAACCTAACAACTTACTAATAGTTACAAGTATGAAAATATAGCCAAGTACTTCTATAAATTGGTGGAAATTAGGGTAGAAGATTTAGTGAAAATGAGGCACAAGAAGATTCAATGGAAATCAAGGCAGAAGATTCAATGGAAAAGCCTCTAACCTACTCCTCCGATTGTGTGCACCAAATTGGCTATGAGGATCATAGACGATACATGAAGTCTACTCTTCATTTTGTGGCACAACAAGATAGTCCTGGCTCCGTATTCAACCTTTTGGTCACTTGGCAGACATGGTTGTGACAAGATAGACCAGATTTCATCCCTATTAAGTCAATTTTGGCCTGCAGAGGCATAATTTTGCAGGCATTCTAACTTTCCATGGGATGGTTTCATTATTTAGATACCCGCCCATTTAGCAAAGGCCGGCATGAATATTATGGTATGCCTTTGCGAGGCGTACTTTTCTAAACCTCTATCTAATTCTGAGCTGTATGAAAAATCCCGCTATGTAATAAAAGACAGACATATATATATATGTATGTGCAAATGGTACCTCGTTAACCTTCAATTCAAGGATTGTGTAGGTTATTTAAGAATACGAGTTTTGTTTGTTAGGTCGCACATTGGGGGTAGAAATAGAAATACGGTTGCGCATTGGAAGGGCGACCGGAACCGGTGAAAGCCGGTGACCTCGTGCCGGGAGCGCGGGGCCCGCGTCGAACGGGAAATTGGCTTTCTTTTCCTCCACCCTTCGCACCAGTGTACGCAAAGCAAGGACCTTCGCGGGAGGGAGATGGAGTTTGTGGGAATGGAAGGAAGAGCAACGGATGAGAGCAGCCCGCGACAGCGGCAGCGGCCGGGGCGGGCCTCGGCGTTTGATCTGACGGACTTCACGGTCGCATATCCCTTCAGCGACGTGAAGCTGGTGAGCGCCAGCGGCGCTGTGCTCTATGGCTGCCGGTACAATCTGGCGGTGCGGTCGCCAGTGTGCAAGCGGATGTTGCTGAGCGGGATGAAGGAGGCGCAGCCGATGTCGGAGGTGGTGACCATTCCGTTTCCCAGGATGAGGACGGAGGCGTTGCAGGTGCTGCTGGAGTTCTGCACATCCGGGTGCTTCTCAGCCAAGCGGGTCCGGGAGGCGCCGGTGGATGTTATCCACGCGGCGCGCTACTTCCAGCTCACGGATGATATGGAAGAGGTGATCGGGAGCGTGGTGGCGGAGATGGCCGAGCTCTCGGGCGGCGGGGGTGAACAGGATCGGTCGGCGGAGACGCTGTCGCTGGCGCTGGAATGCTTGCCGACCGATTTGGATGCCTCCTTCTTCGAGTTCTTGCTCAAGAAGATCTTCTCCCGGCCGATCGAAACCCTGGCGTACGGGAAGTTGAGTGCCAGGGCGCTGGAGTTTCTGTTGTCCAGGACGCTGCAGTGTTCAGAGCCGTGGGCGTCCAGTTTCTCCTTCTGCTCTTCCGAGTTCTCTATCTTTCAGTACTTGCTACACTGGTCGGCTTATCAGATATCGGAAGACGCCCAGCAGCAATTGTATACGGTATACGACGGGATCACGGATGATGAGAGCTTTGATATCGATAGCTTTGTGCCGGGGACCGCCGAATTGTTGGAGAGCATAGCCACGATTGCTGAGCCTTTCCTTCCGTTGATAGATTTTAGGTTGATACACCCCCAGGACATTGCCCTGGAGATAAAGCCGTTGAAGATTGTTCCTGCCGATATGCTGCTTGAGGCTCTCTGCCACCATGCCCTGACTCTGAGCATGAGTACACCTATCATGTACCGAGGGCCATATGTTCTGCAGTGGCATCCTGATGCGCATTCCCCGGATCTTGTCATCGACGATGACTCAGATGGAAGGGGACTTTACTGCGGGTCAGACATATCAGGCTTTGCGAGGACATATTCGTCCTTGAAAGGTAGTGGAGAGCACAGCTGGATTGTTACCGTTTCCATATCCTCTAATCCCAGTGGCATCGGAATCGGCTTCTGCTCAGATGAGGTAAATTATTCTCAGTGGCTTGGATATAGCTCCAATGGCTGGATCCTGGATGGCAGTGCCAGGTTCTGGCATAATGGATTGACTGTAAGGGCAGCTGAGTGCTTGACGTTCAGATCCGATGTGACGGAAGTGCAAGTCACCGTGAATTTGGATAGAGGAACCTGCCGTTTTACAATTAGACAAGCTTCCCAAGAAGGAGAATCTGTAGAGGTTAGCTCAGACGGTCCTTGGCCCGACATTCCCAAGCTTATTTATCCCGCTGTGAGTTTCTGCAACTCATCTGGACGAGTTTCTCTACGCCCCTGTGAGGCCACGTACTGACTGAGAGCCGTGCCTCCTTCTGTGTCCTCCCATCTCCGTATATACGTAGGTTCCTTAGGCCTCAATTTTTTTCCCCCACCTTGTGTAGCTCCAAGCTGGATCTAGTGACACTTGTTAATCCTCAACGGGGAAGGAAACATCCTTCTCCAAGAGGTGTACATGAAGAGTACAAAACTAAAATGAGAAGAGGTGCTCGCCACCCTAAGGCACTAGTGTAGCTTTAAGACGGTGTCGAATTTCAGTGTTGCGTCTGTATTGCCTCTTGCACAGACACAAGAGTGCAGAACGCTTCTACATCTGAAGTGTTGTGGACAACAAAAACCCCTCCCGCACTCATCCACTGGAAGAGGCCAAACTGAAAGGACAAGTTTTCTTGAATGGCGAGAGACAAGTGAGAGGAAGTGCATGATAGCAGGCGGGCAGACGAAAACAGTCTACTTGCCTAAAAATCCTCAGCTACTTGTCACAACTCATCAACCTACAAAGGCACGAAATGGAAGACATTGAAGTTCACAACCACATGTCCAATCACTGTGTGAAGCTGCTGAAATGATCTCCTCGCCTTGTGAGCAGAACAGCAAGACAATCACTTGCTTCCCGAAAAAGAAACAAGTAGGGCAAGTAAGGCAGGCCCTGTGCAGTACAGAGAAGGCACCGACATCCTTACTCCATCACCACCGTAGCCCCCACAGCCTTGAGCTTCTCAATAATCTGCTCCGCCTCCTCCTTAGTCACTCCCTTCTTCAGAATGCAAGGCGTCTTCTCCACCAGCTCCTTGGCCTCCTTGAGACCTAGCGAGGTGAAGGTTCTCACCTCCTTGATAACCTTAATCTTGGAAGCCGCGTCGTACTTGTCCAACTTCAAATCAAAAGCCGTCTTCTCAGGAGCCTTTTCCTCCACCTTGGGAGCCGCAGCGGCGCCCCCGCCACCGCCCCCTCCCATCATGGGAACCCCCATGGGCAAGTCCTTAAGCCCCAGCCGCTGCTTCAGCAGCTTGGTCATATCCGCCACCTCCAGCAGCGTCAGGGACGATATCTCGTCCACCAGACGAAGAATCTTCTCCGAAGGCGGGCTCCTCTGCTCGGTAGGATCCACCTCCGCCGGCTGCGCAGCTGCCCCAAGCTTCCCCTTCCCCACCCGGAACTCCCTCACAGCTGCAAAATTAAATCCCCGCCTGCCCCATCCATCCGGCAGCGCCGCCGGCCCCGGCACCAGCTTCTCCTCCCGGCAACCAGCCCGCGCCTGCGCCTGCCCGTGCATCGCCCTGGCATCCGCACATCGCCACCTCCCCCGGTGCAGCAAATGCCTGCTCCTCACCAGCCTGGTTGTCATAATGCCGCCCTCGCCCGCCGCCCCCGCCGTCAAGATATCATGCCGCCACCTCCCTCACGGCACCTCAGCCCGTCGCATCGGCAGCAGCCACCGCCAGCCCCTCCGAATTTCTCAGGCACCAGATCCGCCTCCCCTCGCACCCGCTCCTCCTCCGACGGACCATCCACCAGCGGCAACCATACAGCCAGACGCCAAGGCAGGCAGGCAAGCCCGATCCAAAACCTTAGGTCACGCGCGCGCTTCCCCGCCTGCCTCGCCTCCCACACCTCCACGCTCTCCAAGCCGCAAGGGCAGCGAATGCCGGCCCTTCCCTCGCCGCGCGGGGGCTCCCTTCCTTCGCTCACCTGCTGCCGCTCTGCGTCGGCATCGCCAGCTCCGGCAGTGAAGCCAAGTTCAAGCGCCGCGGACAAGCTAAAACCCTAGCTGTCCCCACAGCCGCCTCCTAATTCTCTACTAACCAGGCTCCCTATTGGCCTGCGGCTACCATTCCCGTTCCAATGCTTTGCGGTGGCTGTCGGGGAATGCGGTGATGCCCTTCATCATATAGGAGAGGTCTTTCGAATCTTCCAAGCCAAAGCAACCACCGAACAGCAGTGGTTCTACGTAGATGCAGTGCCTGTCCTTTGCAGAAAGGCTGCTTGCCCGTGACGGAGCTCATTCTTGAAGTTATGGCGCTTGCAGGCGAACCCGCAGCGATGCGTCAAGCAGACGAAGAGAAGGAAGACTCATGCTTTATTTGACGTCTGGTTTGAAAGAGCCGAAGGCCGACATCGGTGACAGAAAAAATGAGGAACGGAAGCCGCAGAAGAAAAAAGGTATGTTACAAAGCTTGGGGAGGACTGCATCTCGGATCTAGGATCCGGGGGCGAAGTTGGTGGCGTAGTTCCAGGCATTGTTGGCCACGGGGTTATCAAGGTGATCCAGGAGGTTTTCCAGAGGGCCCTTTCCGGTAACAATGGCCTGGACGAAGAAGCCGAACATGGAGAACATGGCAAGGCGACCGTTCTTGATCTCCTTCACCTTCAGCTCAGCGGCGACCTCGGGGTCGTCGGCCAGGCCCAGGGGGTCGAAGTACTTGCCTCCGGGGTACAGGTCACCCCCGGTACCGACGCCGTTGAGCCCGTTGATGCGGTACGCCTCGGCACCTCCCATGAGCACCACCTGCACGGCCCAGATGGCCAGGATGCTCTGCGCGTGCACCAGGCTCGGGTTGCCGAGGTAGTCCAACCCTCCCTCCGAGAAGATCTGCGACCCGGCCTTGAACCACACCGCCTCCTTCAGCTCCACTCGGGAGTACTTCTGCAGCAGCTCCGGGGTGATGCAGCCAAAGGCTCCCAGCATGGCCCATCGTCCGTGGATCAGCTGCGGAAACCACACCGCAAGCACGCATCAGCAACGCAGTGCCGGATGCGGTACTAAATGCATCACACGCACCCCATGCAACACAACATAAAGACATTGCAACACTTAACAAACACGTTGCAACACAAGACAAACACACTGCAACACAAGACAAACACACTGCAACACACAACAAAGACATTGCAACACATTACGAACACATTACAACCACATTGCGACACAATACCAAGACATTGCAACAAAATGCCAAGAAGTTGCAATGCAAAATGCCAGACAGCAATGCACACCTCGAGGGCGCGGTTTCTGGCAAAGGATTCGGGGTCGGCGGATAGGCCGGCGGTGTCCCAGCCATAATCACCCGGGAACTCCCCGGTCAGGTAAGACGGGGTGGCGGCGGAGAAGGGACCGAGGTACTTGGGGCGGTCGGGGCCGTACCAGTAGTCGGAGCCCTGCGCAATTCCACGGCACACATTGCAACTGGAGGAGTCAGTGGAGGAACGGGGGTAGATGCTGCAGTGGGAGGAGGTCCATTGCTTGGGGCAGCGGGCTTATACGCACCATGGTGACCTTGGCCTGGGCGGCCGGGAGCTTCTCGCGGAGGGCATTGCCTGAGGCCGCCGAGCCGAGGAAGGAGCTCTTGGCCACGACGGGCGAAGCGACGGTCATGGCGGCCATGGCTGCTATGAGATGCCGGGCTTCGCGAGGACCGTCGGGAATGAACGTCACGCTGGTGTAGACAGGCCCCGTTTATATGACGCCAACGGGAGCGCTAAAACTGGGCGGGCGAATAGCCGCGTTATCCAGAGAGCCAGTGCCCGGGCGTGAGATGGTGCACGGCCCGCGACTGGGGATCTAATGGGCCTCGTTCATTGGTGGCTGCTCGCCTTGGCGGTATGCGCCGTTGGCGAAACTGGGACTGGCGCTGCCCACGCTGCGCAGCGACGGTTGTGTGCTCCGAGCCACAAGCGCGCCTGTGGTGGGCAGGTGCTGCAAGCTGAAGGAAACTTTTCTTTTTCGCGAATTGGAATGAAACTTATAAATGCAAACTTATAAATTTCCAACGTCGTCACCGACGTTGTAATGGTGACGACGTTGTAATTACCGGTACTCATTATTCCACATGGTGATCGGCCTTGTCGAAGACTTCGACATAGGCTTGTGAGTATTACGGGTTAGACCCCCAGTACCGTAGTAATTATGGTGATAATTACCACCTTAAACTAAAATAATATTTTACAATTATATCTTACGGTAGCAATAAATATAATTATAGTATATGTAATTATATATTTATTTTAAAATTACATATGTAAATAAAAATAAGTATTTACTGTACACTTGTGGTGATTGGAAGGCTCTCGCTACCCATAACCATGGATAAGCTTGAAATGTGTTGTCAACCCCTGGTCATGGATGCACACACCACGGATGGGGCATGGCCAAGAACACTGAGACACTGAGCTGTTGTGGGTATTAGCATGTAGTGTACTAGCGATTGTGGGAGACAGAAAGTTGCTAAACCAGAGATACACCATGGCAGGCTTGTGGCTTTACAATTTATCTATTTTAAATCTTATATTATCATCGTAAATCACCATGTAAATCACTCCCCCTTTGTCTAGGATCATTGTCCTGTGTAAGCAATTGACCAAAGTGAAGGTAGTATGCTCGTTGAAATGTGTATCCAGCTTCTCTAACATCCAATACACATCCCCTAAGGTTATTTTTTCCCCCTCTAGTTGATGTATGACATCACAGATAGATTGCAATAAAGCAATCAAATACTTCACATCCAGCCAAAACAATCCACCACTATCTGTCAATTGAAATAAAGCAATCAAGTACTTCACATCCAGCCAAAACAATCCACCACTATCTGTCACCCTGTAAGCAATTCCAAAACTTTCATCAGCGATAGGAAAGGCCGGATCATCCACCACTGCGAGAATGGCCTGCTTGTTAACTATCAAGCTATTCATACTTCCAAAACTTTCATCAGAGATAGGAAAGGCCGGATCATCCACCGGTGCGAGAATGGCCTGCTTGTTAACTATCAAGCTACTCATACTTAAAAGGAAGCCAGCAAACCTGGTATTCATCCTTTTGTAACTCCCACTTGATCTTCAGTCTGCGACGTGTTTTTTTAAGCAAAGCATGTGGAGCTGGCTCCATAAGCCATATTTCTCACAAAAAGCCTCGTTCATGCCACCAACACCTGCATTCCACAATCCGTTAGAAGGCGCACTCGCAAGTGTGCCAACAAAAAGCCTCGTTCATGCCACCAACACCTACATTCCACAATCCGTTAGAAGGCGCACTCGTAAGTGTGCCAAAGGCCGTCTGCGCTCTAGTCTATCTTACATTATAAGGGTCAAGGTCCGCAAATATAGCACGATGCAAGCGGGCCACCTCTTTATTCCACTTGCACTGGAAACGTATGGGGCAATGGTTGAGGACTTTGACAAATTTGTTAAGTCCTGTGCCAAAGCTTACCTTGCACGTGACACCTGCGGTCGTCCCTCTCGTGCCAGAGCATACTTCCGACAACGGGTTTCAATTGCCCTTCAACGGGCGCTCTCAACGGGGATCCTCCACAAGGCGGTGACAGTAGGTGACGCATCTTCCTGTACCTCCGTGGTTTGCAGGCCGTTTATTCTTTCCCACATATGACATTGTGGGCGCAGTAGGTGACTTTAGGTAGGGAGCTTAGCTGCTCCTCTTCACCTTGACCCCTGGTCCCCTTTGGTTGTCCCCTCCTAGATGGGATTTTCCCATCATTTTTTCACCTCAATAAAATCTCCATATAAGGGTCATCTTACCTTATCTTATTACTCTAATTACTATGAAAGTAAAATAGAGTAAACTAATAATTATTTTTTAAATACATACATAATTTTACAATAAATTGATAGTTTCATGTATTTATATTTTTTGTTACCATAAGATGTAACTGTAAAAGATTATTTTACTTTACGGTGATAATTACCACCGTAATTAGTACGGTGCTGAGGGTCTAACCCGTAATACTCACAATCCTACACCCGGGTGGTTTCAGGGCATCTTTCGAAATCTTGCTGAGCCATCGGGTCTAGAAAGCGATAAAGATGTCTAATTTTTCTGGCGGAAAATGGAAGGGGCCAGGAGGACGGTGACATCCCGCGCTCAACGGTCGAATCACCGAATTCCACACCCAAATAATTCAAAGATCCCGAAAGCAGGACGAACGACTCAAAATGAATCCGTTTGTCCTTGTGGGCTAAAAACCGGACGACCATCAGTGAAAGCCGAAACTCCAACTCACTCAAACGGGAAAGTTATTCCTGCTGAGATGGCCGCCAGGCCCGCCTTGTAGGTGGGATACTGCAACACAACTTTCAGTTCCTCCTTCATTCGTCTATTACCAACTCTCTTTCCTGAGCTTCCAATAGCCGTACTTGCCTCCGTATCGGTCTTCACCGTGTCACAGCCTTGCTTGAGCTTTCTTGCAAAGTCCATCACCACTGATCGTGGTGCTGGATCATCATCAACCACGTTGAAAATTTTCCTGCAGAGAAAGCTTGTGATGCACTGTACGCTACATCAAGGAGGTGGTGTCACTGAAGTACTTGCGAGCTTTACCCCGGTCCAGGAAGCTGCATGCTTGCCAGTATGGCTTGACAAAGGTCCGCCACATGAATGCGAGACGTGTATTGCTCACCCCGACCCTCTCTAAGTTGCTGCTGAGCTGATAATGGGCCTGCTCGACCCACAGTCTCCCATGCACTGCAAAAACCACTTCCTCATCATGAGAGGCAAAGAAAAGTAGGTGGGCAGACTGCATGCTCTCAGGAGTTGAGCAATGCCAGCAGAACACACCTCCGACCAGGTCCATATATGCCTCCAGGACGAAAGACATGGACAGGTATGCCACTCTCACATCCCAGCCGTTGCCAACTCTTCTCTGCTTCGACTCTAGCCAATGCTCGACTCCCCGAGGGTCGAACTTCTGTTCTGAAAGACATTGAATTGGGAAGCAGTACTTACGATGGGACGCAACAGTGTGAAAATACTCCCCAGTTTCCACTTACTCTTCGTCCACCCATTCGCCCTGGTGATCTCCATATACACCTGCGAGAACCATTGGCACATAAACAAAAAGGAAACAGACCAGGGTCACTAAAGGGTGCACAAAGATGGGACACTGCGTAGGAATGCCTGTCGAGGATAGAACACCAATCCACCGAAGCTTGCCGAGTGCTCCTAACTCCACAAGGTCTTCATAATGGTTAGCCACAACCTGCTTAGCAGACACACCTAGTCATAGTCCCTAAGCGTATCTCGGCACTGGTGAAGCGATCTGTAGGCTACATCTATGGTATCCAGCCACCTTAAACGTTGAAACCCATAATGTTGTGAAACACAGTCCAAAGTCCATACGTACCGGATCTTTATCAAAATCGCCAACTGGCGGCACTGAATTCAGCACATGAGTTGCTTCCTGCAGTGCCCTTAAACCATCTTCCCTGCACGAAAAGTCGTTACTAGGCTTGAACCTGAGGAGACTTTCTGCCTGCTGCACAGTCACATTATGCCAAGCTTACGCCAACACAAAGCCTGACCGGGCCTACGTGCGAGCACTGCAAAGGCGCTAGTGCAGACAACTTACTGGAGCTCCTCACCATCATTGTCGGAATTGAACTGGAAAACGTTGAATCCACGAAGCTCAAGAGCTTCTTTTTTCGCTTGGCTGCGGCAAGTGCCTGACACTCTCCTAGCAAGACACGACAGCAAGAAAGACATGTCAGAAACTGAGAAAGCAGAAGCCTGCAGAAGGCAATCAGGCTTGTACAATCAGGAATAAACTTGCGACCTGGGTACCAGTTAGCTCTTCGCAGACAGGCAGCAAGCGCGAGGGCAGTATATCCCATCCCAAAAATGAAAATTCGTTTCCCTTCAGCTCGGTCGTCCTCATTGGCAAACACTGACACTGACACTGATCTACCACTTGCTCCTAGCCTCTGTTTGTTCTTCGCAGTTGACACTTCTAGCTCTTGCAGCTGAACTGTGAGAGTTAGTCTAGCTGGGACTCCACAGAAGCAAGCCTTTTGATTGCTCGTAGCTGCAGGTCCAGTTGAGAAGCCACAATTGCTGGGCTTTGGACATGCTGCTAGCCTTGTTTGAGCCACCTCGACAAACATATCTGCCAAGCATTCGTCGCGGAACGGTGCCGAATTCAGGATGGCATCACTAGGAAAAGCTGGAAAACTGCAACCACCAGCTAATTAACGACACCGGTACCAGCCTTACCGTACTACAGTTGGAAAATTCCACACCACTGTCCTCGTAGCCCTCAGCCTGAACAACGCAGAAAAGAACTGCAGCAGCATACAGACACGAGCTTGCATCTGGCGAATTACAATGTGAAAGCTTTCAGATGATATGTATGAAAGCCATACACACTGGTGACTGGTGACAGCAACGCCGAATAGAATAGCGAACAGGGGACTGATAGAGATTCCTTCGTGGGAAAGGTGCCTCTCTTGGCAGTCTGGACAGGCACCCGCGTAGCCCAGGTTGAATATCATACAAACATCAGGTGGGCAGAATCCGAACACACCTGTAACATGACATCAAGAGCGGCTAGGCCAGGCCTCTCTTCCACTAGAAGTTGGAGCACAACGCAAGACGGGTGCTTGCAGCTTCCCCAATTTCTAAGCTGGTCACATGGCATGCCCCTCAGCTCACCTCGGGTTGGCCGACTCTATTGCGGCTGCACAAAGGACCGGACTGTGTTATCTCTCGGAATTCCACGTTCTAGTGTGGACTGGCGGCCCTGAGAAGCTGGGGGCCTTGAAAGCATTGCCACTGCGCCTCTGAAGTTCAGAAAGACGTCAGTGCGTAGTGCGCAAGGCCTGTGGGATGCCGGGTTGGGCATACAAAATAACGAATCTGTACAAGGGCAGGGTATCACCGTTCACAACCACGCTATTTACAATGTACACATCTAGCTGGTCATCACACTGTACACTCGAATACTACTGTCTTCACCAGCGGTGGCCAAACTTGCGGAGCGACCAGCCCGATGTTCAGCAACCGAAATGCTATTGACTGCATCACTGTGGTCGCGTAAAGGGGAGCAGTCCAGAAAGTTGGAGGCATTCTCACCCTCCTTTAATGGCCAGAAATGTAGTGCTCCATCGTCACTGTTCACACAGCGCTCATGATTAAGAAAGTGAATGCACAGCTTCACCATAACCAAATCGGATCTGCGCTGTGAGCCCCTTAACTTGAATCTAGCAGAGAAGGTCATACCTTCCAGCGATGACTGTGTCCCCAGCTACCTCACAGCATCTCAAATACGCTCCGCAATCCTTGCTCGCAATTTCAGCACCCCCTTGCCTGGCCTGAAAGAATGGAGGTTTAAACAGTACTACGCCGGTGATAAAATAAGTTGTGCTAGATTGGTCAGGAGTTAGAGCGTGGTGGTACCTCGAGCACTCGAAGGCGTCCGTCTCCAGAGGCCACGGCTATTTGACTTGTGTTGTCCAAAAACCGCATAGCAGTTGCTGGTCCTTTCAGGGAATTGAATTGCCATACTGCGGCCGTAGGATGCCGCATATCCCATGCTAATACAGCACCTGCAGAATCCACTGGAAGCTTTCAGCATGTATGAAAATGGGTGGCACAAATAAGAGAGTACACCCAGCCTTTTCGTCGAAGCTACAGCTAGAGTAGTAAGACGACGATTGCAAACCAGTCCAGGAGGAAAGCAAAAGAACGTGCGTACCATCTTCGCCACCTGATACAGCAATATTCCCATTTTGTTGAACATCAAGTGACCACACCGCTGCTTCATGGTCGATGAACTCAGACTCCGGAGCTCTGTCTGAATACATCACAAGCAACGGTTCGTTACAGAAGAACTATTTGCCTTTTCAGACTGTTATACTCGATCACTCCAAGCACTACAAGTAGACCGTTCCAGTCAGCTACTGATCGATACCAGTATCAGCAACAGAAGCAGAGCTATTAAAGGACCCAGCCCAACCACCCCGCCCTTCCTCAATGCTCCATAGCCTAACAGTTCCATCCCATGATGCAGTGATCACCCTTTCGTTGGCCTTCAGTATCCTTACACACGAGACAGTTTCATCGTGAACTCGAATCTGTAACATCCAATTACTCCTTAGAACCATGAAATGCCATCTGCTGGCCACATCGAGCCAAGAAACCTTCTACGATTGTACAAGGCACATGGGCGCAATCACAGTATCACTGTTGTAAGATATACACTAATCGACAGAGATGCAGTCACCTTTCCAAGAACTCGGCCATAATCCACTGAGTACGCATATAGACAGTTATCAAAAGAGCCAGCGAGAATAGTCTGCAACAGCAAAAGAGGCCCATCATCCGCCTATTCTGAGCTTTTTTATCACCTTCTGGGTGACAAGAAACTAGCGGTCCCTGGCAAGCTGATCAGCCAATTTCATTCAATCCAAGCCTTCTATCCCATCCAGAAGTTAACGATTCTTACTGGATACGCATCTGTGCTGTGAGCTAAAACCAGCGATGAAAGAGGCAGGTTTCCAAGCTTAGTTGCGCGAACTTGGATTCCTTCAGATATGGAGTACACCTGGAGATGACAACCTTGGATTCATCAACCAGGAAACAGCATGACAAAGCCGACCAACGTGAGGACTAGCCTACACACCCACCTTGATAGAGCCCTCTTTGCCAAGTGAGTACAAGGTAAGTGACTCTGATGCATTGTCGTCCGACAAGAGGAGGGCATTTACAGATCCCCTATGAATTTTTAAGGTCTGAGGATTTGATAGCCGATGCCTTAACATCCAATGCCAGGATGTATTTCCAGCACGGCTTCTCTCCAGCCTTTCAGCTAAACTCACTGCTCCAGTCTCTGGGACTTGCACCTCATTGGACGTCCCAAGCATTGTATCCGCAGCTTGCTCATCAAGATGCTCAAGTTCTGCTGTGCTCTCTTCTTGGCGTGCTCCTCCAACTCTTGCACCCAAAAGTGACTGGTTGGTATTCATAGAGAAGTTTGCTTCCTCGTACTTCTCTGAGAAGCTTAGAGTTCTATGCAGCTTCACTGCCTCTTCTTCAAATGCTGGCTGGGATGGTAAGGCCACTCCTACTTTCTCTTGCAGCACCTCGAAGCCTTCAGATGCTATTGGTGATACAACAGCCATAATCCGCGCTAAAAACTCAGCACTGTGGCCTGTGAAACCTTTTTCACCTGTAAGTCTGCCAGCATGTTTACGGCCGCTTGCCTGGGCAGGCAGTTTTGCAGGGTGTGGGGAGGTAAATAGCTGCCTGGGTGCCTGCCCAAATTCATTAATCTGCAGCCCAGAAAACAAGAGTTCAACACTCAACCATCTGCAAAGCCGAATCAAGAGTAACAGAACATTTCTGTGGAACCTGTGCTTCAAGGCCTGCACGTTCGGTAGGATCATCTATCTGCTCCAAATCCACAGCTCCTTCATAGGTCAGGTAGTGGAACAGATTATCAGCAGCAAGGGCAGCCTGCAAACGACATCATCCAGCTCAGTGGCGGCATATCAACTGAAGCCTTTGTACTCCTTCCACACGAACAAACCCAGAAACAATGTAAACTCAACTGAGCCGCCATGCCCTGCCTTGTCCAATCAGTATGCTCAAATACACAAATGGAGGACATTTACCTCACCCCGCTGTTTGCAGCCAAATATCAGGTCAATCCATTGGTGCAGGTGCTTAGAAACATGATCACTTTCCAAAGCTTGGCGATGCTTGATGATAAAATCCTCAGGGTCGTTGGCCCTACACAATGTGCATGAACTCAACATAAACCAGTAGAACGCGCCCTAAAATAATTCCCAGGACATCTAAGAGGTATCATGAATCCAGGTCTGTAGTTCAAGGCACTGTACCATGGAGGAAGAGCAACATCACCAACTGGTGCCCCATTCTGTCGAACACCAAGGTTTAACCTTTCCCTGCACCAATATAGCCTTTTTTCAACCAGATGTAAAACATGAAATGGGATGTCAAACGTACAAGAGAGTATCCTAGTCCGAGAAAAAACAAAAAAAGCTGAGAACAACCTCATGACAAGAAAATCTGCTGGTGGTGCGTAAAACTCAGGTATGAGTTCCTTGAGGTCTGCTGGGTTCGTTTGGACACTATCCCATGATTCAGCTATACTGACAAATAGTCGGTCTGGAGCATCAAACCGGCCATTCTGGGGACAACGTAATCACAACACAAAAATAGTACATCAGGTCGCTGGAATCATGGATACCGTCGAAGATATGATGCAACAAGATAGGAATAGCTCATTCAAATCTAACACAGATCTGAACCTTCTCTCAAGCCAACCTGCAGGCGCAGCATGTGTGCCGGTGCAGCTCGAACTAGCCAGTACAGCACATACCTGCAGCATTACATCTATTGGTACACAGTACATGTATTCAGACACTTCGGAACAACTCATGCAACACTGATCTAACCAAACCAAAGCTAGATGTGCCAGTACTGACCCTGGAGTGGAATAATGCGTTCCATAAAGGAAAGGTGGATTTCCATCATCTCCATGCAACATCTGCCGACAGACACCAATCACACAGATAGTAAAAGCTGAGTTGTTCACCCAGTCACGCACACCACATGCAGGCAGCAGATTCACACCTTACCTGCCTGTACCGCTCCCGGAAGATTGATAGGCGTGTAGGATTAAGGGCTCCAACAGGCTGCAATGACATGCTAGTTAAGAGAGCAGTCACAATAGATAAGTACACTAAAAATGATACTGCACCTTTGACAAGTCTCGGAAAATATTCAGATTTGAGAGGTCCAATGTGCTGCTGTTGTAGTCAGAAAGAACCCAGGGCATTACAGGCCATTGAGTAAGATCACAAAAGCTTCGGCCTGCTGCTAGATTTAGGTAGACCAAGTAGTCATAGTTTGACACCAGACTCTCCTGCAGTCCAGCAATAACAGGTTGTCATAGATCAATTGAAAGAGGAGGGTGATCCATTGACCAATGGCACCACATGTCCATAGAACGTTACATCATGCCTGTAGACAGTTCATTACCCACCTGCCAGGCCGCTGTGACACGATGCAGCCAAGAGCTGTCAGCTTCGAGAAGAGATCCAGCGGCTGCTGCTGCACCATGACGCCCCTGCCCGTGTGGCCCCACCAAAAGGACCCTGGTCAGCAACCACCTTGCGGATGTGAACCAGCAGTCCAGTCTTTCCAGGTTGCATTAGAATGCAACCTGCAAATGTGCAAATACAAAAGCAGCACATAGCCACATGTACAAGCACAACCAACAGACAAGTATGGAAAGCATCCATGGATATGACAGGAGGCGTTCGTGAGCTTACTCCAAGCTGTCCCAAAAGACTTGCAACAACAGTGTCCCGCTCTTTCACACTCCGAAAGTTGAAGAAGGCACTGGCACCTTCGTTGAGGCAGCTACCTGCATTTCTTCTTGGTATCACTTCTTCAGTGAAAAAAACTTCGACACCAGTATGTCGCAGTGCATGACGACGTCTAGCCACTGCAATGATGGCAGTCAAGGGCTGTGACCGTACTGGACTATCGTCATTTAGATTGTGAAGCGGCTGCATCAAACCCAGGTAAGCCATCTGTAGCTGTATATACAACACCCTCCAGCTCTGTGAAATATTTTGTGAGGTGCTTCAGAGAAGCTGAAAGACAACTGTGGTCGAACATACCTGAAAATAAAGTCGAGCTTGGGTAAGAACAAGGCGACCAGGTTCTCGGACTAGTGGTGTGACCTGGGAAGCAGTGTTAAAACGTGCAGGTAGAGAATTAGGAATCCAACTTGACCCCCGGCCTGACTTATGAGCTACAGGCATCTTGTCTAACAATCACGTGATGCCATCCCAACACTGTAAACCACTAACTTGGCAACATGTGCTGTTATGCTTGACAGGCGATACCTGTGCAGCTGGACAATTCAGCAGTACATGCTCGTTCAAGTCACAAAGCCTTGTGATGTCAAACTGTGTTTGAGCCTCTCTCCTCGCGGCAGTATTTTGAAGTATCATGTCTCTTTCCAAATGTGGAAGCTGGTTGACTGACAAGAGTGACTGTAATTGCTTAAGCAGCTGCAGGACTCCACAAAAGTCTTGTAATTATTCACATGGAAAACTTGACTGGGTAGACCTTTGACAGCAAAGAGTAGCTGAACACCGACCTGTTGCACTGGAGCATATTCCAGCGAAAACCACCAATTGCTCTCCCGTTTATCAAAGGAATAAGGAGCATCAACACCATCCTCTTTCATCTTCACCACGAGTGATGTTTCCAAGAAAAATCCTTCCAGCTTGCTTCTCCATTTTTGAGCTGAAGCATCACTAGAACTGGGAGGCTCGGATAACGGCCCGACGTTTTTAACCTAGTTGAGAGGAAACATAAGAATGGGGGCTTTTACAGAGTCTGGCTCAAAAAAGAGAGATCTAGCACACAGACGAAGGCATCCTTTCAATTTCGCCAGCTGTAGAGGTTGCATACGAAGCCTCTGTGAACCTCCACACAGACCTGGACGGCAGGTTGCCATCCAATCCTGGATATAATAGTCCCCATCTTCTAACAGCAGATAGGAAAAGCGCTTGTTCACCTTCCTCGACGTGTCAACCCACATTTTCTCCAGTAGCAGAAATGGCCGGTCCTTATGACCAGCAAACTGGCAGCAATTCGGTTCTCAATGCCTATCACACCTTCCAGAGACTACCGCCCCAGGTATGACGCTTCCTCATCAAGTTCCACAGCAATAAAGTGAAAGTAGCAGGATACTCCACGCCGCTAGGTATCTCAAATTTCACCCCATCATATGCCCACGAATATGATCCCGTTCTTCAATTTTCAAGCCATGAGGTAACTGCAGAGCTGAATCTCAGCAAAGCAGTCAGACAAATGCGTCAGAAATCCATCTAGAATCATCAGAAATTTCTCGTACGGCTCAGGATGGAGCATAAGACTCGAAATTCATAGTCTGCCCAAAAACCTAACCTTCTCCGGATACAAGGAACGCAGTTGCAAACGAGCTCAAGCCAACGTGCATTACTTGCTGTCAGCTGGCCGATTGCAGAATTCTAGAATTCTAGACATCGAATGTTTGCAAGCAGTACAACCCCGAAGAGAGATCTGAGTGGCCTCAACAATTCGGGCAGAAAGAAAACAAGCAAGCACTTGACAGTCACATCAAGCATTCGGACAATCCCAGCTCGTTCCACTGTGAAGAAAGCTGAATCAAACCCATCCATAATGCGCAGCTGACAGCGGATGACCTCTGGATAGAAAGGCACGCGGCAGGCCAGACAGTGAAGAAACAGCAAAAACTTCGTACCAGTTTGCAATCCCCTACTCAAACGCCTGCAGCGACACGCCTGCTTTGCCTCAGGAATTCGAGACTATGCAAGGAAGGATTGGCAGGATCCCAGCAGAAGAAGCTTGCTCGATTGCATCGGAAATATCTTGTGGAGACTGACAAGGTGCTAGTGCCGGCCGGCCTCAAGACGCAGCGGGACCCTGTCGGTAATAACTTTTCCGAACCTCACACGTACAGTGTAGAAAGGAACATTTCTGAACCCGATTTTCGGGCTGGCGGTTTCAAGTTCTATCCAAAATGCCGTGCCAAACTGCGAGACCGTGAGCCTCTGCTCCTTGCACCAGTGGTGCCGGCGGAGGAGTTGTGACGGCAGAATGGGGCTCTTTGGGCTTGGGCGGTCCAAGGGCGGGAAGGAGGCGAAGCTCGCCCAGGCCAAGACCTCCGCGGCAACGCTGCCTCCTGACTACTGGAAGAAGCGGCTGGAGCAGTACAAGCTGGAAGAGAAGTACCGGCCGGATTACAAGACCTATCCCGAGGTGGATGAGGAGTTGAAAGATGATGGCATCTTCGAGCTTGCCAAAACACCGGAGGAGATTGAGGCCAACCGGAAGGAGATCGAGAAATTCAAGAACAACCCACTGGTCAAGTTTCTGATCAAGTCGGAGGAGCTGGCCGAGCAGGAACTTGCTGAAGAGCGGCTGCGGTATGATACCCCGACCAGGAAGGACGATGCCAAGATGTGGCGGAGCCTGCCGCACGTGCCGGGGCCTTACGGGGGCCCGGCGCTGCCCAGGATGACACAGAACCGCATGGAGGACGTGCAGAAAAGGTTCTGGGATTTCTTCAAGCAATTCCAGTTCGGCTTGTGGGGATACAGGCAGCGTCCCTATCCGCCGGAGAAGCCCATTGATGTGCAGCAGGTGCTTGGATTCAACTGGCTGGATAAGCGATACTTCGATTGTGCGTCCTGCATTCCCTCTGCCAATGTGCCTTGAGAGTGTCCACCGCGTCGTTGGAATGCTGGTTATTTTCTTTGATGGTTCGAGATCGGCCAGCCGGAAAAACCCGGATTGCTTAAACCCTGCTTAAACCCTTGGGCTCGCTGTGCTCTAAAACCTTTTATGTTAGCCTGTTCTGTTGCAAGGAGGAGGGACCTGCTGAAACCCGACGATGCCTGCCGTGCTCTGACGCTCCTTTGAATCTGACCCGGTGTTGTTTGGATGTCTGTGTGCTGCAGTCACCATGAGGTCGGGAGGGTGGTATTACAAAGACCGATTGGGGCGGACGAGAGGACCTATGGAGTTGGTGAATTTGAAAACTGCATGGGCTGCAGGTATCGTGGATAAGCATACATTCATATGGGGCGATGACATGGACGAATGGGCCCCTATTGGCATGATTTATGGTCTACAGACCGCGATTGAAACTCCAGACAGTGAGCTCTGCACCTCTTCCGCTAGGTCGGTTGCTTCCTTACTGCACGTTCTCGAGCCATTTTAATTGCTATACGTGTTCTGCAGTCAAGCTTGCAACTGCTGGGACTGCTATAGTCCACAACATTGCCAGGGGACTGCCGATTCTGAAGCCAAAGAAGGGTCATGAAAAGAAGTCATACAAGCAGCTGCAGCAGGAGGCAATAGAGCTAAGGGACCGAGAAAACTCCGTCTTGAGGCTGGCTGGAGGAGTGTGGCCAGGTGAAAGAGCACCGAGCCACACCCACTTTTTATGGGCCGGTGGCGTTGAGCTCACTCAAATCCTGGAAGGAACACGGAAGCACATGCCCGACAGGTTCATCCCGTATGACGTCAGGTATTTTGTTATGTGAATTCAATTCTCAATGGCTTGGTACCGCAACATGGTTTCAGTAGCTCATATGCTGGAATATCTGTGCAGGAAAAGGCTCGCAAAGGAAATCCCTGGTTTGAGACCTTGGGAGGTGATCGATGTGGAGCAAGTCATGGATCTGATGACTTTCAACAGAGAGTGGTTTCGCGAAGACTTAGGAGAATTCACCACCCGTGCAGACTATGAGCAGGACTGGTTCGAGACCTTCCAGGTATTCTACCTATACCTAGGTGTTTAGTCCTCAAAGGCAACAGTGGGTTCGAAACCGTGAGGATGGCAAGCAGGACCTGACACTCTTCTTGATCTGGGTGTTGTTTCAGGAAAAGTGGGCAGAAATTTCTGAGGACATCGAAGCCGTGTTCGGAACCGGAGATGAACCTGCGGCGCAGTCGAAGTGAGTGTAATTAGTCTACACAGACAGTTCGTAGTTTCAGACTTTTAAACAGGTACCTATTTTAGTGTTCGGGTTCCTTTTGATCTCCAGTGTGTGTTCAGTGGCCTTCTCTGCCTCGTGCGCTCCGATGAGAGGCTTCGGCAGTCTTTTAACCTGCCGTGAAAATGTATTACCGCGCCCTGGTCACTTCGCTGCCATTGCTTCTGTCTCAGGATCGTAAAACCCACAGCCACCCTCACCCGTTCCATTTCTGGTCCTTATGAGTGTATTACATGATACATAGTCCAGAGATTGATACGAAAATTCGAAGGGAACCAAAGGGAATTCGTGGACGAAGATAAACAGGGATCCCCGTTTCCACAGCGTTCTGATGCATGGTCCAGAAGGTCCCTTCACTTCCCAGCGTCTCTGCACTTACATGTGTGACGTAAAAACTGTGACAGCATACTTGCCGACAGCTCGTCGGCAGGCTGCTTTGGGGTAGATTGGCCCAATGCTATGCAAGTCTGTTTGAATGGGTTTCCAGCTACCTATGGCGGTATATGCTCAATCTGCACTGGAGATGAAAGGTAATTCGCCGCTTGTCAACAACCATCACTGAGAATGGGTTGCTGTTTCCCAGCTCAATGTGTATATTGGTTTGCAGGGCACAGGTCCTATCTCCAGGAGCAGAGAACAAATGCAAGGAGGGACAGCTGGACAAAGAGCTGGCTGCGTGGCAGGGGAGTGCGCAACAGGTGCACACATATCGGAAGGTCCTGCAGGAGTGCATGAGAAACAAAGACCTCGCTGTGGCCAAGCGGGTGCATGCAGACATAGAAACGAATGGGTTGGAGTCGCATAGGATATTGGGCGAACTTGTGGTGATCACACTCGTCAAGTGCGGAAGCCTTGCAGATGGGCTGCATGTCTTTCGAAGATTGCCCCACCGAACTGTCTTCTCCTGGACAGCTATCATTGCAGGGTATAGCAATGCTGGGCAGTGGCACGAGGCACTGTCCTGCTACGACCAAATGGTGCAGGAAGGAGTGCAGATTGACAAATATACGGCTGTCAGCTTACTCAAAGCTTGCAGTAGGTTGGAGGATCTGGAACAGGGTAAGAGGATTCATGCTGAGGTTCTTAGACGTGGGTTAGAAGCGGACACATATGTTGGGAGCACCCTGGTGAGTATGTATGCAAAATGTGGGAGCATTGTGACCGCGCAGCTGGTGTTTGACACACTGTCCAAACCGGATGCTGTGTCGTGGAATGCCATGCTAGCAGCTTATGCGCAGCAGGAGCAAGGTGAAAAAGCTTTGCAGATATTTGAGCAAATGCTAGAGGAAGGGGTTTTGCCAGATGCAAGGACCTTTGTCAGCGTTCTCCAGGCATGCGGTGGGGTTGCAGAGAAGGAGGAAAAGGCCTTTGTGGATGGGCAAAGAGTGAAAGTAGAGTCACTGCAGGTGGGTAAGGGCCTACATGCTGCTGCTGCTTCAAGAGGCTTTGAATCGGATCTATTTGTCGGGAACAGTCTGGTTACCATGTATGCAAAATGTGGGAGCATCATGGATGTGGAACAGGTATTTCATCGATTGTCGGAGCGGGATGTAGTCTCATGGAATGCCATGATCGCAGCTTATGCTGAACAGGAAGAAGGCGAAAAGGCGTTGCACATTTTCAGGCAAATGCAAGAGCAGGGCATCAAGCCCGATGCACGGACCTTTGTGAGCTCTCTCCAAGCCTGTGGCGCCCTTGCCGAAAGGGAGGAGGAAATCACACTCGCGGATGGACATACTGTCAAGCTGGGGTCTTTATGGAATGTGCATCAGATTCATGCTGAAGCTGCTGCACGAAGATTTCTATCAAACAGCTTCGTTGCTAGTACTTTAGTCAGCTTGTATGCTAAGTGTGGAAGAATCGAGGATGCTAAACAGGTGTTCGATGGATTGTCCCATCGGAATGTAGTGTCCTGGAATGCCATGTTCGCAGCATATGCTCAGCAGGGCCAAGGAGAACTGGCGCTGCAGCTGTACGACGAAATGCAAGACAAAGGGATCAGGCCAAATGCCCGAACTTTTGTCAGCTGTCTTCAAGCTTGTGGAGCCGTTGCCGAACAGGAGGACACCGAATCCCTGCAAGGGCAAGCGAACAAAGAGAGGATGTTGCAGAAGGGGAAGAAACTACATGCAGATGCTGCCACGGCGGGGTTCGGATCTGATGTCTTCGTCGGTAACACCTTGGTGAGTATGTATGCAAAGTGCGGAAGCATCAAGGAGGCTCAGCGCTTGTTTGACCAGCTGTCATGCCGAGACGTTGTGTCATGGAACGCCATGATAGCAGCATATGCTCACCACGAGCAAGGAGAACAGGCGTTGCAGATCTTCGCTGAGATGCAGAAACAAGGTGTGAAATCAGACGAAGCCACATTCCTTTCAGCCCTAGAGGCCTGCAGCAACACAGGAGCCTTGGCCATGTGTCTGCTCGTGCACCGGCATATGATGGATAGTG
The DNA here is from genome assembly GCA_010909165.1 of Anthoceros angustus. NCBI lineage: Eukaryota > Viridiplantae > Streptophyta > Anthocerotopsida > Anthocerotales > Anthocerotaceae > Anthoceros > Anthoceros angustus. The sequence goes on along the minus strand of MU008180.1, from coordinate 701,720 downwards.
GAGTCCGATGCAGTCTTCCTCTGGCAACTAGTCTGATCCACGCCTACGGCAAGTGCGGGAGTATGGGAGATGCGCAAACCGTGTTCGAGTCCCTGCCGCAGCCGGATGCGGTGGCTTGGAATGCGCTGATTGCTGGATACGCACGCCAAGGGCGTTGCGAGATGACGGCTCATTGTTTTGAGCAGATGTGTCTGGCAGGCTTGAGGCCGAACAGCGTTACGTTTCTGGCGCTCCTGTCAGCGTGCAGTCATGCTGGCATGGTGGACGAAGGAATGCAGTACTTCGAGAGCATGACTAGAGATTACGAAGTTGGTGCCGAGGTGGAGCACTATGTCTGCATGATCGACCTGTTCGGCCGTGCAGGAATGTTCAGCCGGGTTGAACGGCTGCTGGGAAGCATGCCGATGCAGCCCAACCTGTCTCTGTGGTTGTGTCTCTTGGGTGCTTGTCGGAAACACGGCAACGTAGAGCTTGGAAGAGATGCCTTCGGGCATGCCGTGAGTCTAGACCCAAAGCAGGCTTCGGCCTATGTGCTGATGTCGAACATATATGCCATTGCTGGCGAGTTGGATTCTGCAAGTGAGATAGATGAGCTGAGACTCAGGGCCCGTGCATGGAAGCCTCCAGGCCAAAGCTGGATAGAGCATGAGCAGCAGGTTCACAAATTCATGGCAGGGGACCAGAGACATCGACAAGAGGCGATGCTCTGTGAAGCACTTCAAGAGCTATGTTCAGGCCTGTTGGATGCAGACACTGATTGATCCAAGGCAGATGGCCTCGCTGCGGGCACAAGGAAGGTGTTATCCAGTCTTGCTGCCCTCCGGCTCCGCATCGCTGTTGCCGTACCGCTTTACAAGGGCAAAGTTACCAAGCCGTGGCTGAGGGGGCTGGTCCGGATGTAAGCCCTCTTGCCAGACCTGGCCCACAACAACACCAGGCCCGACAGCCCTCACATAGTCGAAGTACGCGTCACCGAAAGGTCCCAAATGTTTTGCTGCATCATGAAACTTACTCATCAACCATGAAGCCTGACCTGGATACCTGTGATACTTTCACGTTTACGGGAAACGAAGAGGAGGTACCTGGAGCTGGGAAGCCCTGGGGCAAGGTCCCCTGCAAATGTAGTTGCCCCGAGCCATAATCAAACGCAAGATCGCAGGGCTCATCCGTGGCTTTCACAATGCTGGCTCTCTTGACTTCAAAGTACAGCGGAGCGAGACGGCTTACTGCATGCTTCAACAGCCCTCCTGCGCAGTTCAGCTTCAGTGAGCAATATCCCAAAATTCAGAGAGATGGTTGAAGCCAAGAGAAATGGAATACCTGCAATCGTCCTTCCGAACAGCCTCCCATCCTGACCCTTGAAGAAGACCTGTGAAGGAGTCAAGGAAACAGATTCAATGGAAGTAACATGGTTTGGAACTGTGGTCCAAGACAAATGATGGAAACATGCAAGCGTTTAGGAACAGCGGAAAAGCTCACCTTCTGGAACCTGCTGCACCAACCAATAGCCCAAGGTACTTCGAAGTCAAACCACAGTCCACACAACAGCAAGATTTCAGGAATGCAAGACGAACGCAGCCCGGATCTCTATGGGATTCTACTTCCTTGAAGTGGACTTCACCACAGCTCTTACCTCCATTGACTTGTCCATCCCAGTACACAGGTTTTCCGCGATCCATGGTTGCAAACATGCTAAAAGGATCTTCTGCAGCAAGGTTGTCATCCTCATACCTCAAGCCAGCTAGCTCCCACATTTTGTCAATGTGCCTGGACCAAGATGTTTCACAACCTAAGGAGATGAACAATAGCATCAAAAGATTATGTCTGTACTACGGTGCAAGCTCAGACAAGTGAACAGGTTGCTCAAACAAGTCTCACTTAGGCTGAAGTATTTCGATTAAACGATGCCTTCGTTCCTCTGGAATATCTCCTATCTTTTTCCTGCAATCGCGTGCAGATCAATGGAGTGAGGAGAACTGGGAAATATGCAGCATGGAGGAAAGAATCCGGACACTCATGGAGGAACCCGCACCAAATAAATGCTGCATGGTTGTAAGTCGACCGCTTCATGGGACGCAAGAAAGGGTGTGGGTCCAGCAAGTCCAGAATGTCGAGCTCATCAAGGTACACTTTCCCACCACCTTCGAGCTCACGGTATGGATCCTCACCTTCATGCTCCTTCCCAAACCTCTTTTCGGACTTGCTTAACTTTCCTCCGGAACTTCCCGCAAAACTCCCACCTGCCTCCGTTCTTGCTGATGATACATCAGAGAGATGTGGAGACCAGCCTCCCACACCACCAGGCCTTCTGCTGGAATAAATATCACCATTTCCAGTAGGACCTGCTTGTTGCCCACCTCTTCCTACCATTATAAGTGGGCAAACTTAGCACACAAGCAATTCCCACACACCTATCTTGCATAGAACTGTGGCATTTCCACTCTATCCAGTGAAGCAAAATTTTGAGGAGGAGCACTGACACGTACCTCTGCCTGGCTTTCCATTAGAAACACCCTTGCAGCTGATGGAACAGCTGTTCCAAGGTCCTCGTAGGCGCTGGGAATCAGCTGCGGAGACCAGCACTACGTCAGCTAACGAGGGCCGAACGTTCCCGTGGGCTTCGCAATGAGGAGAAACTAGTAACCTGGACTGTTGATTCGGCCTTGCGAGCAGAACCGTGGCAAAGCTGGAGAAGCAGCATCTTGGTGCGCAACACAGATGGAGGGCGGGCATGCTTGGCGGATTGTGGGTGGAGCAGCTCCAGCCGTAGTTCCCATTTTCACTGCATGTGATTCTCTGCAACACCGGGGTACACAAAGAAGATCACTGGGGTTTAGGGTTGTAGAACGTAGGACATTTCTCTACAAACGTATAAAGTTTGTAAGGCATTCAGCAGAAAGGATGCGGCTCTCGATGGACGATGTCGGGTGTCCGCAGCCCCTCATCCGAGGTAGTGATTGTGGCAGGAAGTCCCCATCACGCAGTCCGCTCTTAGAGCCAGCATGAAGTCATTCTCCTTGCTGCGACAGCATCGGATTATTTGTGGAAGTGGAGTCCAATGGAAATGCTGGAGGTTTATCCAGCAATTCTGTGGTTGTGGGGACCGTTCAAGGCAGCTCTTCACGACGTCATGGAAATGGGGCAGTGGGTCAGGATACGTGCGTATCGATGTGCCTCTGCAGCTGAAGTCTGGGGTTTACGGAATTCTAACGTATGCAAATTTTGTGCCCCAAAGTTTGCAGACCTCTCGCAGCACACGCCTGATGAGCAAGTGCAAGCTAGGAATGGAGAGGCATTTGACAGTGGGGCCACATCTGGTTCGTGATTCGGATGAGAAGAGACCAATGGGTAGGGATGAAATGATTGCGTGGATCTCGAGTAAGCTGAAGAAGGAGACATGTAGTTCTCGTTTGGAGGAGGCCTTGAATGAGGTGAAGGGAAGCATGACACCAGTCGTGGTGGCAGAGGTGCTGAGGGAGCAACAGCAGGTCGAAACTGCCTTGACCTTCTTGCGGTGGGCTGAATCGACAGTGAATTCGGTGCTCAGCTGCTCAGCTTATAGTGCGTTGGTGAAACTGGTTTGCAGATCCCGAAAGTTTGAGGAGGTGTCAAGCATCTTGGGCAAAATGCACAAGAGGGGCTGCAACCTGAGTTCCACATTCACCACCCTCATCATCGGGTATGGCAAGGCCAGGAAGTTCAAGGAGGCAGTTGAGATTCTGGATACCATGCCTATCTACGGCTGCCCTCCGAATGTGATCACCTTCAACAGCCTGATCAACGTGCTGGCGGAGTCGGGTGAGCATATGACTTGTCTGATGGTTTTCCAGCGGATGCTGGAAGTGGAATGCACACCGGACTCGTATACCTACACCTGCATGATGAACAGCTTTGCGAAGCAGGGCAAAATGGATGAAGCTTGCAAGCTGTTCGACGAGATGAAAGAGAAGGGTTGGACTCCTAGTGTGCTCACGTATAGTGCTCTGGTGGACGGCTTCATCAAGGTGGGTGAAGTGGGTGGGGCTTGGCTGCAGTTCGAAGAGATGAAGAACAAGGGGATAGTACCCACTGCATACAGCTACGGTGTCCTCCTCAGTGCCCTACGCAAGAGCAAGCACATGGATCATGCAAGCGAGCTGTTCGAAGAGATGAAGCAGCATGGAATAGCAAACGTATTTGCCTACAACGTGATGATGGATGGGTATGGCAAGGTGGGCGAAGCAGACAAGGCACGCAAGCTGTTCAAGGAGATGAAGGCCCAGAACATCAGCCCAGACGAATGCAGCTACCACACTATGATCAGCGCGCTTGCAAAGGCCCGCCGGATGGAACTTGCAGGCAGGTACTTCGACAAGCTGAAGCAACTGCGGAAGGTTCCCAACGTCATAGCCTACAACAGCATGATGGATGGCTACTTCAAAGAACCGGGGCAAGCAGGAAAGGCATTGAGCTACTTGGAGGAGATGAAGGCACGGGGAGTGGCCCCGGATCCCATCACCTACAACATCCTCATCGACGGCTTCGACAGGGCGGGACGACGGCACGACGCATACGCAGTGTTCAAGGAGATGAAGGACAAGGGCATGGAACTCACTGTGACTGTGTACAACATCCTCATCGACTCCTACGGCAAGGAAGGGGAGATCACCGACGCCCTGGCGCTGTTCGACGAGATGAAGGAGAAGGGCATCCGCCCCGACCTCATCACCTACAACACCATCATCGACGCTTGTGGCAAAGCATGGAGGATAAACCACGCCATGAAGCTCCTGACAGAGATGAAGGCAGCAGGCATCCCCCCGGACGTGGTGACATACAGTGCCCTAATCGACGCCCTGGGCAAGACAGGACGCACCCACATCGCCCGCAAGCTGTTCCAGGAGATGAAGGACAGCGGCATCGAGGGCAACCTGATAGCCTACAACGCCTACATCGACGCCCTGGGCAGCGCAGGGCAGGCGGGGGAGGCATGCCACATCTTCCAGGAGATGAAGAGGAACGGCGTGACCCCGGACGTGTTCACATACACCACTCTCATGAACTGGCTGGAGCACGCGGGGGAGAAGGTCCTCATGTGCCGCCTGTTCGAGGACATGGAGCAGTCCAGGTGCTGCCCTGACTACCTCACGTACGAGGTCCTGGGCCGCGGCAACGTGAAGAAGGCCCCCAAGCTGTTCGAGCCCAGAGCCACCATCCGCAGGAAGGCAGGGTAGCCCGTGCAGGCAACACGGCCCTGTCCATTCTCATCCACAGCACCCCGGCTCCAACAGGCAGCCATGCAGGCAGCCAGGCAAGGGAGGCAAGGCGAGGCAAGGCAAGGCAGGCAACATGAGGTATGTGGAAGTGGGTGGAAAGGCTGAGACTGCTTTGCTTCGTTGTGGAGTTTGTGAAGAGGATGGAGATGGTACAACAGCGCTTGATCGATGTGTTGCGCAGGGAGGAGCAGGCCCTACCTACCTCAGCCGGGATCCGTGAGAGCGGAGCGTGGAAGCGATGAAGGCTGCTTGCGGTGCGGTTGAGCGGTGACACACGTAAATAGTGAGAGCGAGTGGCGGGAGAGGGACCTCATAATAATAGCGCCCAATATTTTTTCAAGTTGTCCGGCCTTTGTGCGCGAGACTTGTTCACAAATGAATGAAAGGGAATGAAAAGGGAGTTTTGAGATGAGAGCGTTTTGATCTCCGGCGGAAGATGTGGGAATTTTGGGGGGGAAGATGGTGATGGGTGGAGTTCCGGGAGCGAGCAATGGCGTGACGCGTGATTGTTGAACAGAGGAGGGCAGGCGGGGTAATGGAGGCGTGAAAACACGTTGACAAACATGGGTTGAGGTGACGGAAGCGGGGGGCAACACATGCCGGTGTGTGGAGCGGCGGCGGGGATTGTGTGTGGAGGGTCCAGGGGGATGGAAACACGGAGGGTGTACGTGGGTGGTGCGCCTCACAGTGTTGCCGAGGAGCTTGGGCGGGTGAGGGGTCTCCGGGAGCGGGGCGCCTGGGAGTGCTGGGAGTGGGGCCTGAATGTGGCCTCGCATTGCAGGGCCTGCAGTCTCGGCGCGAGAACATGGGCCCCGACCCGAAGCTGCCTGCGCCCATGTTCGCGCAAGATGCTGCTTCTACAGCACAGTAGCCACTGCTACAGGCTACAGGAAACACGAGCCTGGAGACAGGAGACTGGAGACTGGAGACTGGAAACAGGAAACAGAATGGTGTTGTAACTAGAGGCAGAGGCGAAGTCGAAGTCGAAGGGCGCCCCGCCGACGGCGCCACCGGTGGCCCTGTGCGTCTCTTCCCCACTTTCCCTGTTCCATCCGCATGTCGTTCGCTGCAGGGAGCGACTTCCGCGACTCGCCCCCGCACTGGCTGGCCGCTGTTCTGGGAGAAAATTTAGCTACGGCGCCCGCGTCGGTACGAGTAGCTACCTATAACTGCTATCTCGCATACAATGATCCTATCATATAAAAAGAAGAAGCGGAGCGGGAGTCAGGGATTCGGGAGTAAAAGTGAAGTAACATAAGTAAGAGAAGCAGAAGGCGAAGGCGAAGGCGAAGGCGAAGCAGCCCGGAAGCAGCCCTGCGCGCACTGGGCGGGCGGGGATGAAGCCATTCCCTTTCATTCTTCATTCCGCTCCAGCTCCATGCTTCGTTCCGGTTGGGGTACAAACGCGAACTAGACAATTGTACAACCATGCACTAGTAGTTACAGTTACGATAGTCCGGGTTTCCGACTCGCGGCCAATGATTTTAACCGGCGTTAATCTCTGACGGACCGGGGACCGGGGACCGGGGCCCGGGGGCCCGGGGGGCCCGGACGCCCGGGGCCCGGGGCTACGTGCGCAGTCGCAGGCATTCGCTGCTTAAAAAAGTCAGCCGGGCAGCCCGCCGGGCTCAGCTTCCCGCATGTGAGAGCCCGGCGCCCACACGGGCAGCCAGGCCCCAGGCCCCAGGCTCCAGGCTCCAGGCTCGGGCTCGGGGCAGGAGCCGAGGCTCCGTTGAATGTGGCGGGCGCTGACAGCCTCTCTCCACGCTCCACGCTCCCCAATGAAACACGCCCTAGGCCTACACCAGCCCGCTGCGACGCCCCACCCGACTCCTCACTCGCCCCGCGCAATTCGTCGCATTAGCGTATTAATAATCGGCCAGGCATTCCGGGCTCCGAGCCCGAGGTCCGAGTCCGGCGCTATCTGCCAGGCCCCGCGCTCGCACTTCGACCTAATTCTCGCGCCGAGATGCCTCCTCCGCTTCCGCTTCCGCTTCCGCTTCCCTCCCAATCCACCGTGCTCGCCATGCACAACTTGCGCGATCCATGATGGGACTAACCCCTTCTTCCGCACGGGATTAGCCCGAGCTGACGCACAAGGAGGAGCAGCAGCTGGCGCTGAAGCTGGAGCTTGAGCTGGAGCTGGAGCTGGAGCTGGAGGAGAAGGACTCGGAGAGAATGCAGCCACTCCCGTTGAGTGCAGGACCCGGGCCCCGGGTCCCGCGCTGTGGCTGTGAATGAGGTCATAAATGAGGTCAATAATTACATTACCATCCCTCCATCACCATTATGTCATGTACCCTACGCCTGGCGCCAATTCCCACTCCCGCAAGATCTTTCTCCGACTCCGAGTCCTGCCGTCACCGCCTTACAAAATCCTTCGCAATCCGATTCCACACCGCAGCCAATGCCGCCCCGGCTGCATTCAACACCTATCATGTACTTGATTCAACTCCCTTTTCCATCTAGGAATAATATTTCATACTCTGCTGCATCTCTGCATCTCTGCATCTCTGCATCTCTGCATCTCTGCATCTCTGCATGAATGCGGCCATAACTTCCACCTTCATAACGCCAAAGCCACAGCCCCAGCCACAAGCCTCAGCCGCAGCCACAGCAGCCGCAGCCACAGCCACATCCTCAGCCGCTATCCCTCACAACTGCCTGCACACCTACTGTACACACACCTTGACTCTTTTCTCACTTGACTCGCCCTCGACTCGGGTTGTGGTGGTGCCCGCGTCTCCTTGTCGCTTTGGACGAATCGGGATTGCAGATGACTGTTGAAGCAGCAGGGGGCGGGCCGGCCCGGAAGGCTCGGCAGGGAGGCCCGTTCACTGGCCGCGGGGAAGGCGGGGGTCAGTGCTGCCGACAGGGTGCCCGCGCAGCCCGTTCGTGGGCAGCGGGGCAGCGGGGCAGGCGGGGCAGGCGGGGCAGGACGGGGCAGGACGGGCAGGACGGGGCAGGACGGGGCAGGCGGGGCAGGGCAGGCATTATTATCCTGCGCTACCGCCTACAAAACTACCTGGCCCACAAATATTGTACATCAACGGGGGAGGCGGGGTCCCGCTCCCGGTCCCGGTCCCGCTCCCGGTCCCGCTCCCCGTCCCGCTCCCGCTCCCCGGAGACTAAATCCCAGTGCTTTAATGGAGGCGACGGGTGGCGTCAGTTAGCTCTTTTGTCGCCAACTAACGACGCCAGGCCTGACAGGCCCCACCGCACCTGTCAGGATCATGGCCGAGGGCACTAGCCTATTAACCTCCACCACCGATACCGCCGTGCTCCAAGCTCCTATTATTAGCGACCCGGATGGTTAAACCGGGGAGCGCAACAAACAAGCGCGCGCCCAGTCGCTAATTTCAGCCATTTCTACCCCCGCCGGGTGAGAAAATGCGCCCCATGCTCCTTGCAACTCGCTCCCTGCCCCGCATTTCTACCCTCTCCCACGCCGAAGCACCTCTCAACACAAATCGCTCCACAGATTTGGTGCTCTCATTCTTCCCCCCTTTCCCATCTGCATCTCCTTCCTCCCCTTCCTCTTTCTCTTCCTCTTCCCCTTCCTCTGCTTCATCTTCTTCTTCATCTCCTCCTCCTCCGCTCTTGCTCTGGATGTGTGGTGGTGTCCTGTCCTCTCAACAACCCCTTTTTTCCTTCCTGCCCTCCTTGAAGCGAGCAAGAGCTTCTCCAGCTCCTGCTCTTGCCCTTGGGCCGGATAGCCTGCACCCGCTTCTCGCTGCTGCTGGCAACATGGAACATTCTGCCCTCTCCTCCTCCCCCTCCTCCGCATGCAGGTAGGCCGCGGGGAATGCCCCAAGCCAAATCTGCTGCTAATTGCACAAGGCTGGCGAACCTGCATTGGAGCTCCCCCCGACGCCCCGCCACCAGCCCCCGAGCTAGCACCTCCGGCTGGCCTTGAGGATGTTGTGCTCGTCCTATCATCGAATCTCTCGTTTCCTGGAGCTCCTGCTGCAGCAACCGTGAGTGAGTGAGCGAATGAGTGAGTGAGAGAGGGAGCTCCCACTGTCTGTCTGTGCTTGCCTTCTTGCCTTGGTCCTGGCAAGCTCTTCCTGTCTTGCCGAGATAACATTGTCCCTCGGAGTGATGTAAGCTGGTCCAATTGTAGGCTTCCCTTTTCCTATTCCTTTCCCGTTGCAGCCGCCATGTCTCCCGCTTCCTCTGCCTCTTCCGCCCTGGACGTGGACTGCTGTCTGCACATGCTGCAGGGGCCGGCCCTGTCCAGCGGCTCGGAGGACAGCTGCCACACTCCGGCGGCGGCGCTCTTCCACGACACCTACTCCCCGGGCGCGCACGGCATGTCCATCGGGGACATTGTGAGTGCTCATCTTGATCTCAGCGTCGTTGCTCCCATGAGTCTGCCTGCCGTCCACGACTCGCACCCCTGCCACATCTCGCAGCTGCCTGCAGCGCTCCAGTTCCCGCAGCAGCACCAGCACCAGCACCAGCCGGCGTCCTGCCCGCCCCATGTCATGTCCGGGATGCGGTATCAAGACCGCTCTCAATTCCTCGCGCTCCAGGCGTCTGATATGATGCACCAGGTCGCGTCCATGCCGCACCAGGTCCCGGCAATGTCTGCTTCCGTCTCGGTCTCTGCCGCTGCCTCCACTCCCGGAGCTCCGGTCACCATGCATCCCAACCTGGTGTCCACCTTGAAGTCCATTCTGTCCCCCCTGTCCCAGGAGCGGATGCTGCCTCAGGCTGTGGACCACTGCCAGCAGGGAGACCAGATGATGGTGGATGCTTCTCCCGGATCCGCGCATCAAATCGGCGCCGGATCGGTGGCAGCAGCGCAGCCGGGAATGGACCTCATGCTGCAGCAGGACCTGTCAAGCAAGGGCTTGCAGTATCTGCTCAACCTCGATCCTTCGTCCTCGCAAGGCCCCGCTCACGGCGTCCCGGACTCGGCTGCTGTGTGTGCGGAGCTGGAGTACATGGCGAGAGCCAACCAGTTCCTGCGCCACCACAACGCGTGCTGCCAGGCCGACATGATGATGATGCACAAGCAAATTTGCCGGGAGCAGCAGCAGCTGCTGGCGTCGTACCAGGAAATGCAGGAAATGCAGCACAACAATGCCATGGTCGAGCACCTGCACACAACCTTCGCCCCGGCCCCGGTTGTTGATATGCAGCAGGCAGCTACCGAGATGGATGTACTGGCCGGCTGCAACATGATGCAGGAGGCCATGAATTTCAACGACATCATCTCCGAGCAGCAGCAGCGGCAGCAGCGGCAGCAGCAGCAGCAGCAGCATCAGCAGCAGCAGCACAGCCAGCAGAGCTGCTCCCAGGCCGACTCCCAGGAGCTTCAGTATGTAAATCTGTGCCTCTCCGACAGCAACTTCCAGGACAAGGTGGATTCCAAGCCGCTCACATTTTGCACCGGGTCGGAGCTGGATTTGCTGGTGTCGGGTGAGCTCACCGCGGCTCCGGCTGTAAATGTGGTGGTGCCGGAGACGGACGCGCCGGGGCAGGGGCAGGCGGTTTTTGGCTACGACATCGATGGCATTGCGGAGCACCAGGCTCTGAGCCAGCATGCGGACATGGCCAGATCGTCCAGTGAGGAGTTCAGCGCCGGCAAGGCATCCCCGCCGCACCAGCAGGGTCTGCAGGAGGCGCCGGCTTTGCAGAGCATGCTCTCCACTTCCAGCACTTCCTCGGGCGGGGAGTACAGCTCGCATGATCAGGAGCAGGCAGCGGTCATTCCCCTGGATCTCATCCAAAACCGCCGCCCCTTCCGTTGCACTCACGCGGGGTGCAACAAGACGTTCAAGAACCCGCAGACGATGAGGATGCACAGGAAGACGCACGCCACGGCGGGTGCGGGAGCGGGAGCGGGGGCTCAGGCGCAGCAGCAGCAGCAGCTGCAGCAGCCGCTGTCGGCGATCTGCAAGGCGGGGCAGAACAAGAAGATCCCGTGCCGGTGTCCGGTGTGCAAGAGAACCTTCGTGGGGTTGTACGAGTTGAGGCGGCATTTCGGAAGGAAGCATACGCAGGGCGAAAAGCGGCATGCGTGCAGGAAGTGCAGCAAGAGGTTTTACATCGAGGTGGATTTGAGGGACCACGAGAAGATCTGCGGAGAGCCCATGGAGTGCAAGTGCGGCATGAAGTTCGCCTTCAAGTGCAACCTGGTGGCTCACAAAAAGGCGCACCCCGAGTGTCAAGATCACATTTACAGCTCCAGCGAGGAGGAAAAGAGCAGTGGCAGCAAGAGATGCAGCCCGCCTTTACTCCAGTCTCCCTTCTCCAAGCTCAGGCCGGACGCGTCCGGGCATGGCCGCCAAGCCAGCCTCGCATCCCGCTACACGGTGGCAGCAGGTATGGAGCAGCAGCAGGCGGTCCCTTTCACTGCCGCGCAGCAGCATATGGCGGCTTTCTTGAATGTGCCGTCCCCCGCTTCGTCCGCGATCGGGAGCTCCCGGATGGCGGTGAAGGAGGAGGTGGTGACTGCCATGCCGCTGAGCTACTACGCGGCGGACGTGACATGCACCGGCTTCCAGCTGCCTCCTGGCATGCAAGCCCTCCCTCGCAGTTCGATGGCTTGAGGGAAGGTCGGCAAGGAAAGGTTAGCGGTTTTTTTTCAGCGAGTTGTTGTTAACTACTTTCCAGCTGCTGGGATGGGATGGGATGAGATGAGATTGAGGTTAGGTTGTGCATAGGTCGGTCAGACAATGGTTGAGTTGAGCTTCAAAGCGGCATGGATACCTTCAAGGACGCCCTTGAAAGCTCACACTCGGAGTAGCATTTGTGTCTCGTGTATATGATGACATCGCACCCGGATGCTGGTCGCTCAGTTTTCCTGGAGAGCACCTCACTCCTGTGGTGATCCATTATTCTTTATGGGAAGAAAGAAGAAGAAAATAGCAGCAGCACCCCCCAGGCTATGAGGAGAGGAGGGTGCACAGTAGAAGCTCTCATGTGCCAGCCCATCTCCAAGTCTAGGATGCTTTCCTGACTCAGGGCTTGGAGATGGCAGAGTCTCTCTGCTTTGTAGTTGTACCATATGCATTGGAAGCTCGCTTTGGAAGCTTGCAATTCAGACACTCTTTGTTATTCATCTTCTCCGATGTCAAACCTCAGCTGACATCTGTGAGAAAAAGGTTCTTCTTTTGACATCTGCCAAGTCGTCCTTCCCAGCCGCTGCTGCCTGCTGCTGAACGGATCATGATGCAGATGTCGCCAGCGAGCCAGCCACCCACCCACCCAAGCCATGTCGTCCGTGTGAAAAGGTCAAGGCCGTGATCGCACCCAAACCTTGTCTACTACATCGGCGAATCTCCCAAAACACGGCTCTGCCGGGCATCCCACTTGACCGTCCTTGCACTTCGAGCTGCTTCCTAGATTTCGTACAGTACTTAACAACCTGCCACCGCGTAGGTACGAAACCCAAGCCCAGCTCCAAACTCGAGGAGCCATATGTCTCTCAATGCAGTCGGCACAGACTAGGATACGAGCGCAAAACAACAAACGGCTACCTCGTTGCGGCTCGAATAAATTCCCATTCCGCCTTTACTCCAAACACTTCTCTGTTCGGGACGGAAGTCACTTCTCACCCCTTCAGTTCAAAGCGATTCACCACGCTCTTCATGAGCGAGGGTGACAGATCTATCACCTTCTCTCCATTGAGAAGATGGGACATCAGTCTCATCACACCTCTTTTCGACAGACTCCGAAGACCCCGAATTGAAGGTGAGAACAGCCACAGATATAAAACATTATAATGATTTTGCACTAGGGAACAAAACTGTCAAACGCTTCCTACAGTTGCTGAACTGTCCAGGTTCTGCTCTGGAGAGATCGCTGCACTTAGTTCCAGCTGTGAAACTCGCACAGCACCTATTAGTCTTTCCGGTAGCTCGTCCATGCCATTTCCCTGCGAACGGGGCCGACGTTCAGAAGCATTCAGTCTCGAGATGAGGCCTGTCAAAACTTGGGCTGTCAACAGCTTGCAAAACTTGACTGTTCAGCATCTGTTACATACCTGGATAAGAAAAGCCATGTCGACAACTAATGACGTCACCACACCAAAGACCAGTGACAAAACTCCATTTGCCACAGTTGACGACCCGATGTCGGCGTCTACCTGCAGAACCAGGACCGACACACGCACATCAGCGTCTCAAGGTGACACCTCCATCGATAGAGACTGCTCTCCACGGTGCGAAGTATTTCCTGTACCTCTAGGTACTTCTGACCACGGATATACGTACAATCCACAGCCTTTCCCAAAATGCAAGGTGTGCTGCCGACACTTTGCCTTACAATCCAAGAGCCCTGACAACGATGGGGACACAAGTAAGAACTCCGCAGCATAGCCAGCCATCACAACCAAAAAGGAAAAAACAAAGACAAAACCACAACAACACATGGCAAGGCGCCAGGAGCGCACCTTGGGAACAGAGGGAATCAGCTTCAACCTACAGTTTCGAAAGCTATCATCACCATCAACAAAACGTTGTAACAACGAGCCTTGCACAAAAGGCTTCTTGGACACAAAATAAAAGACCATGCTGTAGTGCATGGAGCCAGGAACCTGTCACAGTACACACAGATAACCGAATTCATTACCACATTCGTCCTGAGACACCAGACAGACATTGTTCCCCATAACCTACGTGCAAGCAACTCGCTGACTCACTTGTATATTGAAGGCTATGGTGAAAAAGCCTTTCTCAGCCGCTACCTGCAAAACAGCTGGAGCTGTGAGAACAATTCGCCCAGAACTACCCACAAGTATATATCTCACAATGAAGAGAAGGCAGCCTAGCAAGACACACCTGAGCAGCACAGCCTTTCCGTCTGGCCAAATGGTCCATTCTCTTTATGTCTTTGAACCAATCAACTGCAACCAGCTGCATCAAAGGCTCCCCTGCAGGCACCTTTGTTCATCCACAACATTTAGTGAATCTCGGATATGGCACTCAAAGGGAACAGTGACGACACAAGAAAGGCAAATACAAATTCAAAAGGGCCTCACTTTTGTTCGGTCAGTAAGGAAGCGCTTGCTTCTAACTCTAAAATTGTTGCCATGAGGTATACTCCAGCAATTCTTCCCCGTTTCAAGATCCCCTTTCTTCAATGAGCCGCAAAACGCAGTTAAATCAAAACTTTGTGACAACTCTTCTTCTGAAATGCTCCTCACTGCACCATCTTTGCCGAAGCATATCAAGTCAGACAACGCAAAGGAGGACGTGCTCCAGATAATGAAGGAGCTCACTCCACTCAGAAGACCAAGGAGGAAAAGACCAATTGGTTTACCAGGAGAGCTTTGTTCCTTGAACAGTTTCCGAGATAGCAACTGCACAACAGTTAACCAGCACATCCTGTAAGACTACAGGAGCAGAATTCATGAAGCCATCCACACATTCTCCACATTGACTGCAGGCAAAGCAAGATGAACCTCTTTGTCCTCCACCACAAAGTCATCTGCCTCATCATCCGACTCTTCATCTGCCAGCGCCTCTTGCAGGCTTGCAGCCTGCATTTGCTCCATCGATGAAGTCGGTTCAATATGCCGCTTCCTTTGCTTTTTGGTGACTAGACCTGCTGACATCTTCCCCATTCTTGGTGTTGGAGTGGGCACCTGACCTCCATCTCTTTGGGCAAACCATTCTCGCAAACCTGCAGTACCGCACACAAGTCCATGGGACAGGTTCTCATTAAAGAGCATTTACAAACACAGTGGAAGGCTTTGTAAGCTTTAGTGACCATGGGGTGAAGTGACAAACCAGCGACACTGTTCAGCATCTGGATCATGGTATGCTGCTGAAAGAAGGGCACACGTCCAACCCCCCAACCTTTGAGATCAATCTCCACAAGGTGCTGCACTCGCGCGCGAGGCTCCCCTGAATTAGCACGGTTTTGAAGGGGAGAAATAGTAAACCCTCCACCTGCCACCAGAGGACCCACGAATGAGCCCAAGACAACACAGATTCCGGGGATCTTGTGTGAGTAAATAAGCAGATTATAAGGCATCACAAACACTTCAACTCACAGAGAAATTAAGTTGTATACTTACTTTCCATGTGAGCGCGTACACAACCAGGTTGAGGAGGGCAAAGTGGATGTTCTCTGGATCGGAACAAAATAACTGAAACAGAAGAAGTTCCAACTTCAGAACCGGCATGAAAACCCCAGAGCTCTGGCCTCAACGGAAACATGCCAGTAACCAACCAAACACACAAAGTAATGGAGAGGGAAGTCAGACAATACCATAGCTTCCATCATCATTTCGTCTCCAATACCGTGTGTAGCAAAGATCACGGGGCCAAACCAGCCTACAGTCCATCTCAGATACAGTTATCATCAACAAGCTAAAACGCGGAACATGCAATTGCATACACGACACACTCCACAGATCAATCTGGTCGAAGAATTAAGCTTTGCAAATGTTACATTGGAAAGTACTCTAGCTGCAAGCGATGATAGACAACACCAGTATGGCCATCCACCTCCTCCACTGTACTTCCAACATGAAAGCTGCAATCCCATCTGAAATCCGATGGCAAATGTCAGTAACATTTAAGAAATGGTTATGATTTCAGCCTCATATCTCTAAACAACACTATATACTTACTCATAACGCGTCTCACCCATGCCCATAATCAGCTCAAAAATGTCTGAGCATGAGGCATCTACAACACCCACTGCCATCATAGCCTTGTAGGGGCTCTGATTCTGGAAGAATGACATTTGTTATTATGTGCTGTCGAAATTCAGGATCTAGAGCTAGGAAGCAGGCTCCCAAAGCACCATCAGAGGAGGTCAAACTAAGGCAACAAAGAATACCCCACGGCTCCCGTCCGCAATCTGCTCAAAGAATCGGAGTCCTGCATCACCCAACATGAAAACCTACTTGAGAGGGGTGCCCCACTTTTTCTGCAACCATGCATTCACATCCACAAACGGTCAGAGAATAGGCCTTGCCATTTTGACATCGTACTAATCGCATGTGCTTTCTAGATATCAATGGGTCCTTCTCTCTCTCGCGAAACATTGGGTCAACTGCACAGCTCCAATCCTGGACGGAATCTGGAAGACCTGCATCAGACAAAGACACAACATTAGCAGGGCATTGGCAAGAACAGTGGTCATATGGAGGACGCAGAAGCTTGTAATCACTTTGTTCTTCACCGTTTCCGCACAAGTCTCCCTGTTTTTCGTCTTCCTCCTGTGCAGGACTGACACCAGATCCAAGCAGAGAGCTGAATTCAGATGAAACGCTGCTACATTTTCAACCATCAAAAGAAGAGGATATCATCGTCAGCATTGTAAGACTTACAGGCTTTCTCTGTCAGAAGAAGACGCTGTCCTCTCAGGTTCATTGCCCATTTTGAAGTCTGCACTATCGAACCGGGAAGCGGTTGCAGACTTTTGCACTAGCTGCAATTCTGTCACCTGATCGATAACACGCTCAAGTGCCTCCTTCCAGGCACACGCTTCCTGAATGTTCAGCGCGGCCATCTATGCATGCACGAAGCCCACGATTAGCAGAAAAGATCCTGTAGACCGTTGTGCAAAACCTACACAGCACTGGCCTCTGCCAGTGGTATTCTGCATACCGTTATGCGATGTGACTTGTCTTTCATGTTGTAGACGGACAGCACATACACGGCCTGCCAGAGGCGTGCAACACACAAAATGCGTTAGCACAAAAATGCCACATGCAGGCTCATTGTCGGCATCAAAGCCATGAGTAAGTCAGGGTATGGCAGGCTCAGTGTGGCATATTTAAGCAGGAGCACTAGCCCACCGCCGCCGTAAGCAGAAAATCCGTCAACGAATCCCTTCATCGTGCCCTTCATATATCCACAGGTCTGTCATCTAAAGTTCCCAATTTGCCCAGGGTCGAAGCGCAGAGTGTTCAACTCCAAAACGACGGAACTGTCCTTTGTTTCGAGCATGCATGTGCCGATGAGTAGGAAATGCAATCGGGGAGCAGAGCTGTGGAGATTTTTTTAAGCTTACATGACCATGATGAGTCTCCAGCCCTCGGTCCTGCACTCTGCAATTTCCGTCGATGAGGAGAGATTTGAGGGGAACCTGACACACGCAGACCATGGTTGGTGTCAGCGAAACGGCTGCAGAGGGAACGCAGTCGGCTCACCACCAGTGACTTAGTCAACGCACTGCTGGAGCTGGAGCAGGCAAACAGCAAAGCTCAAGCCTGCCAATGCATGCCACCGGAGGATCACCTCTTTATCAGATGGCTTCCGCTTGTAGTAGGCCAGCATAACAGGCTCCAACACGAAGTAGCGCTTGTGAAAAAAGGAGCGACCAATCTTACGCCGTCCATACCGTACCATCCAGCCCTCCATTACAGCCCTTGCCATAAACAGATCGCGCACACGATCCCAACCCCAAGCCCCGATCTGCTCAAGACCGCAGCCTGCCAAGGCTCACCATCCCCCCGACCGGAGCGTGAAACTCTCATCTACGGGACCTGCATCCCCGCGCCCGCACCACATATCCCCCCACCCGGCGCCGCACCAAAGCTCCCAATCCCGCCGTCCTCGATTCCAAAACTACAAACTCGTAACCCCGGATTCCTCACTCCCCACGCCCGATCCGCAACCCCCGCCTGCACCGCAAGCCGGCCCTGGATTCCATGCCTCCGACCCTCACTTCCAGCTCCCCCGCCCTGTCCTACCTCCTCCGCCCCGCACCCTGGCCGCGGAATTGCGCCGTCCCGCGCACCGGCGCCATGAATAGCGAGACGAGAGGACAATGCAGTCGATCCGGCCTGCCGGCGGCCGGCAGCTGGGGCAGAGCCGGCAATCCGGCGGCGGCCGGGAGCAGCAGATCGGAGCCCGGAGACGCCGATCTCGGCCGGGGAATTGGCGGGGCGAGGCGGCCACCGGCAGCGGCTGCAGCAGGCGGAAGGCTGGGCGAGCGGCTGCGGCAGCTGGGCGGGGAATTTGGAAGAGGGGCTTTGGAGAGTGTCTTTTGGCGGGGCCCCGGGACCGGAAACGAAGGCAGGCGCAGCCAACAGGCCAGCTCCAAACCAAAGCTTACATCGCGCATTACCAGTCGCAATCGCATAAATGAAATGTCAGAGACGGGCCGTGGGCGCGGTTAGGCCAACTGCGGGCTCAGGCCAGAGCCGACTCGGTTCTCCCGACTGCAGGACTGTAGCTCCTGCACCACATGTCGCCTGATGGCTCTCCACTTGACCCGGGGTGGGACGTGTGCTCCGTACGGTAGCCTTTGCTGCCGCTCCCCATTCACACCGCATGTACTTGGATTCAGACTCTAGAACACGTCTCTCCGTACGTTAGCCTTTGCTGCCCCTCCCCATTCACACCGCATGCTCCCCATTCACACCGCATGTACTTAGATTCAGACTCTAGAACACGTCTCTCTGTTGGCCCGGATGCCAATGTGGGCTGCCTTGGGTGCATGTGGCACTCCTCCGTACAGTCTACCTCCATGTGTATATATATTGTACTTCCTATTTTGTTCGTCCATCTTTTCCTCATTCGTTCTTCCATTTTCTACTGCATGCGATGGTGTGACGGGATTTGGATGAGCTTTCAAGGCTTTTTCTAGTGCATGCGATGTTGTGACGAGATTTGGATGAGCTTCCAAGGCCTGTTCGGTGGATATAGACCTACAGCGATGGCGACTCGCACGGTGGACTGTGGTTTTGTTGTTGTTTGTTGTGTAGAGTTGTTGTGATCGGATGTCTGATGCTAGGGTTTTGCGTCGGGCTCACTGACCGGCCACCGGCTTCTGCTCTAAATTTCACTGTAGTCTAAAAGCATATAATTTCATTCTTCCGGTATCCATCGGATCTGTGTGTGTGTGTGTGCGCTGTGGCAGGCAGGCTATGTGACTGGCAGGGCTTTCCGGCGGCCACGTATCCCGACAGGGCTCTCGGGGTGGGACTGCTCCTGTCAGTGGGGCTTCTCCCCGCGCCACTCGTCACCAGTGGCCACTGCTGGACATCTGTTGTTGTTCGGATGGTCGATCGTTCGGATCGCTCTTTCTTGGTTCCCGCTTCAGATGCTTTGCTGTGGTTCACAGGCTGCGACAAGAGGTGATATGACATGGACTGCTGTGACTGGAGGGGGGGTCCATGGGGATGTCCTGGCTGTGGATGTATGTACTGTTATCAGGGTTGAAAGTTGAGGAAGGCATGGGTGGAGCAGATAGCGGCACACTCGTGTGCTCCCTGGGAGCGTGTGTGCCAACGTGGGAGCCCTAGTCCTGCAGTAGAGCAAGCAGCGGTACGCGAAAATTTGGGACAAGCTCGTGTGCGTGTGAGCTGCTGCAGCCTGTTGGGCGTGTAACAGAAATGCGGGAGGTTGAGAAGCGTGCCACCGATTACTCGAAGGGGTGCTAGCTCATAGGGCACAGTGGTGCTGAGTGTTTATGCTCAACATGTCGATGTCAAAGTGCGAATCGATCTTTCGAAGACGTGGCTGAGCGAGGGATTCTTCCAGATAACAACGACTGTTCTGTCTGCGCACGGATTATCATACTAGTGGCATGGTGGTCTTGTTGGATGCTCCTCGTGGAGCGGGTGGGCACCGATGCTGAGAACTGGGCACGCAAATTCCTTATGCAGCTGGGGAAATCTGTGCGAATGCCGGCAGGTGGGATGAAGTGGCAGAATGGAATCCTTGAGGAAGCCATCATGAAAACGGAGAGGCCATCTTGTACAAGCGGAGTGTGGCGACGAGGTTGAGGGAGTAAAAAGGAGGCCATGCTCCACATATACGGCGGGTAATCGAAAGGCAGCATCTGAGCAGGAAAGGTGAGACATTGGACGTACGAACATCGGAGAGCCGACTACACAGCTTAACCCCTTACCAAGCCAAGGGATTTATGCCACACAAGAATCCCACAATCAGCTGAACAGCTCCTGCAGACCGTCGTGCAAAGCTAGACATCGTGAATGCACGGGTCTGTCACCCATACAACTGAGCCTTGAAAGTTCCCAAATTGCCAGTATTGTAGCTCAGAGTGTTCAGCTCCAAAACGACGGAACTGTTCTTCTTCACAAGCTCCTGGATCCTGCACTCTGCAATCCCGTCGATGAAGAGAAATTTGAGGGGAACTATAACACATTCAAACGCAGACATGAAGCTTGACAACCGAGTGCACAGTTTGACAAGGTAAGTCACTAAGTCCAAACTACTATGTCTATACAGGCTAGATAGCTAAGACTGTTGAGCGCGGGCATGCAGTGGCTGGTTAGTACGCATACATCAGCACAGTACATGAAGCAAAACGAGGCAGGGCAGTTTCACACAGTCAGCAAAGAAACAAGTAGAGTTGCAGTCCCTCGTTCGGATCTCCTGCAGAACGAGCGAACGAGCCTGGGCAGTTTCACACAATCAGCAAAGAAACAAGCAAATTTGCAGTCCTTCGTTCGGGATCTTCTGCGAACGAGGCAAGGCAGTTTCACACAATCAGCAAAGAAGTAAGCAGAGTTGCAGTCCCCTCGTTCGGGATCTTCTGCAGAACGAATCAGGCATTCAGTACGGAACAGAGAGTGCAGGAGTGGAGGCCTCGCGGCCGCCGTGATGGACCTGAAGCCACAAGGCTAAGAGAAAAAGGTCGGGCACGAAGAGTCGTAGACGATGGGCCTGGTTCGTTATAAATGTCATGTCGGACGATGTAGGGGACTCATTTTTATAATCCGCCAGTAACTCCTATACACGCCTGAATTGATGGTAAGCTGCTCCGCTCGCTGGAAGAACACAAGTCCCCATGGACAGGCTATGAAGCGGGATTCCAGTCTGCAGAAACATGCCACCAATTGGCCAGCAGATTCACTGTTCAGAAGCATCCGGAAGCCCTACGCTAACAGTCCCTCATGCTCATTACCCTCACTAGCTTTCCCTCTGCGCAATGGGTCACCAAGGTGCTTGGTTCGAAATGGTGCAAGGAGAACGACATCTCTAGACCATGGTTTACATGTTGGTTGTTCTGAAACAGTAGAAAAAAAACAACACCCTGCTTTCTGTGAACCTGCTCGCAACAGCTCGTCCTCGTGACGACATATGCTTGTGGCCCTTAAATTCAAAGCAAATCGAGATGTTATACCTTCTTATGGCCTGACTCATGGATGTCTTTTGCAGATCTCTTTCATATCCATAGCATAAGGGGAGCGACCTAGATAAAAAATATGCCAACAACATGCTGCCTTGAAGAAGTCACAAGGTGCTTCAAAGCGCCCCATTTATTATCTTCAAGGTTTCTCTTTCTGCCTCTTGAACAACATCTTCGCTCCTCTTGAACAACATCTTGCCGCTTCCGCCTCTTGAACAACATCTTGCTGCTCTTCTCTCGCCTCTTGAACAACATCTTGCTCTTCTCGCCTCTTGAACAACATCTTGCTGCTCTTCTCGCCTCTTGAACAACATCTTGCCGCTTCCGCCTTGAACAACATCTTGCTTTTCTCCGCCTCTTGAACAACATCTTGCTGCTCTTCTCTGCCTCTTGAACAACATCTTGCTGCTCTTCTCTGCCTCTTGAACAACATCTTGCTGCTCTTCTCTGCCTCTTGAACAACATCTTGCTGCTCTCAAGACCCACGGTGAACAACAGAAGCTCAAGAGGCAAGGGAATATCATAAGCTTGGGAGGCAAGGTGAACATCCAAAGCTTGGAGGGACGCAACCGGGCTGCCCTTTTCGTCATCGTAGGGAACACAAACGGGGTAAGCTACCCTACTAGAAATCTACCAAAGTGGAAAACTTCCTACCTAAGCTTCGAACAACCCTGCTACAACCACGTGTTACATCCTAGGCCATGGACACACATTTATAAGAACGTTGTTATTAAGCATCATGCGCTGAGATCGGTACTTAGATGGGGTCTTTAAAGGGAGTGGATGCCCTTGGTACAAGTAGCTTAGGTACACCATGGTACTAGTTGTTAAGTGGATGTCCTTGGTGCAAGTAGCTTAGGCACACCATGGTACAAGTTGTTAAGTGGATGCCCTTGGTGCAAGTAGCTTAGGTACACCATGGTACAAGTTGTTAAGTGGATGCTCTTTGTGCAAGAAAGCCTAGGCACACCATGGTACAAATTGTTAAGTACCAAGTCCCATGCCTGGAATTTGTCCTTGGTGAACATAAATAATTTTTTTTTCTTTTAAGATTCTTCTTCTTTTCTCCTCCTAGGAAAGCATATACTCCTCTCTAGAAAAGCTTCCCAATTTGACCATGGTACAAATTATTAAGTACCAAGTCCCATGACAAAAATTCGTTCTTAGTGGACTTAAATAAAATATTCTTCTTCATTCTCCCCCCATGAAAGCACACGCTCCTCTCTAAAAAAGCTTCTCAAAACTCTGTCCTTAGTGGACTTAAATAAAATTTTCTTCTTCATTCTTCCCCTAGGGAAATAAAATTTTCTTCTTCATTCTCCCCTAAGGGAAAGCACACACTCCTCTATACAAAAGCTTCCACTTAGGTATAAAGTTCCATATGAAAATCCGACCTTAGTAGACTTAAATAAAATTCTTCTTCTTCTCCCCTAGGAAAGCGCACACGCTCTTCTCTAGAATGTGTGTCCAAATGGCTTAGGCCAAATGGACACAGATTAAGGATAACTAAGCATCCTGCGCTCAAATCGGTACTTAGATGGGGTCTCTAAAGGGAATGGATGCCCTTGGTACAAGTTTGGTTAAGTACCATGTCCCACGACGGAAATCCATCCTTAGAGGACTTAAATAAAATTCTTCTTCTTCGTCTAGAAAGCTTCAGATTCCAAATTAGGGTAGCCCAACCCCAATGTAATTGCCACACTGGCCACTGTGTTCCAGTGGTGGACGACGGAAAGGGAAGCCACGGTGAGACCCTCCAAGCCTTCCTCTCTTCAGAAGAAAGGAAGTTGTTGAAGAGGCGGAGGAAGAGAAACCTGAGAGAGGAGAAACCTGAGAGAGGCTACATGGACTGGCGCGGGGCCATTTTCCAGGTTTGTGTCGTCTGGAAAGCTGGCAACATTTTGTCCCCCGAGTACCACGTAGGTACTCGAGAGTGCTGGCCCAGCGATGCGGAGCAGTGGAGAAGGCGGTTGGCGGGGCCTCTGCATGTATTTTCTTCCTATTCCCTCGTCCTTCTTCCATTTTTACAGCATGCGATGCAACGGGAGATTTTGATGAGCTTCCAAGCCTTGTTCGGTGGATAGAGACATACCGGATGCAAATCCGTGGACATAGCGCAAATCTTGAACAAGTGCCCTGGACAGAGCACAAACTTTTTATTCAAAGAGCTCAACAATTCCTAAAATGAAGAGCCCACCTACGGATGATACACCATCGTAACAACTCAAAATCAGTCCACGCACACCTGCACTGAATGGTCGCAACGTTTTACAAGGACGGGCATCAATCACGGCAGATGGGCATAGTCTCAGCAAATTCTAAACGCTCTGAAAGCTCTTGGACGAAGGTCCTTCACTCTGTACCTGTACCTTAGGACTAGCAGACGAAGACCTTTCATAATCCCAAAAGCAAAAAAATCCCAAAGTGTTGTAACTTGAAATCATCTGGGGTGCCAGTGGCGCGGCAGCAACAAATATCTTCCGGGGAAGCCAGTGCACATCACAACGCAAGCAGACCGGGAGCAGTATTTCCGGAGCTTCTCAGGTCTGCTCACATGCCCCAATCCGAGGCACGGAAATCAGTATGGCTTCTCGCCAATGTAGTTCCCTGGTGGGTTGTAGCTGCAGATGATGAAGATGGCGGAATCTTTACAGTTGATGGTGGCACATCCCAGCTTGGTGGTCGATTTCCACACAACCTGCGGCCCGTTCAAGTGGTAAGCAGAAGCGGACTGCGGACGACAAATTCACACAAATGAAGAACAAGAGCGAGTCCGGGAAGGGCCGCGATCGATGGTACCTGAGTGTAATGCCCACACATCTGGCCTCCGCGGCAGGTGTTGCTGCCGTAGTTGTAGTACTTCTCCTCCTCAGTCCACGACGCCACTGCGTCAGCCGCAGTGTAGGGAGCGCCGTAGCCCCAGAACAGATTCTCCCCGTAATCGCCATCGGAATGCACCAGGTTACAGTTGTCCGTGTCCCGCTGGTGGTTTCCCCACTTCCGCGCGTAGGCCTCCAGCACGGGGTCCCAGCTCAGAGGAGGCAGCGACTTCCTGGCGCGCGCAGCGTTGTGCGGAGCCAGAAACGACTGCTGGTACGCGTTGCCGGTGGGCGGGGACGGGGCATTCGTCCGGTACGCTGGAGAGGGAGGGGGAGGAGACAGGAGCTTGTATCCCGGAGACACGGTCTTCCGGCCGGGAAGCTTCTGCGGCGGAGGAGGAGAACGAGGAGTCTTGGGCTTGGGCTCGGGCTTGTAGACCGGAGGAGGAGGGCTGGGAGTAGGCCTGTACACCGGTGGTGGCGATCCTGAGGCCTTGGAATGGCGGTGGATCTTCCTGCCCTTGATCTTGCGGGAGTGGAAGTAGTGCTTCCCGGACCCGTAAGCCTTCTTCTTCAGGTCG
Source organism: Anthoceros angustus (assembly GCA_010909165.1). NCBI lineage: Eukaryota > Viridiplantae > Streptophyta > Anthocerotopsida > Anthocerotales > Anthocerotaceae > Anthoceros > Anthoceros angustus. Next base: position 676,991 of record MU008180.1, on the reverse strand, counting down.
CTCGGCAGGTGCTTGGACGCGTACTTCTTCTCCGCCTTGTACTCGGGCTGCTTCTTGTGCGTAGGCTTGGGCTTGGGCTTGGGCTTCGTCTCCTTCCTCCCCTTCTTCGGCTTCTTGGGCTCGAACACCTTGTACCCCTCGGCCATCTCGGAATGCGAGAGCAGGGCGCGGTGCGGGAGGGAACCGGAGCCGCCGACCCCGAGAAGGTGCCGGCGCGACGCTACGAGCACCGATACCGCGTCCTCCTGCGAGGCTGCGAGGCTGGACCCATCCGCGACTGCCAGGAGCAAGCCGAACGCCAGGGCAGCGAGGGCGGCGAGGGAGGTCCTCATGGTGGGCGGTAGAGGGATCCGGAGCAGCAGAAGCTCACACCTGCATCGCCATCCACCAGACGAGGTCGCAGTCACGGCGTCCAAGGCCTTGTCGTGGCACTGGAGGAAGACGCAAGAGGACTGCGGAGACAGCACGGCGGATTGAATACAGCATGTGGGAATGCGGGTAGCTTTAAGGGAAGCAGCAGCAGCGGCTTCGATCCTCGGCGTTCACTGCTGCCGCGCAGTGGCGGAAAGCGAGCCGCGCCTGCCGCGGCAAGGCGACTGCCGCACCACGTCGTGCGTCGTGCTTTGCTGTTCCCAAGCACAGGAGTCTCGGCTGGGCTCGGCTGCTATTCTCAGACGTGATGGTCGCGCGGGAAGGATGTCATTTCCTATCACATGGGTGTCCCGTGCGTGGGCGACCTCCGAGTGCTGTGGCACTGCCCGCCAAGCCAAAAGAACAAAGTCATGTCGCCCATCGGGGCCGACAAGAGCATGGGCCAATCAGACCCAGCTTGTCAAGCTAAGATTTCGCACAAGTGAAGGGCAGAGGGGATAGGATCCTTAACCTAGAGGGAGTGGATGCCCTTTGTACAGGTAGAAGCTTAGGCTGCGCCACACCCTGGTACAAGTTGTTAAATACCAATTTGGTACTTAGATGGGGTGCCTAGATGGAGTGAATATCGTAGGTGCAAGTAGCTGAGTCACACTATAGTACAAGTTGTTAAGTATCAAATTTTATTATAGAAAAAATTCTGTCCACATGGACTACAATAGACTCCTTCTTCTTCTAATTGCCTATGGATCTATAGATTGTCTTCTAGTATTGTCTAAACACATACCAAAAACATAAAATTTGTCTAAAATCCATAAACTTATATAATCGAGGGGGATTATTGTCTTGCGGCGGACTCCACAAAGTAAAATATCATTCTAGGCGGACTCCACAAAGTAAAATATCATTCTACTTTGGTCACACTCTTCACCATGGGCCTCCGCTAGGTTGGAAGGACCATTATGCTGTTCTTTTCTGTGTAGTTCCATCAATCATTGGACCTACTTTTTCATTGATAATAGGATGATGAACATTAAAACCTGGTACCAGACTATTGCTCTTTCGTGTGTAGTGCCATCAACTATCGTATTTGCTACTTCTTTGATGATGGGACGATAAAAATTAAAACCTCGTATAGGTTGGAAGGACAATAGTGCTGCACCATCTTGCACAGTTGCATCAGTCAAATGTTTTCTTCTGAATCCACACTTTCTATCTGAGCATTAAGTGCATGTAAGTACTTAATATTTTCCTCTATTTGGATGATAGATGTTCTCAACTCTGCTCTCGATTGGTCATCCACACGCTTTTGAGATATGTTATGACAATTTTCTTTGCGTAATATTGTCTTAATTTCTTCATACCTCTTCCGTTTGTTTTGCTCATTGCTAGTATCCTTTCTTATTCCCTCAAGCATATCATTTAGTTGTGCCACATGTCCTTCTATGTACTTTATCGTATTCTGGCTTGCAGTCATTGACGATTGTTCAACGACTCGGTTGTATGGAAATATTTTGTTCATGACCTTATATTTTGTAATAGCATATTCTATGTCTGGATGAGCAAAAGTATACATTTTATTATTTTCAGAAAAAATAATAATGGCAATTTCTATATTACACATAGTAGATATTTCAGCAGCTTTCTTCAATAAGCCTATTTTTCTCTTGGAGAATGCCACATGACGTGCTGATTTTTTTAATACCAATTTGGTGGAATCTATTTTGTTTAGACCCATCTCTCGTGTTGAGGAAAACGATGTATATACTTCTTTCTTCTTGGTCGAATAAATTCACAGAGGAGAAAGATCATAAATGACAAGATAAAAATAAGAATGCCAATAGGGAAATAAGAATACAAAGCGGCAAAGGCCGGCCCAGAGATAGATATGCTTGATAGATAAATAGATGAATAATAAAAATTTATTACGTGTTGTAGGTCTCTCACTTGGAAAACCAATGTACCTTATGCCGCATAGGGAAATGCATCTAGAAGTACAAAGTTACCCTAGTTTCACTATCATTTATAGAGAGTGGTAGCAGCATAATCACTAGGAATTCGTGGGGTATTTATAGGGAACAAGCATCTAAACCTACTATTAAGTAATATTTCTATTTTTACCCTTTTTATAAATTTATTTCAGCCAAATAAAGAACTCTTGAGAAACAAGCACACCCTATTTAGACCCTACTATTAGTGAATATTTTTAATCTATTACTTATTATAACCAATCAAAGAATTATGATATGTTAACAACACCCAAGCAAAAAAAATCTCCACAGTAATGATGAGGCAATGTTTGAGGTGTTTTGTTTAATGGGGGAGGGAGACCTTGGGTATGATTGTGCCATAACGATCATACCCAAAGTCTCCCTCCCTTTAGAGCTATTTTTGAGGTCGTGTAAATGGATTTAAAATGCGGAGAAAATAGAACAAGGTTTCAACGAGGATTCTATTACCAAAAAAGATCATACCACAAGTCTCCCTCCCTTTAGAGTATCTTTGAGATCGTGTAAATGGATTTAAAATGTGGAGAAAATAGAACAAGGTTCCAATGAGGATTCTATTACCAACAAGGTATCACATGCCCGAAACCAACCAAATCTCAAACTTCTGAGTCGATCGCCACAAAATCGATCCTCTAAGGACACCTCTATTCCTTCGCTTCAATGGCGAGTTTAGCAATCAGAAACAGCCTGATCCATTTTTCTTTTGCACTCAAGGCATAGGCACTTAAGTGCCCACACGCAACATCATACACGAGCATAGCATTGTATTGTTGTAATCTAAACGCCAGAGTCTTACACAAAACTTATGGCACACTCAAACTCTAGAGCGATAAGAGAAGAGGAGACGCGTTCACACACAGGCACTCCATGTACAGGACATGTATCGTCTGCGCGCTATGACACACTATCCATTGGCTAATTCAAGGCGGGCCGGTTACTCGACCGGTATAGATTTGGACGATGTGGGGTCTTGACTAGGCTTGAGGTGGCCGTGCATAATGTGATGCACGGTCATCGTGGAGGCACGGGGACACTGCGCGACACTCTCATGGTTCTCAGTTTGGAGCTCTACATTCTAGCCTAGCTATGGCATTTCAAATACATTCTCTCTTCAATTATACTATGCAATTGATGTCCATGAGCTTTGAATGGTTTAAGCTTTGGATATCTCGGATATATTCTCTTGGATTTTACTATGCAATCAATGTTCACTATTTTTTTTGAGCTTTGAGTGGTTTAACCCTAGAACGCTGAATCTACTCATATTGAGTGCTCACGTTTTAGGCTAATTTCTTTCACACACGGGTTCCACTTGAAACCTTCGAGCGATGTTGGCGGACGAGCGGGCAGCATGTCAAATGTTGGCGGACGAGTGGGCAAAATGAGACCTGCAGACCATATCGAGCACAAACATTCTACAACATGCCTCGCCACCACCGCATCTACCTATGGTTCTAAGGAATTGGAGGCGCTTGCACAGCGCTTCCTCTAGGGATAAGCGTATCAGCTTTGGATGGGAGCATGGAGTGAGCCATGGTGTACACAAGATTGGCAACAACTGATTTTTCGGTGCATGCCCGCAGGAGTATGCATAGTTGAGCCGAAGGAATTGAACCGTTCCGTCGTTGAGGGGTTACGGAACTATGACGGGTGTGCGGTTTTCGGATTCCGGGAACGTTAAAGCTTGATAATTTGAAATATGTGCAAAACAGTTTGTTAGAGGGATCCCAGCAGCAGCGACACGGCCAAGCAGAATAATCCTCGTTGCACTCTCCTGCTCTACTGTAGTCTACTCTTTTGTCCAGAACGAGGTGATTTGGATCAGTAAAACACCATCCAATTTACAATGGATCCTGACTCCTGGCGGCTATGGAGCAATGGGCATGGATGTAGCAACCCGAGGGAATACGTGCTCCAGCCGAGTCCCTGCTACTTGCAACCACCACCTGTGTATGTCGTCAAGATCCCCAATCGACACATGACAGGTCTGTGGCTTGTTGAAATGTTTGGCACTGCGCATGTTGGTCATCATGGCCTGCATCGTTCTCACCGACGATAACTTGCACAGTATGGGACCGAGATACTGGAAACCCATCATGGTCATGCAACCTAAAACATTCTACAGTTGTGCTCGGTGATGGATAGAAAATGCGCAGGAGGGCACAACTCATATCACCTGCAAAAATTGATGGAATTCTTTTTCATGGATCGGACCACTGACGGGTGCTCCACTCCCGTCCTAACATGCGTAGATCATGTGTAATCATATAGCGAAATGCTCTTATCCTCAGAAACGCTGGCAAGCCTGCCAGCCCTCACACCCTCTCCTCCAGGCGGCCTGAACGCCACTGACCACACTTGGTCTGAGTGATCAGTCATGGTCTGCACAGAGGCTCTCATCTTCAAGTCCCAGAGCCTGACAGTCTTGTCGCTCGAGCCCGAGGCAAGGGCGGCCCCATCCGGGCTCACATCCACACACAGCACGAAACTCGCATGCCCTGACATAGCACCGATGATCTTCCGGCTCTCTACATCATACATATGGATATGCTTGTCATCACACGCCGTAAACAAAACCCTATTATCCACCGGCGAGAACGCCAGGGACCGCACGGGCATGGTATGCCCGTCCAGCTCGTGGAGTAACTTCCCCCGAGCAACATCAAAAACCGCCACCGTGCCATCCATGGTGCTGCAAGCAAGCCGCCTCCCATCCGCACTCCACGCCGTGGCCAGCACAAACTTCCCCCCGCCTTTCTCAGCCGCCTTCACGTCCGCCGTGTCTCCCCTCGGCACAGTCAAAGCCTTCTCCATCTTCCAAGAATTGGTGCCCCACAGCTTCACCGACGCACTCCCCCCTCCAGCAACAGCCAGAAAATTCCCCTTAGGGTCGAACTGCATCAGCCAAGCCTCCGACGGGGATGACTCCAGCGTCGTCACCGTTGCATTGGTGTCCACTTCGAAGATCCGGACGAAGCTGTCTATGGACGTGGACGCCACAATCGTGCCAGACGGATGAGCCGCCACTGCCACCACCCCGAGAGCATGGCCCGTGTTGGTCCCCTCCAGCTCCAGCTCGTCCCCCCGCCATAGCTTCACGCTCTCATCCACAGACCCCGTCACAAGCAGCGCCTGCCGCGACGAGGTGGCCGGCGCCCAGGCCGCAGCCCAGATGGAGTCGTTGTGGGCATTCGGCAGATTCTTCAAGCTCAGCAGCTTCATTGCGGCCAGGCACGGCCGAGGGCAGGCAAAGCCCTTCGCCAGAACAAACTAAAATCCCAATTTTCCTTTTTTGTATTTTCGATATGCATCGTTCGGTGATCTTTGCAGACGAGCAAATCCCGCCTCCCTTTTTGCTTCTTTTCAATTTCGGTCTCCCTCCAAGGACTCGAGGAGAGCTCTGAAGTTGCCGCTGTGGAGTTGAGCGTTTTGGCAAGATAGTCTCACAGCTTACGCGCTTGGGAAAGCTGCATCTCTGTCGGTCTGAGTGCGTTTGGAGCGTTGCTCGTTGGGGAGCAAGGCAAGCCGCCTGGGTTTTTCCATTCAAATCTTTCCCTCCTTATGCTGTCTTTCCTCAAGACGCCGTCAAGATATCAGTCTCTGGGAGCCTGCTGGAGCTCCACTTCAAGGGGTCGGAATTGGGCCTGTCCCCTAGGTATGCGGGAGTGCCGTGGCCCTGCATTGTTTCAATCCTTAGCTTACTGCTAGGGTGCTTGCCGAAGCAAGAACCGGTGGGAGAGTGAGTGAGTCCTTGAACATGCTTTCGCTCACGTGCTTCGCTCCGAGGAGATGACCTGTCGAGGAAACTGGCATTGTAATCTGGCTGTTGGCCAGGTAGCTACCAGGGCTGGAGTGGTGCAGGAGCAGGTGCCGGGGATGGGGCCTGGTGTCAGGACGTACAGGGCCCTTGAGTAGGGCGGTTTTACGGATTTGTGGCATTTTGCCTTCCGCAATGCTTGCTCTTTGTTCTTGGAGCATCAGTATGTGTTTCGAACACAGTAGCTGTGTGAAAGCTGGTGTGTAGATTATGGACGGGGAGGCTGTAGCGGATCTGGTGAAGCAGCTGGTTTCTAGGATATTCCCCCCCGCCAGCGATCAGGGGAATGGAGTCGGGAAGTTTGGGGACGTGCAAGACAGTGCGTACAACTATGCCATGCGGATTATTGGCAGCAGAATTTCCCCTTCCCTTACCAAGGATGAGAATGCGATGGCGGAGGCAATTAAGCGGAAGCTGGTGCTGGAGAGAAGGTCCGGGGATGCTCTCACTTTTGCGGATTTGTATAGGAGATTAGTGTCGCAAAGTAGTGCTGGTGGTATAGATAATCGCTGGGCGATTCTCTACCTTCTGCAAGCAATTGCCGAGGATCAGAGCCGTGAAACTGCGGAAACCAGAGGGACGGCTGTCCCGTTCACCTCCACCTTGTTGGGCCCCGCTGCTTATGGAGGCCTACCAGCTCTGCACAACTCACCTGCTCCGCCAGGCAAGGGGAAGGCTGCCAATGGAGCCCTTGAGGCTCTTTCTGCGTCTAGGTCTTCCAGACCTTTCACCACGCAGCAGCGGAAGGTACCGGGCACGGACATATCCTTGGGCCATCGAGGAGGTGTCTTGATTTTGGCGAAAGATGCTGACAATGTGAGAGCCGCAGCTCTCAGAGAGTTTTTAGAGATACAGCAAGATGAGACCGACGTGACAGAGATGGCTCTTGTGCGAGATGTCCTGTTCGTGTGTCAAGGAATTGAAGGACGCTACATAAAGTATGACAAGGTAAATGATGGTTATGCCGTTGGTGATGCATTCAAGGTTCCTAAGGCAACTCGAACCCTTGTTCGCCGTTTGTGTGAGGTAGGCTGGCTTTTCACGCGTGTGAGAAGTTACATCTCATCGAGTTCAGGCGATGGCATGCTGGAAACCATTGGGACAGTTGGACAGGCTTTCGTAGCATCTCTTCAGGAAGAGATGTCCGACTACTATCGGTTGATGGCAGTGTTGGAATCACAGGCCCACAATCCCATTCCATCCATGTCTGCTGGTGATGGTGGGAACTACTTGTCACTGAGAAGGTTGTCAGTGTGGCTTGCAGAACCTCTTGTGAGAATGAGATCGATGGCAGTTCTAGTGGATGACTGCAAGGCTCTGAGAGGTGGCGAAATGGCTGCGGCAATCCACATGCATGCACAACATGGTGATCCGCTGGTTCACAGCTTCATCAGGTCCATGCTGCGCAGAGTGTGCTCCCCTCTATTTGAGATGGTGAGGAGATGGGTGCTGGAAGGGGAAGTTGATGATCCTCATGGGGAATTTTTTGTCGTGGCTCAAGCAGTGAAGGCAGAAGCATTGTGGCGTGATGGTTATCGCCTGCAAAGTTCCATGCTCCCATCATTCATTCCAGAACCACTTGCCCAACTTATCCTGAGAACAGGTAAGTCAATCAACTTCCTGAGAGTATGCTGTGAAGATCAAGATTGGGTGAAGGCTGCTGCTGATGCAGTGGCTGCTGCCGGGACATCAGCTGGTGGCGAAGGTCTTGGGTACGGTGAAACTGAAGCATTGGAAACTTTGGTGGTGGAGGCTGCAAGGAGGATTGATCAGCACCTTCTTCAGATTATGTTCAACCGTTACAAATTTCGGGACCATTGTCTTGCTGTAAAACGGTATCTGCTGCTGGGCCAAGGTGACTTTATTCAGTATCTCATGGATCTGGTGGGGCCTGATTTGTCTCAACCAGCCAACACTGTGAGCTCCTTCCGCATCTCAGGTACTTTGGAGAGTGCGATACGGGCGTCAAATGCACAATATGATGATGGGGATATCCTGGACAGGCTGCGTGTTAAAATGATGCCACACAATGCCGGGGATAGGGGTTGGGATGTGTTTTCCCTTGAATACAACACCAGGGATCCCCTCACCACAGTGTTCTCAGAGCTGGTTATGGCCAAGTATCTTCGAATCTTCAACTTCCTGTGGAGGTTGAAGAGAGTTGAGCATGCTCTGAGTGCAACATGGCAGACAATGAAGCCAAATTGCGTGATAGCTCATCTGCGATCCCCCAAAGATGGAGGTGGCAGGGCTCAGCTGGCAGCTGTTCTGAGGCGCTGTCAGACACTGAGGAATGAGATGAATCACTTTGTGACCAACCTCCAATACTACATCATGTTTGAGGTGTTAGAGTATTCATGGTCAGATTTTTTGCAAGACATGGAGTCAGCTTGTGACCTTGATGAGCTTATTGCAGCGCATGAGAAATATCTTGATTCGATCATCGAAAAGTCACTGCTTGGAGAGAGGTCCCAACTTTTATGCAAGACTCTTTTTTCGCTCTTTGACCTGATCCTTCGTTTTCGGGGACTAGCAGAGCGCCTGTACGAAAATGCCCGTGAACTCCAGACCAGGTATATGATTGCTCCTGGCTGCATCCTGAGAACTAGTGTTTGTCTGGGTCCATCTGTTTCTAAGTGGTTCTGTTGGCGATTCTGCAGGGGAGAGTCGCAGGTGAAGAAAGAAGTGCAGGTCGGAGACAAGAAGGTACGACCAGCTTCACCATTCGTAACCAATGGGGATTTTTCTGCCAGTATAGGAGACGAAATGGATGGCATTGCAGTGGAGTACTCGTCCTTACTGGAGGGATTCATAGCACAACTCCCAGTGCAGCAGCATGTGGATCTTAGATTCCTTTCCTTCCGCCTTGATTTCTCGGAGTTCTACACACGGCAGCACATGAATATGTCAACCACACCCCTGAAATTTAAAAGAACTCCTTTGATGAAGACAGGAGCGTCTGTTTAACTATGGGGTTCCTGTGTTAGCCCTTAGCATGCATGAAAAGGCATTTCCTGTTGTCTTCTTAGTTTGATTGCTCCTCTGGTTGTATGCCAGAAACTGAGCTGAGATGTTTCGTTGGCATCTTGGTGGGACACCTCCGAAAAAGCCAGTCGCAATTCTATGACGGCTTCAACGGAAGCCGTAGCTTTCGATGGAGGTGATGCTGCCTGTGACGCGCAGTAGTTGTTGTGGGCAACACTTCACTACTACAGCTCAAACTCTTCTCGTCCATGCAACACAGTGAGCGCATAGGGAACAACCACACCAAGATGTAGGGGTAGACGCGCAGCCAACGACATGGCCCCAGGAACCTTGCGGTCTCGTCGGGTCAGACCCGACCCAACGGCATGTATACACATCCACGTGGGCACCGGCGCGAACGGTGGTACGGATTAACAGCCTGAACATCTGGAAATGCCGCTCCAGTAGAAGTCTAGATCCGAAGTTGAACTTCAGAAAGATGTGTCGTGCAGTAGGCCAGGCGTTTACTGTGGTGAAATCTGGGGAAGGACGTCAGGTTCAATCTCGAACCGAGTCCGAGATTGCGTCGATTCACCGACGTTAGCTACAAGGTGGCCACTGACTCGCCGCAGAATTGCCGGTCAGGGAATTGAAGTTGTCTGCTGAATGTTCTCTTGGATTTCTTTCGGCTGCTGGAATCGCCTGATCTGAGCGTAAGCAGCTCTGAATTCTGTCAGGAAGGTCAGGGTTTAGGGCTTATGGTTGCTCCAACTTCTGGCCTCTGTTGCGCGCAAGCACATCAGTCTGTGATGCCGAGTTCGTCAATCCCCTTCAGATTTGTCGATGGGCCAGGATTGACTGCTGCCAGGTTTGAGCGGTAGCTGCAATTTTTCAGATGGGAAGGTGACACCGATGAGGCCCCTGTGGTGGTTGCAGACGCAGGTCAAAGGTGCACCAGCAAGATCGAAGTCGCATGGTGTCATGCCCTCAATTTCTCACCCGGAGATGTCTACTGGTTGCTGACAACCATTGATTTGCACCTTATTCTCACGAACATGGCGGATGATGACAATGATATCGACTCGCTCTTTGAGGGGATGGACTTTATCATGCCAACATCGTCCGTCGGTGGGGAAAGTGGGCAACTTCAGGAACGTTCAGGAGATGGAGTGCCACCAGCTCTTTTGGCTCCGGTGGTCTCTGCTCTGAATGTTGATCCGGTGAAGCAGCCACCAGCACAGGTGTTGCTTCACTCTGAGGCTCCGGCGTCAGATGTTTCTGCTTCCCAATTGTCGTCGACACAGGGTGCTTTGATCCGTACTCCGAGTGAGCCTCTCGACGAGAGCCTGTTCAGTGGCCTTAGCTTATCAGTGACTGGCAACGTAGCGGAGGATGTGTCTCTCTCAAGCTGTGCACTCTCGGGAACGGTCGAGAATGTGACTGCTACTGTAAGCAATGTTTTGCGGGACTATCCATCTTTCAATAGTCGGGGGGATAAGCCTCATGTCGAGAAGGAGGGTGGCAGATTTCAGAATATCATGGCAGCCTACGGCGATATGCCTGCAGCTCAACCGGCAGTGTCATCAGCTCCCACTCATGCTGTAAGGCCAGCCACCATCAAGAGGAAGAAGCGAAGTTTGAAGATCGGTTATGGGAGAGAAGCTGAGGAGAATGATGACGAGACACATACCAAGGTGCCTGACAAGAGCAAGAGTGTGTTGACAAGTGACTCAAGTGCATCTGGACATGGTATGCGGGTATATATTATCCAGCTCTCTTGAAATGCCTGGGCTGTGTGGGTGAACGTTGGTTGTCAAATCGAGGGGTTAAACATACCAAGTTAGTCAGCATTGTCAGATAAGTTTCCAGCACTCTGGGATAGAATGTCGTTGATATCATACCATCCGTCAGGATTGAATAGTAAGGATCAGACATGTGGTATGGTGAAGCACGATTCTGAGAGAAGTTGATCATCGCGACAATGGGCCCAACATGTTCCCTTTCCATCGATGTTGTTCCTTGTAGTGGCAGTCACATATGGTCGGGACTGTGCATGCCATGCAGAGATTGTGGTACTAATACTGTTTTTTCAATTGTTGCAGGTTTGAATACGTACAGCCGAGAAACCCCAGTGCTTACATCTCAGATTCAATTTGATCAAACGGATGAAACGTTTCAGGAGAAGGCAGTGGAAGGTCTGCATTACCTGGGCCGGGGAAAAGAGCTGCCATCTAAGTCGACAGAGCATGCCACGGTCTACGGTAGTACTGATGCTGCAGTTGACCATCATCAGCAGGAGACGTTGGAAAAATCAGCAGCAATCGCTAGTGCTGCAATGAACTCAGAAGGCCATTTGGAAGAGGTAGAAACAGAAGCACAGGAAGAACTTGATGGTGGGACTGAGGTGTCTAGTAGCACGATCATTAGGAACATTGTGGCACACAGTGAAACAGAGGCTGGCGTGGATCTTTCTGTTGATGAAGAAGGTGGCAATGCTGAAGACATTGTGGCTGGTGATCCAGGTTCCTTAGAAGGAAGGGTAGAAAGCATAAAAGGGGCGATCTCTGAGAAGCTGAAGGCATTGGAAGGAAGGCGGTCCTCTGCGTTCTCTGTTAGGAAAGATGCGGTCCAAAACAAAAGGCTTATTGCTGGGGAGGTTTCTGCTTTAACTGCCAAATTGAAAGAGCTTGAATCAGAGCTGCAGTCTGCCTGTGAGAGGGAGGATTTTGAAAGTGCTGATATCCTAAGTGAAAGTGCTAAGGAGGCTGAAAACGCATTGGAGAAAGCGTCCAAAGCTTTTAGGCTTGCAGAGGGAGCTTGCGATGCTGCAGCAGAGGAGCTCCAGAGTGTTCTTGATTTGCAGATGAAAATACAAGTCGAAGGAATCCAACTCCTGGACAGCTTGACGCAGGTACGGTCTCTCAAACTGGTTTGTGAATTTCTCCTTTGTAATGAGCTCTTGTCAAGGAGCCTTGACTATGAGAAGCTTAAGGCACGGATCTTATGCCAATGAGAGTTGTGCTACAAAGCTGGGGCTGTACGATCTGGTTAAACTTTTGATGGTGCAATTTCCAGTGCAGGACAATGACGGTTGTTTGTTTGTTGACCAGGACGCACAAGAAGAATCGCAAAAATTGCGAGAGGCTGTAGAGCAAACTGCCACGAAGGACACTGCTAGGCTGATGGCTGAGGAGAAGGCGTTGGAGCTCAAGAAGAATAAGGCAATTTTGGAACAGAAGGTTACGGAAGAGGCTATGACTGAGCTAGACAGAGCTATCATTGACTCCTCAGCAGAGGACGTGAAGCATAAGGCAATCTTAAGAGATAGACGGAACCAACTGAATGAAGAGCTTGAGAACCTTCGCTTGATGGTTAAGGCTAAAGAGGTGGAAATTGAAGAGCTTGATCAAGACATTTCGCAAGTTGACGAGACAATTACCACCATAGCTGCCAAGTTTGAAGTGCAAAGACAACATTTGAAGAAGGAGGCAGAAGCTGTGTCAGTGATACTGCATGAGCTGCAGGCCGAAAGCGAACAGCTGAATGCAGAGAGGAGGCAAGTTGAAGATCTTCGGTTAACTGTGCAGGGAAGGGCCTCCGTGCTGTTAGACATTGCCAGTGCCGCTGCACTTGAATCAACAGCAATGCAGCAGGCGGTAGAGCTTCGGGCAGCTGCTGCAAGGATCAGCCTTCTATCTAGGAAGAAAAAAGTGGAGTTGGCAGAGAAGGAGTTACATGCATCAGAGAAATGTAATACACTTCGAGAAAATGCATCAGCTGCACGTGGGGCACTTCAGGTGCGTGTCATCGTTGCTTGGCTGGATGTAACACAGCGGGTGGTAGTTTGCGAGGTGCAGCACAACTGGTGTTGTATTTTTCCGTTCCTTAGCATTTGGTGTGTATGAATATCACAAATGGGGATGAGAAGCTGACCCTTCCTCACCTGTCTTGTGGTGAATGCTCAGGAATTGAGCTGTCTGAAAGAGAAATTGCAACAAGGATTCGCTGCTGCCAAGCAACAGGTTGCTTTTGCAGAGAAACGAGGCCCTGAGCTGGAGAGTGAAAAGCGACTTGCTGCTAGTTCCAGGAACTTCAAAGAAGCTGCCAGGTTGGCTGCGGAAGCAAAAGCCCTAATCAATGAAAGAGCCACAGCTACGAGTGCCATGAATAAGATCGCAATTGAACTCCAAAAGGTCGAGGAGGAGGCAGAAGCTCGAGTAAGAGCTGTAACTGATCTAGAGACAGCTTTATCAGCCACTGAGAGGGAAGCTGCAATGGCAAGGTGTGAGAGACTCAGGCTTATAGCTGCTGCAGCCAGAGACGAGAGTAATTCTGCTTTGGAGCTTGAAGATTTTACTGAAGCTGAGAGCTTGGATGCAGAAGCTGAAGCTTCAGACATAGAGGCAGATCAGCTTAAGACATTGTACAACTTGGAGGGGGACCAGTTTGAAAAGTTGTCAAGTTTGCCTCTCTCAGGAAGTAGCTTCGACAGTGAGGGCATGGTAAAGGATATTGGCGATGTGACACTGAATTCCTTAGCCAATACAGAAGAAACAGTAGTGGCCGACAGTGTGGTTGGAGATTCAGAGACATCCTGAACTTACAGAAGCCGTAGGTCCTGGGGATATTCATGGTCACTTCACGAATTTAAAGTCATGTCTAGTTAGCTTATGAAGTACATGTGATACGCCGGCGATATTCTCAACAGGTAGGCAGTAAACGCAACAGGAAGCAACACTTTCAGACTGCATTCAGACTGCATTGGTCTGTGACTGAAGGTCGGTGGTCTATCTGGATTGGGTCCCTCCCAAATTGCAAGGTCAGAACGGTCTAGTGAAAAGCGTTGGACGTTTCTGCTAGAGGAATCATTGCTGAGCAGCGTGATTATCTACAGGGTACGTCATGCATTGATCTCTTTGCTCATCACTTGTATCTTGTTTTTCCCATACAGATGTGAAAGATGCTAACACGTTTGCTTCTCTTCCAGGCTTTTTGAGGACGAATTCTACCGTAGTGTTCTTGATGGCACTCCTTTCTCGGGCCGGAGAGTTCTCAACATGCAACCGCCTGTAGGGTGAGCAGAAACGATGGTATATCCAAGGTCTGCGCAGTAACACGACTTGGGTGGAGTTCGCCTGAATCTGTTGCCTGTGTGCATGTTCTGGGCAAGATCATCAATATAGAGATTGTGCAGCTACACGAATGTCACTTCGCTTCACAGTACATACCTGCGTCGAACCATCCGTATGTCACGTATGCGGGTGGGTGTTAGCAGACAGCGCACCTACTCGTCGCTATTATGTCTGGCAAAAGAAGCCCGATTTCTTCAAATATATTTGCAAAGTTACCCGATTCGCACTCGTCCTGAGCGGGAAACCGCAATCAGCCCAGCGGCTTGAGCAAGCCCTTCGCAGCTGTTGGGGGCTCGCTTACATCCTGGCTGGGTTGCTTTCCTTAACCCCAGCTTGCGGACATCACGCCATTTCTTGCTCCACAACCATCTCTCGCGCACTGTCCACTGTCACACGGAGGATGCTCAAGGCGTTGGGCATCGATGAGAGCGACAGCTCTGGCAGCACAAAACTCAATTATGGCCGCACCTTCGGTTGCCAGCAATACAGACTTCTGGAGGTGGACCAAAGGCTTCTCAAAGAGATACTGGACGGCAGGTAGAGCTCAACCCTTTGAACGTGATCGTTCCCAACAATTTCCGTCATCTGATGATGTGCTTGTCTGCCAGAGTGTGTATTAAAGGATCTTCGAACGATGAGGCAGTACTTTGTAGCAGTTCCACCACTTATGCTGTCAAGTATGTCTCCACCTCCAACACTGTCTTACTGGTATCTCCGGAAGAGAATGATCGTCCCACTGAAACAGAGAGTGGGGATGATGGACCACAGCAAGTAGGTGTGTATGAGGTCTTTCGGGAGGTGCAGCTGCTCCTGTTGG